>CM033641.1:48655644-48848826 GCA_019512145.1 Engystomops pustulosus | reverse complement strand
GAGCTGCTGCTGGTCAGGGAAAGCGTTAGGGTGTTCTATTAGAATAGAGTTAGGCAGGAGTGATTCTACAAGAACCCAACAGCCCTTCTTAGGGCTACAATAACGTTATCCATTTTTTTTTTAATTTGCTTGTGGCTGGGCTTGCTGGCACTAGTAGTGCAGCTAGTACCATATTGTGAGGAATTTGCAGGGGGACTTGCTACCGTTGTGTTTAGCTCTTAGTGACACACATATCCACCTCAAACAGCAAAGTGGGACAATTTATTAGGGGTTTGATTAGAATTAGGCAGAGTCTGCTGATTTTTTTTTTTTTTTACCTTTATTTCATTTTATAGCTCAAACTCATCTTGCAAAGCAGTGCGCTTTCAGTGTAGGCTACAAAATAGCCAAAGGAGAACCCCAACGGCTTACTTAGGCCTACAATAGCGTTATATTTTCCTTTTTTTTTTGGTTTGCTTGTGGCTGGGCTTACCGGCATTAGTAGTGCAGCTAGTACCATATTGTGAGGAATTTGCAGGGAGACTAGCTACCGTTGTGTTTAGCTCTTAGTGACACGCATATCCACCTGGTACTAGCTGCACTACTAATGCCAGCAAGCCAGCCACAAGCAAACAAAAAAAAGGAAAATATAACGCTAGTGTAGGCCTAAGTAAGCCGTTGGGTTCTCCTATGGGCTATGTTGTAGCATACAATGAAAGCACACTGCTTTGCAAGATGAGTTTGAGCTTATAAAATGAAATAAAGGGTAAAAAAAAAAAGAAAACAGCAGAGATGCACTAATTCTAATCAAACCCCTAATAAATGTCCACTTCATGGGTTTGAGGTGGATATGCGTGTCACTAAGAGCTAAACACAACGGTCGCAGGTCTCCCAGCAAATTCCTCACAATATGGTACTAGCTGCACTACTAATGCCAGGCATCCCAGCCACAATCAAACAAAAAAAAAAGGAAATATAAGCTATTGTATGCCTAGTAAGCCGTTGGGGTTCTCCTATGGCTATTTTGTAGCCTACACTGAAAGCACACTGCTTTGCAAGATGAGTTGAGCTATTAAAATGAAATAAAGGTAAAAAAAGAAAATAAATCAGCAGACTCTGCCTAATTCCTAATCACAACCCCATAATAAATTTTGTCCCAACTTCATGTTTTGAGGTCGGATGATTTCATTTTATAGCTCAAACTCATCTTGCAAAGCAGTGTGCTTTCATTGTAGGCTACAAAATAGCCATAGGAGAACCCCAACGGCTTACTTAGGCCTACAATAGCGTTATATTTTCCTTTTTTTTGTTTGCTTGTGGCTGGGCTTGCTGGCATTAGTAGTGCAGCTAGTACCATATTGTGAGGAATTTGCTGGGAGACCTGCGACCGTTGTGTTTAGCTCTTAGTGACACGCATATCCACCTCAAACACCGAAGTGGGACAATTTATTAGGGGTTTGATTAGAATTAGGCAGAGTCTGCTGATTTATTTTTTTTTTACCTTTATTTCATTTTATAGCTCAAAGTCATCAGGCACAGCACAAAATCCAGTTGTGTGCTGTCAGTGTAGGTTAGAAACTAGCCATAGCAATAGGATAGCATCGTTTTGTTAAAAAAAATAAAAATAAAAAAAAATAAACACAAAAAAAAAAAAAAAAATTAAAGTTTACACTTTAATTTGGAAAATGTTTAAGCCGAGGGCTAGGGGTAGAGGATGAGGGCGTGGAAGTGGGCGTCCAACTACTGCAAAGGTCAGAGGCCGTGGTCCTGGGCGGGGTGAGACACCACCTGCTGATGGGGGAGCAGGGGAACGCCGCAGAGCTACACTCCCTAGGTTCATCTTGTCTCAAGTTACTGGGACTCGTGGTAGAGCACTGTTGAGGCCAGAACAGTGCGAAGAGGTGATGTCGTGGATTGCGGACAATGCTTCTAGCCATTTGTCCACCAGTCAGTCTTCCACGCAGTCCACCCATGTCACCGAAATCGGCACTCCTCCAGCTCCTCCACCTCAGCCTCCTTCCCCCCAGTCTGCCCCCTCCCACCAAAATTTGGCATTTGAACCAGCATACTCTGAGGAACTGTTTTCTGGACCCTTCCCACAGTCACAAACCACTTGTCCGGCTGCTGCTGAGCTATTTTCCGATGCCCAGGTTTTCCCCCGGTCGCAGTCTGTGGGTGATGAAGACATTATTGACGTAGTGGAAGAAGTGTGTAAAGAGGTGTCGGACGATGAGGAGACACGATTGTCAGACAGTGGTGAAGTTATTGTCAGGGTAGGAAGTCCGAGGGGGGAGCAGACTGAGGGATCGGAGGATGATGAGGTGACAGACCCAAGCTGGGTTGATAGGCCGGGTGAACACAGTGCTTCTGAGACGGAGGCGATTCCTATAGCAGAACAGGTTGGAAGAGGCAGTGGTGGGGCCAGACGGAGAGGCAGGGCCAGAGCTGGTGCATCAGCGCCAAATGTTGCCTGTAGTCAAGCTCCCGTGGCGAGGGCTAGATTTTCAGAAGTCTGGAGGTTCTTTGTGTCATCTGCTAGTCAGCCCCCTGCCCAGGACCTCGGCCCAAACACCTCCCGTGCGAAAACCCCATCTTCGCCTCCACGATTATTAGGGGTTTGATTTGAATTAGGCACAGTCTGCTCATTTATTTTTATTACGTTTATTTTTTTTTTATAACTCAAAGTCATCAGGCACAGCACAAAATCCAGTTGTGTTCTGTCAGTGTAGGTTAGAAACTAGCCATAGCAATAGAATAGCATCGCTTTGTTTAAAAAAAAAAAAAAAATACAGTTTACACTTTAATTTTGAAAATGTTTAACCCGAGAGCTAGGGGTAGAGGATGTGGGCTTCCAACTAATGCATGGGTCAGAGGCCGTGAGACACCACCTGCTAATTAGGGAGCAGGGGAACGCCGCAGAGCTACACTCCCTAGGTTCATGTTGAGGCCAGAACAGTGCAAACAGGTGATGTCGTGGATTGCGGACAATGCTTCTAGCCATTTGTCCACCAGTCAGTCTTCCACGCAGTCCACCCATGCCACCTAAATCAGCCTCCCTCCCCCCAGTCTGCCCCTCCCAGGAAAATTTGGCATTTTGAACCGGCATACTCTGAGGAACTGTTTTCTGGACCCTTCCCAGAGTCACAAACCACTTGTCCGGTTGCTGCTGAGCTCTTTTCCGATGCCCAGGTTTTCCACCGGTCGCAGTCTGTGGGTGATGATGACATTATTGACGTAGTGGAAGAAGTGTGTAAAGAGGTGTACGACGATGAGGAGACACGGTTGTCAGACAGTGGAGTAATTGTTGTCAGGGCAGGAAGTCCGAGGGAGGAGCAGACTGAGGGATCGGAGGATGATGAGGTGACAGACCCAAGCTGGGTTGATAGGCCGGGTGAAGACAGTTCTTCTGAGACGGAGGCGAGTCCTCTACGAGAACAGGTTGGGAGAGCCAGTGGTGGGGCCAGATGGAGAGGCAAGGCCAGAGCTGGTGCATCAGCGCCAAATGTTTCACGTAGTGAAGCTCCCGTGGTGAGGGCTAGATTTTCAGAAGTCTGGAGGTTCTTTAAAGAAACACCGGATGACCGACGGACTGTGGTGTGCAACCTTTGCCAAACCAGGATCAGCAGGGGTTCCACCACTACTAGCTTAACTACCACCAGTATGCGCAGGCATCTGAATGCTAAACACCCCACTCAATGGCACCAAGCCCGTTCACCTCCGGCCGGGCACACCACTGCTCCTTCCCGTGTCATCTGCTAGTCAGCCCCCTGCCCAGGACCCCGGCCCAAACACCTCCCGTGCGAAAACCCCATCTTCGCCTCCACGATCCTCCACAGCATCCACCAGCGTTCAGCTCTCCATACCCCAGACGCTGGAGCGCAAAAGGAGGTATAGCGCAACCCACCCACATGCCCAAGCCCTAAACGTCCACATCTCCAAGTTGCTTAGCCTGGAGATGCTGCCCTATAGGCTGGTAGAGACCGAGGCCTTTCGAAACCTCATGGCGGCGGACGCCCCTCGGTATTCTGTCCCCAGCCGCCACTACTTTTCCCGATGTGCCGTCCCAGCCCTGCACAAGCACGTGTCAGAGAACATCCTCCGTGCCCTGACCAATGTCGTTTCTGACAAGGTCCACCTGACCACGGACACGTGGACGAGTGCTGCCGGGCAGGGCCACTATATATCGCTGACGGCACATTGGGTTAACTTGGTGGAGGCTGGGACCGAGTCTGACCCTGGGGCTGGTCATATACTGCCGACGCCGAGGATTGCGGGGCCTACCTCGGTCCAGGTCTCAAAGGGCTACTATGCCTCCTCCTCCTCCCACCCCTCCTCCACCTCCTCCTCTGAATTACCATCCGTGGGCATGGCGCAATCATTCGGTAGCTCTAGGCACAGCAGCAGTGCCATCGCTAAGCGACAGCAGGCGGTGCTCAAACTGCTGAGCCTAGGCGATAAAAGGCACACCGCCCAAGAGTTATTACAGGGCATCACGGCGCAGACTGATCTGTGGCTGGCACCGCTGAACCTGAAGCCAGGCATGGTTGTGTGTGACAACGGCCGTAACCTGGTGGCGGCTCTGCAACTCGGCAGACTGACACATGTGCCATGCCTGGCCCATGTGTTAAATCTGATAGTTCAGCGTTTCCTCAAGACATACCCCAATCCGTCTGATTTGCTCACGAAGGTGCGCCGCATCTGTGCGCATTTCAGGAAGTCCAGCCCAGATGCTGCCACTCTCAGGGCAGCGCAGCGCCGCCTCCAACTGCCCGCTCACCGACTGTTGTGCGACGTGCCCACGAGGTGGAATTCAACACTGACCATGTTATCCAGAGTTTACCAGCAGCGCAGAGCGATTGTAGACTGCCAGATGTCAACTTCCACCAGAACTGGTAGTCAGGTCAGTCAGCTTCCTCAAGTCTACAATGAGGAGTGGACGTGGATGTCTGATATCTGTCAGGTGCTGAGTAACTTTGAGGAGTCAACACAGATGGTCAGTGGTGATGCCGCCATCATCAGCCTCACCATCCCGCTGCTTGGCCTGTTGAAAAACTCTCTGGTCAGCATGAAGTCGGAAGCTTTGCGCTCGTCACAAGAGACGGGGGAAGAAGATTCCCTTGTTGATAGCAAAGCACCCTTAGGTCTGTTTCTCAGCGCATATCGGAGGAGGTGGAGGAGGATGAGGAGGAAGAGGAGGAGAATGTTGGCGAGACAGAAGAGGGGACCATTGTTCAGTCCTTCACTGTTCAGCCTGAGTCCATTTGGGGTATGTTGCCAAGACACACTCTAGCCTGCCGCTGCTGCCGCTGCCTGTGCATAGTCCCCTATAGTGTCAGGGTCAATTATTGGATGTTTTAGATGCTATCTGCCTGTATGCAAGCTCCCGTGCGAGGGCGCGATTTTCAGAATCTGGAGTTCTCTGTTGTGTCATCTGCTAGTCAGAGCCCCCTGCCCAAACTCGGCCCAACACCTCCCGGTCGAAAACCCCCTCTTCGCCGCCACGCTCCTCCACACACCACCAGCGTCAGCTTCCATCCCCCAGAACGCTGGAAGCGCAAAAGAGGTATATGCACCCACCCCTGCCCAATCCCTCATCGTCACATCTCCAAGTTGCTTAGGCCTGGGGATGCTGCCCTATAGGCTGGTAGAGACCGAGGCCTGTTTCGAACCCATGGCGGGGGGCTGGACGCCCCTCGTATTCGTACAGAAGAAAAGACGGGTTGGTAGTTCATATTCTACTGTAATTCTCCTCTCCATATTATCGGCCTTCTATCCCCCTCGAGCTCCCACCCCTCATCTGTAAATTCCACCAATATCACTCCTCATCCGCGCCTCCGCTATTCCGCTCGCGGGCCTACCTGTGCGAAGCAGCGTGAGCTAGGCGGGGTGGTTAGACAGGCATCCGTGCCCTTGCCCAACGCCGTTTCTGACAAGGTCCACCTGACAGGACTATGGACGAGTGCTGCCGTCAGGGCCACTATATATCGCTGACGGCACATTGGGTTAACTTGGTGGAGGCTGGACCGAGTCTGCCCTGGGGCTGGTCCATATACTGCCCGAGCCGAGGATTGCGGGGCTACCTCGGTCCAGGTCCAAAGGCTACTATGCCTCCTCCTCCTCCACCCCTCCTCCACCTCCTCCTCGAATTCACATCCGTGGGCATGGCGCCATCAGTCGTAGCTCGAGCACAGCACAGTGCCTCGCTAAGCTACAGCAGGTGGTGCTCAACTGCTGAGCCTAGCGATAAAACGGCACCGCCCCAAGATTATTACAGCATCACAGCGCAGACTGATCTGTGGCTGGCACCGCTGACCTGCCCAGCATGGTTTTGTGTGACCACGTCGTCACCTGTGCGCTCTGCAAACTCGGCAACTGACACATGTGCCATGCCTGGCCCAGTGTTAAATCTCATAGTTCAGCGTTTCCTCCTCAAACATACCCAATCTGTCTGATTTTACTCACGAAGTTGCCCGCATCTGTGCGCATTTCAGGAAGTCCAGCACGGCTATTTTTTGACAGGGCCCACTGGCTCTAGCTACTTTATGCATTTAATTTTCTGGAGGGCCACCTACCCGGTCTCTGTTTTAAACAATTTTGGGAGTGCCACATACAGGCACTCAATCTATTCAATTTTTCTGGAGGGCACCTACCCGGTCCTCTGTTTAAACAATTTTGGGAGTGCACATACAGGCAATCAATCTATTCATTTTTCTGGAGGGCCACCCACCTGCTCCTCTGGTTTGAAAACTTTTTTGGACTGCCACTACAGGCACTCAATCTATTCCATTTTTCTGGAGGGCCACTACCTGCTCCTCTGGTTTGAAAACGTTTTTTGGACTGCCACATACAGGCACTCAATCTATTCAATTTTCTGGAGGGCCACCTACCGCTCCTTGGTGTTGAAAACTTTTTTGGACGCCACATACAGGCACTCAATCTTTCATTTTACTGGAGGGCCACCTACCTGTCCTCTGGTTTGACAAAGTTTTTTGGACTGCACATACAGGCACTCAATCATTCCATTTTACTGGAGGGCCACCTACCTGCTCCCTGTTTGAAAAGTTTTTGGACTGCCACATACAGGCATCATCTATTCCAGTTTTATGGGGGCCACCTACCTGTCCTCTGTTGAAAATTTTTGGACTGCCACTAAGGCACTTCCAAATAAATTGTCTCATAGCAGCCTCACACGTTGTCTCCATTGCTACCTCCAAAAGTCGTCCATATAACTGCCTCCATACATCGTCCCCTTATCAAACGAGGTGTGTCAGGCAGAAATTTGGGTTGTTTTCATGGATTCCACATCAAAGTTGTTTTAACTTGTCGCCACCCTGCTGTGTTACCCACAAAATATACTGGCAAAATTTTATCATTTACCAATATTATTTCAGCGCTTCTTGCCGCATCTGTTTTACATTCCCCTCACCCGCATATCCTCAACTTATAAGAACGCTACTACACTTGATCTATACAAAGGTTCTTAGAAGTGCTGTTTGGGAGTAGCCTAGAGACAGGGGCTTGGATTGGCGAAAGCTCGCCTGGCAGCGGAGCGCCAGCTCATCTCAAGATCCAACTAACATAGTTTTAAGCAGCACCTTTAATCTACTACTAGTTCACTGCCTCCATACATGGTCCCTTATCAAACGAGCTGTTTAGGCAGAATTTTGGGTTGTTTTCATGGGTTATCCTGTGAACTTTGCGCCACCTGCTGTGTAATCCACAAATATACTGGCAAAATTTTTATCATGTACCGATATTATTTGAGCGCTTCGGCTCACCTACTTGGTCCCTCTGCCCCCATGGTTTTTTGAAGGCCTGAGTCCATTTAGAGTATGTCGCCATGCCACTCTTGAGCCTGCCGCTGCTGCCGCTGCCTCTGCATTCCGTCCCCATAGTGTCAGGGGTCAATTATTGGATGTTTTACATTGCTATCTAGCCTCATTCTTCACTCTGTCATGGCCATGCTGTTGCCATAGTTTTGGAATAATGGTGCGATTAAGCAGCCTCAGAGGCATCCATGCATGATGCCCCTGCTGTTTCCTGTCCATTTCCGTGGTGTTCCATCCTTTTCGAGGTTCCCAGGTGTGTGGCCAAGCTTCCCTGTGCAGAGCCTTGGTCCCTTGAAAAATGCTCGAGTCTCCCATTGACTTCAATGGGGCTCGTTATTCGAGACGAGCACTCGAGCATGGGGAAAAGTTGTCTCGAATACGAGTACCCGAGCATTTAGTGCTCGCTCATCTCTAGTCATTATAGTGTGTCGGTGAAAGGATCGCTACATTGCAGCCATCAGGTCACTTGTCTAAGAGGCCCAGCCATAGTGCTAGGAAAAGGGGTCAAAGGCCTGGACCCCATTTCCTTGCAGTTTCTACAAAGTAAACTTGTTCTTGTGGTGTGTGTATATTTTAATTAACCCTACACAACTGTCATACAGCTATTACTTCCTAATTGGTGTCATGTATTAAACAGGAGATCTCCTCTTCAATATGATATAAGGATTGTGTATGGATGACTCCAAAAACCAGAGATGTCCACTTTAAATTCTCGTAAAAATTTAGTTTTTTACAGCAGCTTATAACTGTAACATTAAGATTGGATATCTCCGCTTATGGAGGAATCCATACGCAATCCTAATATCATATTAAGGAGAGATTCTCAGTTTAATTGTGTTCTAGGTGCCAAGGGTTTAAGGGATATAGGGTTCAAGTACTCTGTAACATGGCAAACATGTAAAGGTGAACTTGAGGAAAGAAGGGTGATAAAATGTTTAAACTACATATTTTTAACATATTTTGGTAAAGGTCTATCCAGTTTACTACTTATAAAAAAACTTATTAGGAAAAAATGGACAGAAAGCTTATTTTTTCAATTTGTAGTGATTATAAGCTAATTTATAAAAATAATATGTAATTAATTAAACTTCCATATAAAGTTAAAGTAAAATTTTTGGATGTAAAGTTTTCAAAGGGAACGTCATTTTAAAAAAGTGCATGGCAGAACTACAAACAAACGACGGACATTCAGGCACCAATAACCCTCAGTCATGAAGTGGTTAAGTCAGGGGGTGTGTTTATCTTATTAGATAATAGAGAGGGGTAACAGTGTATTTTCCATATGCTGGGGAAACAGTGTATTTTCTTATAAAAAGTAGGGCATGATCAATTATGGTTTTAAGTGCTGTTTTAATCACACAGAGAGGAATATATATAATTTAGGGGCAAATGGTGGAACACAGTGTTTTCCGGGAATAACATACTAGGAGTGAGTGTGTGGTATAATGGCTGCCGAGCCAATGCTGGAGGCATTCAAATCAAGTGGCGGCGATCAGGGATCGACATCGTCCCCCAATATGGCCTTGAACATGTGCCCACATTGATGTGATTGATGGTTTTGCCATTGGTAAAACAGCACATGTAATCAGGATCAAGGCGTTAACAATGGAGGGGATAAGCAACAACTGAGCCAGACAGAACACAGCTGAACATTGCAGTTTGGGTCTGCTCAAGCAGCTATACCGTTAAAGGGAACTGTCATCGGGAACACCTGTTTCTGGCTCCCCCATGTCCCCTAAATAATAGTGTACACATTGCCAAAAATGTTTTTTGCCGCTTTTAATGAAAAAGAACATAGTTAGATCAAAGTTACTTTTTGAATGCCGAGTACTGCCTTAGCCCATGGGATTGGCCAGTGAGGTGTGTGTGCAGACATGTATGAGTCCAGAGGGGAAATAAAAACAATGTGGAAGAGATACAAGGGTGCAAGCGGTTTCCAAAGGGGGGACCACTACCACTGCCAATCCCATGGGACTAGAGACACAGCACTGCATACAGAAAGGTATAAATTTGATCTATCTTATCCTTTTTTTTTTTGTAATGTGTGCATATTCTCTATGGGGACATGAGGGGGCAGAAAAAGGGCTCTTGATGAAGGTACCCTTTAAATAAGTTTTTGGGGTTTCTTCATCAAAATGTTCATTTTTGACAAGCACACAATGACCGGTTGGTGAAAACAATGAAGTGTCACAGACCCTGTAGCAGGCAAAGGATTAGCTCAGCTCAAGAAATAAGCCATTAGCAGGAGGATCTTAGAGATTGCTATAGTAAGCAGAGAATAGCATAAACAACTACAGATCTTAGCATTATTAAATGTAGGAGAAGCTGCATTGAGAGCAGAATAATCTGGGTAGACGATTGAGAAACTTATTAAGTAGGCAAAGAAAAAAAATAACAGCGCAACCATAAAACTAATGCAAAAACACAAGAGCAGAAGAAGTAGCAAATGTGTTTCAATTAAAAACCATATAGAAAAAACTCATTATTGATGAAGTAACTGTTGATTGTGACATCTGTGGCCCTTTTGGACTTCAGCATCATCCTCTGCCGGAAAGTTCGGCAGAGATGGAAAATGTTGACTGAATTTTGTACTTAGTTGCCTTTGTCCTTCACTAGTGTCAACTCCTGGCAACCTAATTGATTCTCCTCCATAACCATCTGTCTCTGTTGATTTTTGTTTGGACTGCAAATGGTTTGGCGAAGCCAGATTCCTCTCTGTTTACATTCCTTACTGCTACTCGGGTCACAGGGAACCAATCCAAACCCACCTTCTGGACTGGATCTCTTATATCTCGTTAGTAGATTATCTGGCCTATCCTAATTCTTGTTAGTCTTAAGCTTTTAGCATTTTCGGGACTTCTGTCTTTTGGATTCTTTGACATTCCCTTTATTTGGACTATATGTGTCTTTGCTGTTGTCTTGATTTAAACTGGTTGTCCTCTTGGTTCTGACTTGTATCTGTATGATGTTCCCCATTATGTTTTGTCTGGTTGTTGTTTTTATTTTTGGCACAGTTTTACCCAACTATCTGATTTGTTCTCTTCTAGCAGCATTACATTCAAATATATAACAAGTAGAGATGAGCGAACATACTCGTCCGAGCTTGATGCTCGTTCGAGCATTAGCGTACTCGAAACTGCTCGTGCTAGGACGAATAATTCGCCCGCTAGAAGAAAAATGGCATCTCCCGCGTTTTGTTTTTGGCGGCCAGAAACCAGAGACAATCACAAAGCCAGGAGACTCTGCACTCCACCAGCATGACGTGTACCCTTACACGTCGATAGCAGGGTTGGCTGGCCAGATCAGGTGACCCTGGAATAGAAATAGCCGCTGCCCGCGCTGCTCGGATCATCTGTGTCTGGATGCCGCTAGGAGAGAGCTGCTGCTGGTCAGGAAAGCGTTAGGGTGTTCATTAGAATAGAGTTAGGCAGGAGTGATTCTCAAGAAACCAACAGCCTTTCTTAGGCTACAATAACGTTATCCATTTTTTTTAATTTGCTTGTGGTGGGCTTGCTGGCTAGTAGTGCAGCTAGTACATATTGTGAGGGATTTGCAGGGGGATTGCTACCGTTGTGTTAGCTCTTAGTGACACACATATCCACCTCAACAGCAAAGTTGGGACCAATTTATAGGGGTTTGATTAGAATTAGGCAGAGTCTGCTGATTTTTTTTTTTTTTACCTTTATTTCATTTTATAGCTCAAACTCATCTTGCAAAGCAGTGCGCTTCGTGTGAGGCTACAAAATAGCCAAAGGAGAACCCCAACGGCTTCTTAGGCCTACAATAGCGTTATATTTTCCTTTTTTTTGGTTTGCTTGTGGCTGGCTTACTGGCTTAGTAGTGCGCTAGTACCATATTGTGAGGAATTTGCAGGGAGACTAGCTAACCGTTGTTTTAAGCTTTAGTGACAGCATATCCACCTCAAACAATGAAGTGGGACCATTTATAAGGTTTTTGATTAGAATAGCAGAGTCTGCTGATTATTTTTTTTTTACCTTTATTTCATTTATAGCTCAAACTCATCTTGCAAAGCAGTGTGCTTTCAGTGTAGGCTACAAACATAGCCATAGGAGAACCCCAAGGCTTATTAGGCATACATAGCGTTATATTCCCTTTTTTTTTTGTTTGATTGTGGCTGGGATGCTGGCATTAGTTAGTGCAGCTAGTACCATATTGTGAGGGATTGCAGGGGGACTTGATACCGTTGTGTTTAGCTCTAGTGGACACGCATATCCACCTCACAACAGCAAAGTGGGACAATTTATTAGGGGTTGATTAGAATTAGGCAGAGTTGCTGATTTTTTTTTTTTTTACCTTTATTTCATTTTATAGCTCAAACTCATCTTGCAAAGCAGTGCGCTTTCAGTGTAGGCTACAAAAATGCCAAAGGAGAAACCCAACGGCTTACTTAGGCCTACAATAGCGTTATATTTTCCTTTTTTTTTGTTTGCTTGTGGCTGGGCTTACTGGCATTAGTAGTGAAGCTAGGACCATATTGTGAGGGAATTTGCAGGGAGACTAGCTACCGTTGTGTTTAGCTCTTAGTGACACGCATACCACCTCAAACACGAAGTGGGACAATTTATAAGGGTTGATTAGAATTAGGCAGAGTCTGCTGATTATTTTTTTTTTACCTTATTTCATTTTATGCTCAAAACTCATCTTGCAAAGCAGTGTGCTTTCAGTTGTAGGCTACAAAATAGCCATAGGAGAACCCCAACGCTTATTAGGCATACAATAGCGTTATATTTCCTTTTTTTGTTTGGATTGTGGCTGGGATGCTGGCATTATAGTGCAGCTAGTACCATATTGTGAGGAATTTGCTGGGAGACTGCGACCGTTTGTGTTTAGCTCTTAGTGACACGATATCCACCTCAAACACCGAAGTTGTGGACATTATTAGGGGTTTGATTAGAATTAGGCAGAGTCTGCTGATTATTTTTTTTTTACCTTTATTTCATTTTATAGCTCAAACTCATCTTGACAAGCAGTGTGCTTTCATTGTAGGCTACAAAATAGCCATAGGAGAACCTCAATGGCTTACTTAGGCCTACAATAGCGTTATATTTTCCTTTTTTTTGTTGCTTGTGGCTGGCGCTTGCTGATTAGAGGCAGCTAGTACCATTTGTGAGGGAATTTGCTGGGAGGACTGCGACATGTGTTTTAGCTCTTAGTGACACGCATATCCACCTCAAACACCGAAGTGGGACAATTTATTAGGGTTTGATTAGAATTAGGCAGAGTCTGCTGATTTATTTTTTTTTACTCTTATTTCATTTTATAGCTCAAAGTCATCAGGCACAGCACAAAATCCATTATGTGCTGTCAGTGTAGGTTAGAAAATAGCCATAGCAATAGGATAGCATCGTTTTGTTTAAAAAAAATAAAAATAAAAAAAAATAAAACACAAAAAAAAAAAAAATAAAGTTTACACTTTAATTTGGAAAATGTTTAAGCGAGGGCAGGGGTAGAGGACGAGGGGTGGAAGTGGGCGTCCAACTACTGCAGGGGTCAGAGGCCGTGGTCCTGGGCGGGGTGAGAACACCACTGCTGATGGGGGAGCAGGGGAACGCCGCAGAGCTACACTCCTAGGTTCATCTTGTCTCAAGTTACTGGGACTCGTGGTAGAGCACTGTTGAGGCCAGAACAGTGCGAAGAGGTGATGTCGTGGATGCGGACAATGCTTCTAGCCATTTGTCCACCAGTCAGTCTTCCACGCAGTCCACCATCGTCACCGAAATCGGCACTCTCCAGCTCCTCCACTCAGCCTCCTTCCCCCCAGTCTGCCCCCTCCCCACCAAAATTTGGCATTTGAACAGCATACTCTGAGGAACTGTTTTCTGGACCTTCCACAGTCACAAACCACTTGTCGGCTGGCGCTGAGCTATTTTCCGATGCCCAGGTTTTCCCCGGTGCCGTGTGGTGGGTGATGAAGACATTATTGACGTAGTGGAAGAAGTGTGTAAAGAGGTGTCGGACGATGAGGGACACGATTGTCAGACAGTGGTGAAGTTGAATTGTCAGGGAGGAAAGTCCGAGGGGGGGAGCAGGACTGAGGGATCGGGGATGATGAGGTGAAAGACCCCAAGTTCTGGAGTATGATAGGTTGGAAGAGGCAGGTGGTGGGGCCAGACGGAGAGCAGGGCCACGAGCTGGTGCATCAGCGCCAAATGTTGCCTGTAGTCAAAGCTCCCGTGGCGAGGGCTAGATTTTCAGAAGTCTGGAGGTTCTTTGTGTCATATGCTAGTCAGCCCCCTGCCCAGGACCCTCGGCCCAAAACTCCCGTGCGAAAACCCATCTCGCCTCCACGATCCTCCACAGCATCCACCAGCGTCAGCTCTCCATACCCCAGACGCTGGAGCGCAAAAGGAGGTATAGTGCAACCCACCCACATGACCACAGCCCTCATCGTCCACATCTCCAAGTTGCTTAGCCTGGAGATGCTGCCCTATAGGCTGGTTAGAGACAGGGCCTTTCGAAACCTCATGGCGGCGGACGCCCCTCGGTATTCGGCCCGAGCCGACACTACTTTTTTCCGGATGTGCCGTCCCAGCCTGCACAAGACGTGTCAGAGAACATTATCCGTGCCCTTGCCAACGCCGTTTCTGACAAGGTCACCTGACCACGGACATGTGGACGAGTGCTGCCGGGCAGGGCACTATATGTCGCGACGGCACATTGGGTTAACTTGGTGGAGGCTGGGAACGAGTCTGCCCTGGGGCTGGTCTCTATACTGCCGACGCCGAGGATTGAGGGGCCTACTCGGTCCAGGGTCTCAAAGGCCTACTATTGCCTCCTCCTCCTCCCCACCCCTCCTCACCTCCTCACTTGAATTACCATCCGTGGGCATGGGCCATCAGTCGGATGCTCTAGGCACAGCAGCAGTGCCATCGCTAAGCTACAGCAGGTGGTGCTCAAACTGCTGAGCCTAGGCGATAAAAGGCACACCGCCCAAGAGTTATTACAGGGCTCACAGCGCGACTGATCTGTGGCTGGCACCGCTGAACCTGACGCCAGGCATGGTTGTGTGGTGACAACGGCCGTAACCTGTGGCGGCTCTGCAACTCGGCAGACTGACACATGTGCCATGCCTGGCCCATGGTTAAATCTCATAGTTCAGCGTTTCCTCAAGACATACCCAATCGGTATGATTTGCTCACGAAGGTGCGCACGCATCTGTGCAGCCATTTCAGGAAGTCCGCACAGAAGATGCGCAGATGCTGCCACTCTCAGGGCAGCGCAGCGCCGCCTCCAACTGCCCGCTCACCGACTGTTGTGCGACGTGCCCACGAGGTGGAATTCAACATTAACCATGTTATCCAGAGTTTACCAGCAGCGCAGACCGATTGTAGACTGCCAGATGTCAACTTCCACCAGAACTGGTAGTCAGGTCAGTCAGCTTCCTCAAGTCTACAATGAGGAGTGGACGTGGATGTCTGATATCTGTCAGGTGCTGAGTAACTTTGAGGAGTCAACACAGATGGTCAGTGGTGATGCCGCCATCATCAGCCTCACCATCCCGCTGCTTGGCCTGTTGAAAAACTCTCTGATCAGCATGAAGTCGGAAGCTTTGCGCTCGTCACAAGAGACGGGGGAAGAAGATTCCCTTGTTGATAGCCAAAGCACCCTTAGGTCTGTTTCTCAGCGCACATCGGAGGAGGTGGAGGAGGATGAGGAGGAAGAGGAGGAGAATGTTGGCGAGACAGAAGAGGGGACCATTGTTCAGTCCTTCACTGTTCAGCGTGTATGGGCAGAAGAAGAGGAGTTGGAGGAGTTGGAGGAGGAGGAAATGGACAGTCAGGCCAGTGAGGGGAGTGAATTCTTGCGCGTTGGGACTCTGGCGCATATGGCAGATTTCATGCTAAGCTGCCTATCCCGTGACCCTCGCGTTCAAAGAATTTATTCCAGCACCGATTACTGGGTATTCACTCTCCTGGACCCACGGTACAAGCAAAATCTTTCCACTCTCATCCCTGGATAGTAAAGGAAGTGTGAGAATGCATGAATACCAGCAGGCCCTGGTGCACAAGCTGAAACAGTATTTCCCTTCTGACAGCGCTAGCGGCAGAGTGCGTAGTTCTGCGGGACAAGTAGCGAGGGAGAGTAGGCGAGCAGGCAGCTTGTCCAGCACTGGCAAGGGTACGCTTTACAAGGCTTTTGCCAGCTTTATGTCACCCCAGCAAGACACTGTCACCTGTCCCCAGTCTCGGCAGAGTAGGGCTGATCTTTACAGAAAGATGGTGAGGGAGTACGTAGCTGACCATACCATCGTCCTAAATGATCACACAGCTCCCTACAACTACTGGGTTTCAAAGCTGGACATGTGGCACGAACTGGCGCTGTACGCCTTGGAGGTTCTTGCCTGCCCTGCCGCTAGCGTGTTGTCCGAGCGGGTTTTCAGTGCAGCTGGTGGCATCATCACCGATAAGCGTACACGCCTGTCGACTGACAGCGCTGACAGGCTGACGCTTATCAAGATGAATAAAGCCTGGATTTCTCCGGATTTTCATTCTCCACCAGGTGAAAGAAGCTGAACCTGAATAATGTATGCACTCCTCCTCCTCATTGTCCTCCTTCTCCTCCTCTTTGTACACTAAAGCAGAGGAAACTGGCTATTTTTGCCAGGGCCAACTGTCTCTGGCTATAGTACTCTATGTATTTAATTTTTCTGGAGGGCCACCTACCCGGTCCTCTGTTTTAAACAATTTTTGGGAGTGCCACATACAGGCACTCAATCTATGTAATTTTTTTCTGGAGGACCACCTACCTGCTCCTCTTGTTTGAAAACTTTTTTGGACTGCCACATACAGGCACTCAATCTATTTAATTTTTCTGGAGGACCACCTGCCTGCTCCTCTGGTTTGAAAACTTTTTTGGACTGCCACATACAGGCACTATCCAAATTAAATTGTCTCCATAGCAGCCTCCACATGTCGTCTTTTTTAGCTGGCTCCACACGTTGTCTCCATTGCTACCTCCACACGTCATCGCCATGGCTGCCTCCAAAAGTCGTCCATATAGCTGCCTCCATACATGGTCTCCTTATCAAACGAACTGTGTCAGGCAGAATTTTGGGTTGTTTTCATGGCTTCCACATCAAACTTGTTAACTTTGTCGCCACCCTGCTGTGTAATCCACAAAATATACTGGCAAACATTTATCATTTACCGATATTATTTCAGCGCTTCTTGCGCATCTGTTTACATTCCCCTCACCCGCCATATCTCAAACTTATAAGAACTCTACTACACTTGATCTTATACAAAAGGTTCTTAAAATTGCTGTTTGGGCAGTAGCCTAGAGACAGGGGCTTGGATTGGCGAAAGCTCGCCAGGCAGCGGAGCGCCAGCTCCATCTCAAGATCCAACTAACATAGTTTTAAATGCAGCACCTTTAATCTACTACTAGTTCACTGCCTCCATACATGGTCCCCTTATCAAACGAGCTGTGTCAGGCAGAATTTTGGGTTGTTTTCATGGCTTCCACATCAAACTTGTTTACTTTGTTGCCACCCTGCTGTGTAATCCACAAAATATACTGGCAAACCTTTATCATTTACCAATATTATTTCAGCGCTTCTTGCGCATCTGTTTACATTCCCCTCACCCGCCATAACCCAAACTTATAAGAATGCTACTACACTTGATCTTATACAAAAGGTTCTTAGAAGTGTTGTTTGGGGAGTAGCCTAGAGACAGGGGCTTGGATTGGCGAAAGCTCGCCTGGCAGCGGAGCGCCAGCTCCGTCTCAAGATCCAACTAACATAGTTTTAACTGCAGCACCTTTAATCTACTACTAGTTCACTGCCTCCATACATCGTCCCCTTATCAAACGAGCTGTGTCAGGCAGAATTTTCAGGTGTTTCACCAGATACATAGTGGAACTCGGACCATCTGTCGCCGCCATGCTGGAGACCTGAAGTTGCAATCATAGCAGCGCAATATGGATGCCCCATACTGTCGCTCTTAATCATGGAACCATTTCCGTAAAAACAATTAAAAATAGAACCACTATGCTATTCTATTATTCCTAGGTGAAATATTCAAACGACCCGGCCTGCTTTGAAAATTATAATTTTTTCAAAGTAAACGCTTCTGGCCCCCAGGCCCATTTTGGGTGGGGAGGAGCCGAGAGACAGGGGCTTGGACAGGCGAAAGCTCGCCTGGCAGCGGACCGCCAGCTCCATCCCAAGATTAGGCAGCCTCAGATGCATCCATGCATGCTGCTCCTGCTGTTTCCTGTCCATTTTGCCTCCACGATCCTCCACAGCGTCCACCAATGTCTCATTTCAACTCTCTATACCCCAGACGCTGGAGCATGAGATGATATGCAGCACATCATCCCCTTATCAAATGAGCTGTGTCAGGCAGAATTTTCAGGTGTTTCACCAGATACATAGTGGAACTCGGCCCATCTGTCGCCGCCATGCTGGAGACCTGAAGTTGCAATCATAGCAGCGCAATATGAATGCCCCATACTGTCGCTCTTAATCATGGAAGTCGTCTCCATGGCTGCCTCCACATGTCATCCCCTTATCAAAAGAGCTGTGTCAGGCTCATTTTTCGGGTGTTTCACCAGATACGTTATGGAACTTGGTCACTATGTCGCCACCATGCTCTGTTATCGACTAAATATACATTCAACCTTTTGTTCACAAAGGAAATCATTTCAGCGCTTCTTGCTTTCCTTCCTTTGGTTCCTCTCTGCCACCCATTGGTTTGAAGCCTGAGTCCATTTAGGGTATGTCGCCATGACACTCTCTAGCCTGCCGCTGCTGCCGCTGCCTCTGCGTGCCGTCCCCTATAGTGTCAGGGTCAATTATTGCATGTTTTAGATGCTATCTAGCCTCATTCGGTCACTCTGTCATTGCCATGCTGTTGCCCATAATTTTGGCATAATGGTGCGATTAAGCAGCCTCACAGGCATCCATGCATGCTACCCCTGCTGTTTCCTGTCCATTTCCATGGTGTTTCCATCCTTTTCTGAGGTTCCCAGGTGTTTGGCCAAGCTTCCCTGTGCAGATCCTTGGTCCCCTTGAAAAATGCTCGAGTCTCCCATTGACTTCAATGGGGCTCGTTATTCGAGACGAGCACTCGAGCATCGGGAAAAGTTCGTCTCGAATAACGAGTACCCGAGCATTTTAGTGCTCGCTCATCTCTAATAACAAGTAATGGTTGAAAAAAATGTTAGCACATATCTACAAAGCACAAACCTTGGTAGAAAGTCTAAGAAATGTTAATCCATTTTCTGTGAGACACTTTAACTCGTTGATGGATATAGAAAGTCACAGTGTACATTGATCTATATGAATTTCAGTTTTTACTAAACAGAAAAAGAAGCAGTTATGAACGATGATCGAGTAATAATAACATGCGACAGATGGCAACTCCAAATTTTGTGCTGTATTTCATCATCACTTAGACAAGGGCACCCAATCTAAATAGATTATGGGTACATTATGACTAAATGTATGTCATAATAACACAGAAGGCTGTGTATAAATATCAGGGAATGATGAAAATTCCTAGTATTTGGGGAGGGTAATTTGAGTTACAAACTACTGCTCAAATGTTAAAATGTTTTTTTTTAAAGAAAGAAAAAAAATATCACATACACTTTTCTTCTTGTAGGTGTAGAGCTTCTACATATATTTTAGGCACTCAGTTCCTGTTTTGGCACCAATCTACATGGTACAGTAAGGCAGAATCTTTAACCCTTCAACCAACAACATAGTTTAATTCACTTAAAATACTTAGTGCTTAATAGAAATGTGAACCTGCATGGTCAGCGAAACTGCATGTCCCCCCACTATTCATTATTCAAGGCATCTCAAGGCTATCTTGCAGCAAATCTTTACAGCAACGTATTTAAGGATTTTTTAAAATTCAAATCTAGCCATTGATGTCACTTATGCCGCCTCCTTTTTTTTACCAACAAATAATAATTTGCAAGTAATGTGTTAATGTCAATTAGTGTGTGAATAAGGAAGTGTTAGCAGCATTGTGTCACTTAAACAGTGCTATTGTTATTAATTAGCCAAGTTCTGCAATGGCAAAAGGCTTAATGAATTATGTGCCATCTTTTCACATTGTGCGGCTGAAAATTCACATACTACTTAGGCTATATACACATATATGTAGATGTACTGTATAAACTGTACATACCATGCATTTTTTAATTTGTTATATTAGTAGCAATGCATTTAAACTGTAGCCAAGAAAGTCCTGACAAGACGCCGAATATACATACTTCAGTTTTTTAAAGTGTCTTAGTGGCTCTTTAGAGGTTTCTTTCACGTCAGACAAAGTAGCTTAGACAGCTGGATAAATGTGGTTCTGAGATCTGATCACTTTGCCAACTCACTGTAATTTACATCCTCTAATGAGGACTCTCAATGGTAACCACTGTGTGTTGGCCATATAACCAGGACTCTCTGTGTCAATCACTGTGTGTGATGGGGGTAATCAGGACTCTCGCTGTCAATCACTGCATTTTGTCAATCACTGCATTCATTAGCAATCTCTATGGGGACAATAGCAACGTCATAGGTTTAAGCAGTATTGTCATTGTTCTACTAGGGAACTTGTAGAACTCTCTGTTTTTATCCAGAAATCCAGCACCATGTGAAAATTCTTAATCTCTGAAATATACCAGCAGACATACTTGTTCACTTTCAAAATAACATAATTTCAGAAAGCTATATATAGATATATTGATATTTATGTATGTTCATATACATTTTATGTACATTTATATATATATTTAGGAAATAATTATGTAATTTACAGTTTATAATATGTAAATAATGTGTGTTTTCTAAATTTAGACTTCCTTTCAAGGGAAATAGTAATAAAACAAAGTTGAATTATCAGAGTCCTCTTAATGGGCTCTGGCTGCAGAATTCAGAGTTTGGAGCTGATGGACAAGTGCCTTGCAGTATATGATCTATGGAAAGTTGAGTGGAGTATTCTGGACCTTTGTATTTGACTGTTAGCCAGTCAGCTGCCTGGGGTGACTTTCAATAATGGGACATAGATCTAATGCTCAGCTCACTAATTTGTTTCTCTTGAGACCTGAATCTGTGTACCTCAGCTTGAGCTTGTACCCTGAATCCCAGTCTGAACTCTAGTATGTATTCAAGCTTGAGCCGGTACCTTGAACCCCAGTGTGAACTGTAACCTGCACCTAAGCCTGTGTATCCTGAACCTCTAGAACAGTGGTTCTTAACCTGTGGGTCGGGACCCCGGCGGGGGTTGAAAGACCAAAACACAGGGGTCGCCTAAAGCCATGGGAGCTACGATTTTATTGCATTTTTAGGCACGAATACAATATTCTTGTACATGGTTTGGGGTCACCGCAACATGAGGAACTGTATTGCGGGGTCACAGCATTAGAAAGGTTGAGAACCACTGCTCTAGAATATAATTTCCTGACCTGATTCGGAATCCTGTGTCTTGACCTGAAACCCTGCAACCTGATCTGAATCGGAACTCTGTACAGTGACCTGGAATCTCATATCCTGGAAACCCTGTATCTTAACCTGTATGCTAAACCATGTTTCAGAGCCTGTACTCTGCTTCTTTTCTTGTACCTCCCTTCCTTTTCTGTTCTCTCATATTCATATACTGGATATATATTCATATTCAGGATACTTGTCTAACGTTATGGAATAAATATCTATTTATCTGAAATTTTGACATTAATATTGTCTAAAAAGTCTTCAATCTAAAATGAGAGGAAAAAAACTTCAATCTAAAGTGAAATGATTAAGAATGACACGTGGAAGTATTGTGTCACTGGCTAGAGCTGGCATCAGAATTGTAATGTGCTGACCAGAAAAACTACACAATAGTTTAGAATTTGTATAAAACCGTAATGTGCTGAATCAGCCAAACTTTCAGTTTGAGTGGTATGAAGGGTGACTAGGATTATGCTGTGCATTCCCATGCTTTAAGCACTAACCTGTTCTGTAGAACTGCACCTCTTAATTATCAGAATATTTTTATTAGTAAGCAAGGTCACTGGAAACAGCATTTTCCTTGCTGTGGTCCCGAAGCCTGATCATTTATATTATAGATAGCCTTACACTGTTTCTTTCCATAAACCTCAGCAATGTAATTGAAACGAATACCTGATTCTCCAAAGTCCACTATTTAGGGCAGCTCTGAATCCTCTGCTGCAACTAATTAAACACTTACAGTAAGGTTAAGTTTTTCATTAAATCAATGGATCCCTTGTGTTAATTGCAAAGTCCTAATTACCATGCAGTAAATTTAGTTTGAATTTGAATTAAGGACAGATTTCTCTCTAGTTTTGATGGATAAATATTATGAATTCGAAGAGATTGACTTCAATTAATATGACATGTATCTTTAAATTAGCCTGCAACAAAGAGAAACTTTTAGATTGAAAATGATTGAATTTAAGGGTTAAATTGTGGATGACTTTTGTATGTACATTGATGCATAAGTGCTTCCATTGTGGACAATTAGAAAGCTGGATTGCACATCTAAGTGACAAAAGTTTCATACGTTTTGTCTATGGAACATAAGTTGATTTAATTTTCAGCACATGATCAAGCCCAATGATACCTAATGTGGACACGTGCTGCGTTGTCTTAGTTTGATCACTTTTATTGCAGAGGAGCACAGTAGGAGATCAGGTTGAGGCTGGCAAGGAAAATAACACAGATGGTGGGAAAATCTCACAAGAGAATAGCTTCAAGTATAAATATTGTTCCTCACTAGTTAATGCTAAAATGAATCAATGTATTGCATTGGCAGTGTTTTTGCTAACATATAGCTATTATTTAAATGATTCCCTATGGAAACAGCTTCTCAGGTATAAAGGAAGAATAAGCCAGAACTCTGTAAAGTTACTCTGTGCTGCTGCAGTTACACATATAATTCTGATAATTTAATGTTTGCCATCTGTGATTTGCAACCAAAAGATATTCTGTAGGATGTAATGTACACATTTGAAAGCAGTTTTTTTCCCCATTGGGCAATAGTATAAGAATATGTTAACAGTTTGCGCTTTTTGAGATATGAGAAGGGATTAAAAAATATATCTGGTTACTACATGGCAAATAAACACTTCTTTGTCATATGTGGATCCTAGGGAAATATTCAGTAGATAGAAACACTTATAATAATTTAGTAATAAAATAAAGCTTTATTTATATAGCGCCATCATATTCCTCGGGAATTTGCAGATCATGGAGGAATAGTACAAATAAAATAAGACATTACAAAGTAATGACATAATCAAACATAAAAAAAAGGAATTAGGGCCCTGTTCGCAAGAGCTTACCATCTATGAGGATGATGGGGTGACACAGAAGGGGACTTTTAAATAATCATTCATTAACCATGTCACAAGAAAAATAAGTTGTGCACTTTGTTGGCCAGTTGATGAAATTCATGTTGCTTTTTATAGGTCAAATAAAATAGCCTTCTTCAGATCTTCAAAATGAGAGACATATTTTTGGAATATAAGTTTATAACCCTCTTTTACACCCTCCACACTGGACTCATAACTTATTAGAACATCTAACAAATATAATCCTGAGATAGTTGCATCATCAGAGACATTTACTTGAAGGCAATAAAACACTGAGACTGCCCAAGTAATATAATTAAGGACATTGGGGGGTAATTATCATACAACAGCGCTTGTGCTTGAGGTTTTGGCTCTTGATGTATCTGCAGGCTAGCTGCGCAGTCAGCGACTTCTCACATTTGAGAAGTCACAGGCTGTTGCGAGCACACTGGTATGGGGAAAGGAACACTCAACTTCGGCCCACTCTTCTGCTGGCCATGACCACCTTATGTCCCTCCATCCCCCCATAATGTGGAGGTGGCAGAAAGGGGGGAACCCCCATGGTGACTGAGCCTTCTTATTGTTATTTGTGATTGAACTAAACCTTTGTGTATAAAATCTGTGTTGCTTCAGATCCTTTGTTATATCAAGTCTGATGACGGGACCTTCTTAGCTATCCTGAAAGCTTGCTTGTAACATCTGATATTTCACTCAGACATAAAAATATATCACAATCTCAAGAAATTCATTTTATTTGACCAATCAAAAGCAACCAGAAATCCTGTAACCCTTTAACGACTTTTGACACTCTAGTATATCAAGTCCATTAAGGGAGTATGGAGAGGGCTCACTGGCTAGACTCTCTTCACGTAAATCTTCACGCATATTGCAGCAAACACCCACCGATAACACCCACGTGGGCACCACCGTGTTAGCTTTGATCATTGCACCCTGAGATGTCTTTGGTGAGCAACGATCAGTTTCCATGACTGCCTAAAGAACTGATACAAAAATAAATAAATAAAATCATAAACATGTTAAGAATCTTTGGCTTGATCTATCAAGATATAAAAATGGTTACTCCCGTTTAAGCCTGTGATGGAAAATAGCGCCTCAATTTCTGAAAATTATGGATTTAATGACATACTTTTTGTCCTTATATCAAGGATATTAGAATAACAGATAAACCTAAAGTTGAAACGAACTTCACTTTGTGATGTCACAGATGTAAATTCTTTATCATTTTGCTAGTACTTTTAAGCTATTGCATGTATTTTTTAAAGACAGCCTGTCAGTTAAACCCATCCAAACTAACTAAACATATCTTTGAAAACAGATATTATACAGCAGTACAACTCTCAATATCTCTATAGTGTTCCTGTTCATGCCTGTAAAGTTCCATTTTAAATGTGGCAAAAATCCGAAATCGTCGGAATATCCTCTGTTTGTGCGGTCCGTGGACCCTTAGTAAATGAGCCCCAATGTGCTGTAAACCATAAAAAAATAAGACATGTTCTATTCTTTAGGTTGCAGTCACACATCAGGTTCACAGTATGGGGAGAGATAGGGTGATCATATAGGTCACCGTATTTCCTATTAAAGTCAACAGGGACATTTTTAGGAAATATAAAAAATATGGTGGCCATTTTTACATAACAAAAATGGTTGTTTGCATAAAACCTTACTCTGAGACAGTTTTAGTACAATAATTTAACGTGCAAAATATTTGGTACAGTGACTGAAAACACTAAAAGCTGGCTAGCAATACAAAGCTTGGTGAATAGATATAGCAATCTTTACAACTTTTTTAAAATATTTATTTTTGGAGACAATAATTTATCTTTCGTAAATACTAATGCAAATGTACAAATTTGTTACAATCAAAAGCAAAGAAATAAGTTGTTCACTAACAATATACAAGATTTCTGCAATTTTTTTTCCCTGACACATATCTTTGTAGAACATCTGATATTATATTTAAATGAAAAAAGAAATACAATATGACTGTACTTCCACTTTCAGCACACATGCTGATACGAGCTTGAACCATCTACTGTGTGTGATATTGTTTAACGTAGTATGTGGGTCTGCCACTTGCCAGAGACTCTCAAAATTAAATGGTGCCACTGTTACCTTGAAGACACATGCTGTGTATTTGATGATGTACGGAGAGTTAGTACAACTGGTTTTCAAGCTATTCATACCAGGAAACATTAAAATTACATCTTCCATTGTAACTGCATCAAGGCACAATAAAGTAGCAACAGATACAAAACTCTTCTTTTCCAGTAACATCATGTAGTAGCCAAGGAAACAACATCTCCAAATTCAAAATCTGATTTGAATACTAAAAATGTGCAAATACGGTACCCATCAATATCACCTTAAAAGGGTAGTCCCATTTCGGCAAATGAATCTTATTGTTTTTATGATGAAAAAAAAATGAATTCCTCACAGTTTTCTAGATCTCTGTTTGCTGTCATTTTATAGAAAGCTTCATTGTTTACTTCCAGTGGACAGACATCTGACCATGGTCACACAGGTGAACGACTGTGATTGCAGTCACAGAGAGTAATGAGAGCTGTGCGTTATAACGAGCCATGCACCCGTGTGACCATTTTGTCCATTGGAAGTAAACATAGAAGCTTTCTTTAGATTGACAGCAAGCAGAGATCTTGAAAACATGAGGAATTGGTATAGAAAGTATATTGGAAAATTGTATAACTTTCCTTAATTCAAACAATAAAATGTATTTGCTGAAATGGGAAAACCCCTTTAAGTTCTAAGGTTTAATTAGACAATATTTATCTGATTCAGTTTCCAGAGTAGCAGTGAGTCTCATACTTTAAAACATGTAGCCCCATTATAATGGTTATACAGTAACTAGGTACTCAGTTGGACAAGAGACATATGTCCATCAACCTTTGTTAGATCTTTTACAAATGCAACCTTTGTTAGATCTTTTACAAATAAACTATTATATCACAAATTACTTCATAATTTAATATTATCGTCTATTTTATTATATGCTCCAGTTCTGATGGTCACATGGCCATTATAAGCATTATTAAAGCAGGTGTAACTTAAAGACAGGTCTTTTCTTGGAATTAGAAAAATCAGACTAACTTTAAGGCCCCATGCACATGACCTTAATTGTGGCCGTGATTTGACGGCACCAGATCACAGCCAAATTAGAGGTCTATGACACCCACTTACGGTGTAGTGCAGCACGGCCTCTGTCCTGTCCAATCTTCTGTTGGATTTCCCGCCATGACCACCCAGCTTCTATGGAGATGTTAGGCGTCAGGAGCACCCGTGCGACATATTACGACATGTCCTATCTTTTCCTGTGTGCAAGGACCGAATGCCATGCATTTCTATGGAGAGGGTGCACATCTCCTCCTCTCCAGCACGTCGGACGTATGCCCGCCCTGCCATAGCCTTTGTAGATTTTTTTCAGCAATGTCATCTAGCAATCACAATGGGTCTTTTCTCAAAGACAATGAAAGATAAAACTATGACCATATGTAGAAGCAATTATTCTTTATATACTATTCTTTAAGCATTGACATAAGGCAATTGTACATCACCATTTTTTGGCTAGCATGCCGTAGTCCATTGTAGCAAAAGTCCACGCTCAAGATTTCATGGCTTTACTGAATCACCGAACGCCTGGAGTGTCCTGTGACGTTTCGGAGGGAGTTCCTCCTTCTTCAGACATGCCTGGCATGCCTCCCTCCGAAATGTCACAGGACACTCCAGGCGTTTGGTGATTCAGTAAAGCCATGTAATGCCTTATGTCAATGCTTAAAGAATAGTTTATAAAGAATAAATGCTTCTACATACAGTCTTAGTGATATCTTTTAAGTCTGTACAATCCCAAGCGTGAGAGGCTTGGTATACTAAACCAGTGTTCACACTCAGCCAAAATACCGGAGCACCTTTGTATATATATTACGACTAGAGATGAGCGAGTATACTCGTCCGAGCTTGATGCTCGTTCGAGTATTAAGGTACTCGAAACGGCTCGTTGCTCGGACGAGTATTTCCCCTGCTCGAGATCGAGCATTTAATTAAACAAACACAGTGAAGAACAATGAAGAATAGAATAAAAACAGTGAACACAGGATCATTTAAGTGAAAAACACAGTGAAGAACACAGTGAAGAATAGATTACAGATGTTCGGCACATCTGCTTACTTGTCGGAAGATACACGCGGAACGGGGAGACATCGCGCACCAGGGAGACATCGCGCGCAGCAGAGACACATCGGGCGCAGCAGAGACACATTGGGCGCAGCAGAGACACATTGGGCGCAGCAGGGAGACATCGGGCGCAGCAGGAAGACATCGCACGCAGCAGGGAGACATCGCACGCAGCAGGAAGACATCGGGCACCAGGGAGACATCGGGCAGCAGGGAGACATCGGGCACCAGGGAGACATCGGGCAGCAGGGAGACATCGGGCAGCAGGGAGACATCGGGCAGCAGGGAGACATCGGGGAGACTTCAGTGGAAGAAGAGGAGCAGATCCCGGGACAGCGTATCTCCTCTCCCGACAAGTAAGCAGATGTGCCGAACATCTGTAATCTATTCTTCACTGTGTTTTTCACTTAAATGATCCTATGTTCACTGTTTTTATTCTATTCTTCACTGTTCTTCACATCTGCTAACTTGTCGGGAGATAATATACGCGCGGAACAGTGAAGAATAGATTGCAGATGTTTGCATACATCTGCTAACTTATCAGAAGACATTCTTTTTCAATTAAATAACACATTTTATTCCTGAACCATGGTCCCTTTGAAAAATGCTCGAGTCTCCCATTGACTTCAATGGGGCTCGTTATTCGAGACGAGCACTCGAGCATCTGGAAAAGTTTGTCTCGAATAACGAGCACCCGAGCATTTTAGTGCTCGCTCATCTCTAATTACGACGAAAGATAAAACTAGACTGTAAGGTAAGGATGACCCTGACAAAGAAGGCTCATAATCTATTTGGCAGGATAAATGTTAAAGGGAAAATTTCACCTCCAGAAACCCTGCAAAACCACAAAATGCTTATCTGGCATCATTGATGTGTTCCAAAGATGTTTTTATAACCGTCCAATGCTGCTGCCTGCTGGTAAAAATAACTTTATTCCTAGCTATCATCCAGTCAGGGAGGTGGGGAGCTTAACCAAAAACTCAAGCGGCCTGCTTCCTGATTGCCGGATGGACTAAGTATGGACCCACCCGCATCCAGCCTTTTGCAGTAGTTTACCTTGCCTCATAAATCATTAGAACTCTGTCTTGCCAGAGTTCTTGCACAATGTACAGTGTGCCTGTGTTCTCTGCCCTGGCCCTTCATGTACCCAACTGGTGCCACAGGTTTGCAGTGCTTGCACAAGAACTCAAGCAAGTCGGAGAGTCGGGTAATTAAATAGGAGGCAGGACAGGGTGCTGCAAGGGGCTGAAAGGGTGAAGGGAGCTCAGTCCAAGTGCTTGTCAGGAGGCATGACAGCTTGACTTCTTGGTCAAGCTCCCCAACTCCTTGAATGGGTGATAGAAAGGAATAAAAGTTCTTTTTACAGGAATGCAGTAGTGTTGGCCGGAAAACACCTTTGGGTCAATGATGCCAGATAAGGTACTTTTTACTAGCTTTACTAGTTTTTGGAGGTGATAGGTTCCCTTTAACAAGAAGTCCAGGAACATAACAGTGGGATTATTGCTTGCTGTAGGCAATTTTAAACAGTTGGTATTTTTGGTCCCGATAACCTTTAAAGTTTAAAAGCATTTTACAGATAAAATTCTAACCTTTCACTATCAGTCCTGGTGTTTACTATCCTGGTTGTCCCTGGATACGACCGTAAATCTTCTGACTATGGTCTTCTAATGAATAGCTCCTCTTTTCTGCACACTGCAGTGTTCTCTGCCTCCTGCCCTTACCCCGTGCATTACAAGACCATCTCAGACACAGACACTTCCTGACAGCAAGCAACTTGCAGCTACAGAAAAATAACGTCATTATAGCGGAGCAAACTGTGTTCTTTATTGATTAATTGAGTTAGCAGAGCTGAGAGTGTCATTGTGTTTTATATCCAAATCATGGATCTCATCATCTCTCATCTGCCTCATCTCTCTGTTTCTATGTAGCAGATACTAGTAAAATCTTCACTAGCTAAATAAAAGTGTAGCTAAACCCTGTGCCCTGATAATCTAGTCCCACTGGAATCAAAATCACTCTGGAATATTACACTGGCCATTACTGAGTGATAGGATCTAATACAGTAATATAAATAAAATTGTAAAGTAAGAGGGTTAAACATGATCTTTAGGGGATTAAAATTTGAGAACTTTCTTTTATGGGCAAACCTTTTTAATGAAATGAGTAGCAAGTATTAGCTAGTATTAGTATTTTTTCAGACCAGTATAACAATTAGACTGCCTGCACATGAACATGGTTAATATGTGGAAATGAGCCTGTATGCTGGTCTTATCCAATGGGACTGAGCATAGTACAGTGGACAGGAATCCTTATATCTAAGTGATTTATAATATATGGAGTCCCTGTGTGCCATCTTAACAGTATTGGTGACGCTGTCACAAAACTGTTACAGTGTTGCACTGCTGTTTGGTGGGCAGACAAGGACTCCTTGCATCATATTTCACTAAGATACAAGGACTCCTGCCCACTACTCTGTGTGTGGTTCTTGGGATCTGACCAATACCCAGTTCCGTTTCCATGGACCAAGCATGTACTGGGCCTTAGACGGTAAAGATCTTGGCTGCCTACATCTATTCCATAGAGAATGATTGACATTTGCAACTTGCTACTCCTTTAATTCAAGGTAGAAAGGATCCTGTCTTTAGGAACAAAACTGATTGGCACACCATGACCCATACAGTGGATAGTTCCTAATTTATCATTTTGGCATAACTAATGCCTAATTGGTGAATATAGTTAGACAATATTTGACTCATGTTAGATTTACAGTATAAAAAACTCTATGAAATACATTATTCATATTAACAATAACAATTTGATGTATTATGAATGTACCTTTGTACCTTTACAGGTGGTACATATTTTAATGAACTACTTCAGGGTTTGATGTAGGATTTCTTGTATCCACATTATCAGAATTTGTGCATGTAACAATGTACATATATTGATGCTGTTGTTTCATATTGAATCCTTTTTCTATCCTCCCAGGGAAGCACTAACAGTTTGAGCTCAGCATGAAAACCATCAAACACTTGAGCTGAAATTTAGATTGGGTAATTTTGTCTGTTGAAGTAGAAAAGGACATGTGGGATGGCAAGGAACAGAATGCGTAATGGAAAAAGCAGATGTTTTAATAGCATAGTAGATGCCGGTGACTCCAATATCTGCATACCAACATTTATTTAATACTATAATAGAAATAAGTGCTGTTTTCTGAAAGGTTTTTATCAAGTAATGATAATTTAGAAAGCAATATTTTTTCTTATGCAGCTATGCAGTTCAATAGATTTCGATGACACAACATATGGAAGTATTTTACTGTATGGAATGGTATATTCAATTAGAATTTTTCAAATTTCATAAACAAGACATTGATTATGTATGCCCTGGATAGATATTGCTACAGGGATCATAAGGCTATAGATAAAGCACATATGAATAGATTGCCAATTTTGAGAGGCAATTAAGAGAATTGCTATTCAGTGGTTTTACTAAACATGTTCATTGCAGACACTGGATTTCTTGTATACACTGGATCAGATTCTATCTTTTAAATATCAACAGAAATTGTATAATAACTTTGAACATTCTTTGTGCTTCTTATATCCACTACTTGAACTATTTACTTGAACTGGATAATTTACTGGAGGAGAGAGGTTTAAAGGGCCTGGCCACTTTACCTACACAGCCTCTTATACATGTACAAATACCTGAATGGGCAGTACAAGGATCTCTCCAAAGATTTTTACTACACAGGACTGTGACCAGGACAAAGAGGAATCCTCTACATCTATATGAGAGGTGGTTCTACCATTGCCATAGACAGGGGGCATCCTCTACACCTAGAGGAGAAGCGGTTCTACTATTGTCATAGACAAGGATTCTTTACTGTAAGAGCAGTGAAACTATGGAACTCTCTGCCGCAGAAGGTTGTTATGGTGGACTCTTTGCACATGTTAGAGAGTGGCCTGGATATCTTTCTGGTGAGCAAAAATATCACAGTTTTTTGGGGAAAAACATTTAGTCAATCTTATAGGTGGAACTTTATGGACCCTCATATTTTTCCAACGTTATCTACTATGATACTATGTTTTGTAATGCATCTGTAAATGTGGCGAGGCATGATGTCAGGTAATTTACCAATATACCTCTATTAAATGTTCTGCCCCTCTTTCTTGAAATGTAAAGTAAAGCTTCCAGTTTAAAAACATCTTTTAGCTGCCAAACCTCTCCATAAAATGGCCGCAGATGGCGATTCATGTGCTCAAAACTGACCATAACTAATTGAAATTCTAGGACCTTAACCTTTTATTTATGAATAATGTCATATGGTCCAGGAAGGTGGATTGGTCATGGACAGTTATAGATCACATGACCCCCTATCTAACATTCCTGTATCAGGAGGCTTTACTTAACATTTCAAGAAAGAAATGCAGAAGTTTCCATAGATGTATGTTGGTTAATCACCTAATATTCACTTACACACATTACAAAAGCATATGGCTGATCCCTTTAAGATAAATCAATAGGTAAACAGTACTGAATTCTAACAAACTGGCGCATTCCACTGGAACACAACTATGTCTTCTGCTTCTGGTCTTTCATATCATGCATTGTAATATTACCAATTGTTAAATGTGCCTCCTGAGGCCAATTACTGGGTAGTCATTAGAGCCTCCCAATTTCAGTCTGGATGATACTGGAAGAGGGAATGGCAACCCACAGACACAGGGGAAATCCTTCCTCTTTATGATATGCCTTCCTCTCATACCAGTAGCTTTTTTACATGGCATGGAATACCCATTTTATCTTTATTACAGGGAATTGTGGATCTTATTGGTACCAGAGTCCCATACAATCTTTAATCATGTATTTTCTATGTCCAGAAACTTAACAAAATATTTAAACTAAACATTTTTTATCAATTCATGAAAGTGAAAAAAACTGGACAATACAAAAGTGAAAATCCTCAGTGTGAGATTATCTTCTATTTATCAGGAAATGGCTGTGAAAAATATTCATATTCAATAGGTAAATAAATAAACAATATAATACTTTTACACATAATTTATATCAGTGGCATTTTTTTCAGTCCTATAATCATTATTGAATATTATAAAATATCATATAAAGGGTTTGAGAACTTCTACAGTAGCTGTACTCAAATTCTTTTCATTTTGTTTACTTTTATATGCAAATCGTAGCTTCGTATAGAAAAATAAATTAAGAAACAAAATTATTTGCAATAATCTCCAAGGCATATAACTATATCCTCCGTTCTAGTGTTGGCTATATTATCAATGTCAATAAATGTAAATTTTCTTAACTACTATTCACTCGCTTCAAAAGCTCTTTGAATTTGCATTTGACACAAGGGAAGATGCAACTTAAAAACATTTTCCCAGCTTGGTCCATTAATTTCTGCACAAAATGTACCAACTGCTGAGCATATGACAGTTCTGAACTTTGGTGTTTTCACATGATCTACCCCCTAGGGAAAAGCCAACACCACTTTGACTTACTCAGCTGGAACCCCACCTTGTGCAGTTTAATCAGTTACTGAAGCATTGAAGAAAAAGGTGTTAGTAATATTCACCGAATGGCCCTTCTGATTTCTATATAAAAGGTGAAATTTTACTCCAAAGACTCTGTTTAATACGGCTACAATTGGCAGCACATTGTCCATTTTGTAGCCTATTGTCATGATGAGATAATGTGTTATTTATAACATTTTCTGTATTGAACACTTTTCAGAAAATAAACTTTCCAAGACATATGTTTGATATAGTTTAAAATTATCTTGATACATCAGTAAATATTATACCTAGAGGCTAAGTCAAAGCATTAACAGGTGCATTTTGTATTGTTTGAAGATAATTTTTTACATCTGCAGCTGCAATACCCAAACCTCGAGTCATTTTCTAAATAAAGTAATATAAAAGACACTCCTTGAATTCATAATCAGAACAACAGTTAATAAGTCACTACACAAAATAATAGATTCTGTACTTTATCCTATCTACTTAACTGATACAAAGTGGTCTAAGGCCAGGGGTACATTGGATCAACGGATTTCTATAACATCAAACATGTTGCACAAGACATATCCATAGCAAAATACAGCTGGATTCTGCCAGTTTAAGCAGTAGCTCGCAGCTACAATGTGTTCATAAACCTCATTAAGTTTTATCCTTGTTTTATCCTTTCTTGTAGAGATAAAATACACAACAAAGAATATTATCTGATGCATGAGATAGAACAGATAGAAAGGCATTTAGAACCAATGTTTCAATTTATCACAAGTAGAGATGAGCGGACCCAAACTTTAAGTTAGATGTTCAGCATTCAACCTGGACATGGTCATGTGATATGCTGTAGCCAATCCGGCCGATTTACACCTCTAGTAATCAAGCATAGCTGTGATTGGTCAGCGGAATCCACTCTTGTTTTTTCTCATCTCTCGCTCTGCCCTCAATTCCTACCATGTGTGGTAATTTAGCTCTCTGTTTAGAGAGGACAACATTTTGCTGTTTTAATTAATAGTAAATATGAGACAACATAGACAGGTTGCACCACAGACAAAGCAAATAATATAAAATACCTCCTTCTCCGAACACTTGTTAACACCGTAGCATCCCTAACAAAACATAGTAGCATATTAGCAACCAATTTCTTCACTTGGGTCAATTGTCAGCACCTCTGTTCTATCCAGAGAGACCCTAACATTGTACAGATAACGTTTACTAAGGATACAGATGCCTTCACCTTTGTGTTAAGAATGTAATTCTGGAATCTGAATTTCCTATTGCAGTGGGAAGACTCTTTTTCCATTTATAGTTGAAAATAACACAACATTTTGAGGTTTCCAGCATGGCATTAAAATATGTATACGTACAAATATTTGTCTGTATATATATTGGAATGGGAATCCTTTATTGGAATCCACATTTTCAAGCTCCAATCGGTGGCATCAGAAAGGCGCACAAGTGACAGATTCATCAAGATTGTTGGCAGACAGATATATATATATGTATATATATATATATATATATATATATATATATATATATATATTTATATATATATTTACACAATATATATATTGTATATTTATTATATGTATATAATGTGTATACTGTAAGAGTTTGTATATACTCTGTGTATTAGTGTATACATCTATATGAGTGCATAAATGTGTGTATAAGTCTATACTTGTATGTGTATGGTTGCGAGTATACAAATGTAGAACTTTATGTGTGTGTATATAAAGGTGTGTATGTATTAGTGTATAAATGTGTGTAATTGTATAAACATGTCTGTATAGGGGTACATTCCCAAGAACATATGGAGGACGTATATCTGGCCGCAAATTTGCTGCCGGATATACTTTCCGCATAGGCTTCTATACGCCTGGGCTCGGGACGGTGAGCACAATGAGTACTCACTGTTTCAAGCAAAAGAGATAGAGCGTGCTCTATCTATGGCCGTAAGAATGGCCATGCGGCTCTATTCTCTATGGAGAGGGGAGGGGTGAGCTGTGCTCACCTCTGCAGAGCGCCCGACGTGTGCCTGCCATATATATATATAAGGGGAAGGGGGGCCCCACACAGAAATCTGCTATGGGGCCCAGCCTCTCCTAGTTACGCCTCTGTTTACAGCTAGTGTTCCAGGAGCCATATTTTCAATATAACAATGCCAGTCCTCATTGTGCATGGGCTACTATGGATAGCCAATGCTGCTTACACATGCTACCATGGCTTGTAGTACCTCTAATCTTTACTCATCCTCACACATAGGAATATTCTGCAACATGGAACTTGACTTGCACTTTTGAAAGTTTGCTCACTGTAGCTTGTGCACAGGCTAGAGCAGGAACGCCCTATTCCACTGCCGGCCTTACCTCCATTCAAGCCTCTCCATGTCCCCATGGCATGGTCCTTGCTTAAAGGAGGATATAATTGCCATTGCTGGTGAATATTTCGTAGAGATGTTTGTACCTTCTCTCAAGATTATAGAGTTATAGCATGGAATTGCAGCATGTAATGTTTGCGCTAAGGCTAAGATTCCCATGGAGCATCCTGTGAAATCACCTGGTTCCTTACTATTTCCGTATAAACCGTGGACTTCTTTATCTATGAATTTTATAACAAATCTACCTCTCTCTCAGGGTATGATTGTGATTTGGCTGATTTATATTTTACTTTCTATTTAATTTATTCTATTTTATGCCTAATGTCAAAAAATTTGCCACCCTGTTTATTGACAATATTTTTAAACTCCACAGGGTACCTGAGTAGAGATGAGCGAGCACTAAAATGCTCGGGTGCTCGTTACTCGAGCCGAACATTTCCAGATGCTCGAGTGCTCGTTTCGAGTAACGAGCCCCATTGAAATCAATGGGAGACCCGAGCATTTTTCAGTAAAATTATAAACTTAACGAGCACAGTGAAAGAACACAGTGCAGAACAGATTGCAGATGTTCGGGAACATCTGCAATCTGTTCCGGAGACACGCGTGCAGAACGGTGTTCTCCGCAATAGTATTTGAAGAACAATATGTGTGAAGAACAACTTGCAGGGGGGCATTCATCAAGTGTATATATTTTTCACAAAAGTAAATGTTTGTACACCCACCTAATAAATGCGTTTTTATCTTTTCTATTCAATAGGGGGCCTATTCCTTTAGTAGTTAATAATTTCATAGTTTATACGGTTGAAAAAAGACACTTGTCCATCAAGTTCTTCACAAACTATTGCACTGTTTTAAATTGCACTAAATTTTACCCAATAGCACTCCTAGAACAAAAAAAAAGTGTTAGATGAGACTCTGCATCTTTTTGATATCATGAATGCAAAATGTATTGATACACTTGTGCCTTTTGATAAATAACACCAGTCATCCTCTGGAACCAAGACAAATTATTAAAAAACCCAAACATTTTAAACAACTCTCAATATGTATTTTTAACCATGATTGAATTTAGTTGGTAGTCTCACTTTATACTTTTTAATGTACATGTTTAAAATTTCCAAAATGAGCTTCCATCTCTTAATAAAATCTGACACATATATCAAAATTGTGTTCGTATTGAATGGTGAGATCCTTAGATCATTTTTTTAACCATGATTTTATATAACTTCTAGTAAAACAGACGTTTAAACCAATAGTTTGACAGTCTAGTCAGAAATTCCTATTTCTGCTGATGGAAACATATGCAATATGGTGAGTAGGATTTAACCATTCAGTCACCTTATGCAGCAGAAGTTTCCTCTATCCTTTTTAGGGCCATGCTACAGCTAAATGAGTGTAGGGAAAATATTGTTTCAGCACTGCAACAAAGAACATGTAAACCACAACAAAAATAGACTGACATATACACCAAAGTACATATCCCTAAAACTTATGTGACATAAACTATCAATCTTACTTTGCAATTGTGAGAGCAGATCAGTATTACTCAGTATAAAATGATTTTAAACTTAAAAGGCCCCTAAGAAATTGGATATCCCACTGTAAAATTAATTAATCACTTTGAGGATTTAGTGGAAAGAAATGGCCGTAAACATCTTATTTGCCCAGTTGGTGGTAAAAAAAGTAGGCAGAAATAAAGCTTTGAGTGCAGGGATGAAAAGGGTAGACTGGGATTGAAAGCGAAAAGATATATTTTGGGCAACTGGATATAGTTTAACATAGTTATACATGATTTATACATAGGAAGGTGAAAGATTAATGTTTTTTTTTTTCTATCATCTATGTGAATTATTACCTATATGCACGATATTTCCTAAAAGAAAAACTGTGATTAATAAATAAGCAGCTCTAGAAATCTTCAATAGGGTGCTTTACCTTGCAGGGAATATTATCATTGGCTTTTGATACAATTTCTGCTGCAGGGAAAGATTTTCAAAGCTCAGAAAGCTGAAGTACTGCCAAGCGCTCAAAGACCCCCTACTGTGCGCGTCAAACTAAGAAATCTCTCTGAACTTGTCGAATTAAAAATCATCTCCCTCACTCGGCATCCCCCTGCATGAGCTGAGAAGGAAGCTCTGTCCTCATTTTTAAGGCCCTCTACGATAAACAAATGGAGCCTAGAGCGTCTTTATTCTTTGCTGCAGATAATTAAAAATCCTTTAAAAAAAATGCAATTGTAGGCAACGGATTTCAAATCTTGCTCCGAGTTAACAATGCGACTTATACCGTTTGCACAGGCCAAATTACTTTACCATTCAATCGACTTTCAAAGGTAAGAGCAAAAAAAAGAAAACAGCTTGCTAAGATCCTGGATAAGTGTCTTTTTTATTTTTGATTTTACATCAAGAGGATGCTCCAAACTGAAACATCTCAGCAGGATTTACACTTTCTTGAATGTCATAAGACTTAATTACTGAAACTACTCTCGAAAACGTGTGAGGTGATAAAAAAAGTAAAAAGTCCTCAGTCAAAAAAATCCTCATATTTATTTCTGTATGTAAAATGCAGATAAAAACAAATGAAATTGAATCTGTGTTTTATTGACAATGTACTTAACTTTGTGTATTTTTTTTTTTTTTTTTCATGGCAGTTTTGTTCCTCGTGTCATTCCCTTTACAAAGAAAAAAGTATATTTTTTTCTTCTCATCATTAGACTGCTTTATTGAAGACATATAATCATTGAAAAAAATATACCTAGATCCCAATGGTCGGATTGCTCTAAACCTTGCCCTGCGGGATTTCGTTTTTTTTTCGCTTTTTAAAACACAGGTGCAATAATGTAGTAGTACACAGCAACAACAACAAAAAGATATTACAGCGGATGAAAGCATCCAAGAAATGTCCATCGAACCTGGTACAACATGACATAATAATAATTCTTTATTTATATAGCGCCTACAGATTATGCAGCGCTGCACAAAGCATGACAACAACATGTTTTTTGGAGTGTGGAAGGACCCAGAGAAAACCCACACAAACACGGAGAGAACAAACAAACTCTTTGCAGATGTTGACCGGAGCAGCGCTGGACTCCAGTGCTGCTACCCACTCAGCCACCGTGCTGCACTACATATAGACTTGTCCTGCTGTTATGATGCAGGTGTATATGTAGATTATTTTAGATGTTGTCTGATTTTACACTAGGCCAGGCCAAAAGAGAGAATTGTTATAGAATAAGTTATTTTCCTGCTGTTGGATAAAAATGCTCCCATATTATAGATTTAATGAGTAATGAGATGCCTAACCCAAACTTCATCTATAACTGTGATCTCTAACTCTCCATGAGCAATCAACTTACAAAGACCTCAAAGGAAACCTACTATTTGTTTTCATGCAATGTGAACCAAACACACCTTGAGAATGCTGTAGCTACACTGAAGCAGCAACATGTCTTGTTTAATCCCTAAACTTAGTGGCTTTGCTGAAAAGACAATTATAAAATTATGATAATGAGACTCTGTTGCTCCTTTGGCTGCAGCACTTCTCCTCTTACATTACTTATGCTATGCTCCAGAGAATGCTGTAATCACTATGATGTCCCTGACAGGCAGAAGTAAACAATCGCTGCACAATCCCACAGCTGCTGTATATGAGTCATCCAGCTCAGGTTGAGTTGTTAAGTAATGTGTTTATGAATGCAGCCCAGCTTTCCCAAGGTCCTGAATTTTACAACTGTTTTTTGAGCAAAACCACTCAGATCAGGAATTAAACAAGATGTGTGTCTGCATCAGTGTCACTGCAACATTCTCAAGGTATGTTTGGTTCACAATGCATGAAAACACATTTTATATTTTCTTATATATTATCTTATATTATCTTATATTCATGAATCCTATATTAAGGTCCTGGCAGGGGGATTGCACATGTAAAGGACAGTAAAGGATCACATGAGCCCTTTATGTACTGGAGGTTACTGGCTTATAAGGTAAAAATGTTTAAGAGATGTATATTGTCAAATTACCTTACATCCTGACAACCCCTTTAACTGCACAAATAATGATCTTAGAAGCCATGACATTAACATGCATCTATCGTTCTCCTCCCGGTAGCAAATGGAGGTGGTAACTAACATCTCAGTGATATGTGCAGCACAGTCTGACTTCCAGCAGGTATTTCTGAGCAGGATAATGCTCATAAATGCAGCAATATTTGTATTTTCCATAATCTGATAATTTTGACTTAGATCCTCGTCTTTTTGGAACTGCCATTTAACATTACCATTACCCCTCTCTTCCATCATACATATCAGAAAATAATAGGACAAGTTTTCATATTATAAGTCACCAGTATCAGAATAGTGTGAACAGGAGCGGGGGTAAAGTTTCCCTAACGCAGCCCTAATAGAACTGGGCTTCCAGCTTCATTAGTGAAGTTGATTTCCGCACCACATCCGATTTGTAGGGGTCTTGATGCTAATAACCTATACATACATTTATGCTGTAAAACCCCTTTAAACATCATAAAAAACCTGAGAAATCATTTGCACGCATTATCCGTTATGTCTTATGTGGCTGATTCTTTTCAAACTATATTCATTTTATGATTAAAATTGATACAGAAAATATGCAGCAAACTACTCTTTTATCTTCTGCTGATCTGAAGAATAGGTCGCGAGGCCGCAAGTTTATCAGTGAAAAGCTGTCGCTGATTAAATGCTATACAAAGTCCAAATCTTAATGATGAACTGACATGGTCAATGTTGTACTGGTTTACTGATCTGAAATAAGATTTTAAAAATGCGGAAACCTCAGGATTTTGAATATTTTCAATGTCTCCGTACTTTAACCCAGAACGAGAGAGGAAAATATACTTATCTCAAAAGCAACACATTTGACTTTTTCTTGTGCTATCTTCAGAATGAAGTCATTTCATATCATCCACCCCCTGTCATAAATGTAATATTAAAATCTGGAATTCTTCTTTTACTTTACGTGCATGGATTGTTTACTGATTTGTTAGAACTGATATTTGTGTTGACTGCCATTTCACAATTGGATTCCAAACAACCCCTACTTTTTATATCTTACTAAAAGTTGATGGCTGAGATTTATCATTAGTCCTATGTAGCTTCTTGGTGTATAATTGTCGGAAATTTTTGCACAAACATTATTTTTGTGCTTTTTTTTGCAAGAAAAAAACATAACTCTAAAGTCACACAATAGCACCAGAGTGTGCACCACAGAGTGCACAACACCGTCCAACACCACATTTATCAACAGAGAATTTTCAAAAGAACGCAAATTTAATCACAAAACTACACCACAACTACACCAGGAGGTGGTGTATGTGGGTCCATTGCTACTACAGGCGGAAGTTTTGCTCAATTTTATGTTTGAGGTATCTGAGAATTTCCTGTGCAAAAACATCGTTAAAAGGCAGAAATTGAGCAGATGTTAAATATACGTGTGACTGGTGCAGTCTATTCGCATAGAGCACACACAGCTGATAGGAAGGCATTTAGCACTGCATAGCACATACACCGGACTATAAATGTGACTTGTGGAAACCTGCCAGTCTAATGCATAGACATCTGCGCAAAATCCTGCCTAATGATAAATCTCCCCCGATAAGTCTGTAAGTAGTGACCATTTACAGATATTGATATGTATTATCTTTTTAGGATAGTTTTTATGAACTATGAGGTCATAATTATGTATTTTGTTAGAAATGCTGTATAGGTCAGAGCGAGGGCCCCGCACTTTCTGCCAGCTCAGTTGCATTTTTTTTATATAGATTAACCTAACATCATACCAGAGAACTACAGCATTTTACTCAATTTGAAGGGGGCATTGATGGTTGGGTTGTGAAAGTGAAATCCAAATAAAAACAAATTGATACTTCAACCTGCTAGGCACATCTAGCCCCAAAAATCAAAGGTCCCACCTCATTTTCAGTCGTGAGTTGCTTGGCATGATGATATTGAAATTAGTCAGTGTCTCCTTTGATTATAAAATGAACCCCGCAGTCTGCATTGTAATCCTGGGAATCGAGTTAGACAGGTGTACCTGAGCTGATCCGAGCACGCCCCAGCACAAAAATGGGTGTGAATGAAAGGTGCAGGGGTGATGTTTACTAGAGGACAGAGGATGAGGGGGTGTTAAAGCCTTAATGCACCTCAGCTCAGGAGCGCCCCCACTGATTCAGTTCACAGGATTACAATGCAGACTGGGGGGCTTCATTTTATAATTCACAGAAGCCACTGACTAATTTCAATATCATCCTGCAGAGCAATCTACTACAGTAATTGAGGATATTTGGGTAGTCGTGAGATCACACAGGAGAAGAACCCAAATCCATACAATTAACATTAAGAGACCAGCTGAAATTATGAAGTCACAGGTTATTTAACCATAGGTCAATAATGGATACTGTTCAGCACTGTTCACCACATAATGGGGCACATTTACTAAGAACAGTGCAGTCTGTACTATGTGTAGTTTACCTGTGTAGTATGCAGGGGGTGCTAAATCAGGATTTTTGGCACCTGTTCTTCATGAATCTGGTGACCTCCGCACTGCCCCAATAGAGAGCACAAATTTTTGGGGGGCGTGCAACACATTTCTGTCAGACTTCGCATTTTAATGTGGTGCACGGTCTGACTGTGTACTGGAACACAACTTCCTGTGACAAAATTAGTGTCAAGTGTAGAATAGTACAGCTGCACGTAACATATTTGGCGTGGGCACTTCTTACATACACGCCACAAACAGTATATGAAAATTATACAGCAAACACCCACCACTAATCATAAATATACTAGATATTGTATTACTGTCTTACAAAAATCCCTGATCTATTATAAAAATCCCCTCATCAAAAAAATTCAAAATTGCTGCTCCATAATTAAACTAATAATAATTCCTTTATTCTTATAGCATAAACAGATTCCGCATCACTGCACAGAACTTGCCATATCAGTCCCTGTCCTCAATGGGGCTCCCAATCTAATCAACCTACCAGTATCTTTTGGAATGTGGAAGGAAAGCGGAGGACCTGGAGGGAACATACAATTGCTGTAGTGCTAACCACTGAGCCAACATGCTGCCCTTAAGCTATGAACTTCATAATGACAGTATTTAATATTCCATGCCGTGTACTGGGAAGCCGGAAAAAGGGGGGTGAATTTATTTTTTAGGGTTTTTTTTGTTTGTTTAATTGTTTAATTGTTTTAACTTTTTAAAAATTAATTTTACTAATTTTCTGACCTCTTAGGGTACTTTAACCCTAGATTGTCTGGTTGATCCTACCATATACTGCCATACTACAGTATGAGATCTCAGGCAGCGATGCTCCGAGCCAAGATGGCGGCTCCCACTCGCCGACGGCTCGTTAATGCCGCCAGCAGCTCTGCTGGCAGTGATTGAAGGATTAACATGGGTGTTAGCAGACGGTCTTTGCTCCATTGTACAGTGAACACCTGCTGAGTATGATGAGGGCTCAGCCTGTGAGCCCCCTCCGCTACAGGATATACATAAAAATCTAAATGCAGTAAGGGGTTAAATATACTTGACTCTGATCTCATTTCCTTCCTTTTCTTTATATATATGCATTTATAAGTAAGTGTTTTTTATCTAGAATGCTTGATTTTGATGGCAGATTTTCTTTAACTGAATCAACAGTAAAGAAAAATGGTTATATACCCCTTTAAATATGCTATATGGATTGTGTATCTAGGTTTCGAAAAACTGTAGATGTCCACTATTTAAGTTAAAGTTGGGAATGGACAGCTAAATATAAAAATCATGTTTAGACTGCAACTTAAACAGTGGCAATCTCTAATATGTCACCAGAACTGTGTTTCTAGGTGTCGGTATTCAGAATATATTTTTGAAGTGGGCTACTGTCATGACGTCTATACATGTGCTATCTGCATAGGGTATGTGCAACTTGGATGTATATAGCCACATGGCAGACATGAAAGGGTTAAATATTCAATGGTCTGTTACTAAATAGTTAAAAGATGGACGAAAACCATGGCCACAGTAGAGCACTCTATTATGGATTTGGCATTAGATCCCAATAATATCAAATGATCGTCTTCCATGTGGAACTAATATTGAATATTTTTTATGAAAATATATTACACTTTTTAAACCAATAGCAAGCCAACTGTACAAAAAGCCAACAAGCCAATTAATTGAAACCATTATTTTTATGTATTATTTTAGGCACTAGAAAACTCATGGGCAGATATAAAGGCCTAAAAATCAAAGCCAGTTGAAGAGAAAATTAGACGTATACCTTTGGAAAGGGGTGCGCAGTTGTTCTTTTGACTGAACCGTTTTAAACTGTTTCTCACATGGCTTGAAGACATAGATTGTCTTTACAAAACCTTTGAAGCTATTTTCTTTTACTGCTGCAAAAATCTCTCCAGTGTAATAATAGATCAGCTAGAAAATGTGGTCTATGATAAAACTTCAAGAGTCATGGCAAGAACCTGAGAGGGTTTTGATCTAATCCCTGTGGGGGATACATATTTGTGTCAGTGTTCAGAGCAGGTCTTTCAAATAATTTTAATATCTTTTTTTTATCATTACTTTGGTAGGAAAATTAAACACTTGACGAAACGTAATAAATTTAAACATTGGTCTAACATTAACTTTGATTTTTAAACAGTGCCAAGGAGAATGTGTAGATAAAGATAATATACGTGTCAATCCAGGTTCCATATAAACATGCTGCTGCTTGTCATGTAAGCATGTAGCAATCAGACATCCGTCCCTGATGTTATAGATAATTTTGAATCATTATAATAATGATGCTAAAAACATTCTATGGTGTTTTTTAATATGGTAATAGGTTTATATTTAAAAACTGCATTTCTAATTCCCTTAAATATGTAAATTCTATTTGCAGAAACGTTTGTAAGGTCAAGACCATGGTAAAGTTCTTAGAATTATGTGTCATATTTTATTTCGCTTTATTAAAAGCGAAATAGAAGCTATAAAGACAGCAATGGAAATTCTGTTTTTCTGTTTCCACACCTCTTATAAACACATTAAGAGACCTTAATTGTCTCTAATTTTCTTTGTTCTAATCTAAAAGTCAAGGTTGTTACATTTTTTCTTCTTGGTTTTCAATTCAGCGTCAGAATCATTTTTGTGTATAAATCATTGACATGTTGAATGAATATAGTAGCATATACTGTATATCTGTGCATGATTTATACTGTAATTAACATAGTATCATATCATAGTTAATACGGTTGAAAAAAGACACTTGTCCATCAAGTTCAACCAAGGAAGGGAAGGGATTGGATGAGGAAGGGACTTAGGGGAAACAATTCTATATAATATAACCATCAATGTTTTTTAGGTGTAAAAGGCATCTTGACACTTCTTGAAGCTCTCTGCTGTCCCTCTTGTGACCAGCGCCTGAGGCAGGCTATCCCACAGATTGACAGTTCTCATAATAAAAAAGCCCTGTCGCCTCTGGTGATTAAACCTTGATTTCTGCAGACGGAGACAGTGCCTCCTCGTCTTTTGATGTGATTTAATCTGAAACAACTTACCACCATATTTTTTGTATGGACCATTCATATATTTAAATACATTAATCATGTCCCCTCATAGTCATCTCTTTTCCACACTAATAAGCGAGGTGGGTTTGTTAATCAATCTTTCCGTCATCAACTAAGACCACACGGCCATACACCCTTATCATTTTTTGTGGCTCTTATGTTTTACACCCTCTCCAGGAACTCCAGAAGAACAATCCTTGTTATTAACCGGGTGCCCGAACGGTGTGACAGCATATTCGGTAGGTGAGGCCGAACCAGTGCCTGTGTATAGTGGTAATATACCATCCTATCACGAGGAGTCCATACCACTTATTGAATACCTAATACAAGATGCCCCACTAGTACATATTAGAGATCAGCTGAATTGAACATTGGCATGTATGTTATTCATTTATGGGGATCGAGGGCTAGTACCCCCATTGGTCCGTTCCAACAAGGCTCTCGCAACAAAATCTTTACTCCCCAAGGAACACATATTTTGCCTTTGGATTATTGGCCCCCAGGGGGTTCATAACTTACATGTATAATACCACATTACAGCACCCTTCCCGACATGCTGCCGTACTAGTGACGGCGGGCGGTAACAACTGGGAATCCCGTTGCATGGAGTAGTCCGGTGCGCTGGGCCTAGCCCGGTCGTCCATACGCCGTGGTTCTTTTGTGCTGCATATTCAGCCAAGTCTTACAGTGTTTATAGGTGTTGCAACAAAATATAACAAACATTAATAAAAAGTGATCAAAATGGAATCGCCAGTATCAAAAAATTAGAAAGTAATTGAAGAACGCCAGGGTCAAAATTCGGGCGAAAAATAAATACAAACAATATCCACAGCTCCGTACACAAAGTATGTAAACGTGTATTGGGCCCAGAAGATGGCAAAATCGAAAAAAAAAATATTTTGTGGGACAGAAGGTTTGGTAATTTTTTTGGGTTAAATGTATGAAAGCGGCCTGGTCACAAATAAAACCACATAACAAATTGGTATCCACATGATCGTAGGGCACCAACCCAAAGAATAAAGTAGAACATGTCAATTGGGTGGTATAGAGACGCAAAATGACAAGCTGTAAAATCCACGCCACAAGAACATCACAAAATGTGGTTGTTTTCACCCTATATTCACTGCATTTGGGAATTTTTTGTTTTTGGGGTGTGTGGTCGGGGGGGGGGTGCCCGCTTCCCAAGTACACTCCCATATACAATATTAAACATAGCCAGTCCTATGAATGCAATGTGGTTACGCAGAAAAGTAAGCCATAAACACCAGCGTACTTTTTGTGGAAACGAATACAACAAAGTTATAGATTTTTGTGAAGTTGGTGAGTGAAAAATGGAAGTGAAAAAACTAAAAAAGGCCAAGTCGTTAAGGGGTTAAACCTCATTTGCCAAGTTGATGACCAAACATTCAGATTGTCCAAGTCACCCTGCAACCCATGATGTATGTTTATAGTTTGCCTATTTAGTAACAGGAAGAGGTTTAGGACAGGCAGCACAGAATCAGAAACAAGTCAATGTCGTACACAGAGGAAAACAGATCAGGAATCTAGTCAAGAAAGAAAGCCAAGGATCAAATACAAGTAAGAAACAGATGCATCAGGACTAGACTAGCTAGGAATCTTTGCTATGGTGCTATTGAACAGAACATGTTGGAATATTTATACCCAAGTGACTGTTGATAGGCTGGAACATACAAGCTGGGGCAGACATTGGCCCCTTAAGCGACAGAGAGAACCGATGCCCACACCCTATAGGAGCTAGAGGAGGGATCATGGGAGCCTCCCTGCAGTCACAGAGGAGTATTTATGAATATGGGGTAGAGGCTTACAAGTACATCACTGTGCAAGGCTGTTGTAAGTAACCTTGTGATAGGGGATGTGTCCAGGAAAGGAGTCGTACATGTATTCATACCGAACTTCTAGTATCAGAAATCCTTTTTTATCATATTTGCCTTAAGATTTATGGAGCTTCCATGATTTTAATGTGGCCTATCATCATGAGGTCTGTATCTAGACCAACACTGTATTACTCAATAGTCATGTCTCTGGATAAGTAATATAAATCAACACTGAGAAGTTTTTTTAATTTACATGCAACACAACACAATCTACAAAGAATCCTACCTATACAACATACCATATGCAAACACACCATCAACTAAAAAATATTTTACGTAAGTGTAAATCACAACACCACGTGCTTGTTGTCGATGTGTCGTTGCCTATGTCCTGCGTGCTCAAGTAAGGACAGCATTATTCTCTTCTGCTACAGAGTCCTAAGGAGTTTCAGTAGCTGCGTTTCAAAGGATCCCTATAGAACTTGGAATGAACCTACTTTGAAGTAGTTCAGTCTTTACGTAAATCCGTTGTGACATTATGGTTCTTTTTCATTGTTCTATTCTCTAAAAAATTTTCATATTTAGTATCATTTCCTTAAGAGTTCATAGATAACCAGAGATCTCCAGAGATCCGTATTCCTGTGTTCCCGCTCATATACTGGCATTAATCGAGACTATCCAAAGTACTTTTCCTTTCTCACATGTTATTTGTTTTCTTCAATGACCTTTTAATTTTTACAAAGACAAATTAACTCCATGTCCAGGATTTAATTCTCACTCTTAGTAAATTGTTTATCCAAGGTAGAAAATAATGTGGAAATCACAAGTGGGTTAATTACAGATTAATAGAGATTGAAGCGACGCACTAAATGCTCGAAGTGCTCGGTCACTTCGTAAGACTCGATACTTTTCCAGATGTCTCGAGTTCCGCCTCCTCGAATAACCGAGCCGCCATTGAAGTTCACTGGGGACTCGACGCATTTGTTCAAAAGGGCCATTTACAGTGTCGGCGATAAATGAAAACTGTCTATTACATCTTGAAAAAGAATGCTTTCTATACTGTTGCGAGTTAGTGCAGATGTCTACATCAACATCTGCAATTATTCTTCACTGTTCCCTCGCGCGTAATATTACACTTGCCTCCCTCCGGCCCACAATGTTAGCAATGATGGAAGACAGTGAAATAGATCTTTAATGAAAAACCAGGAAGAATAGATTGCAATGATGTTGGCGACATCCTATTACCTGCCCATTCCCTGCCGATTCCGCAGTGTCCCTTGTGCGTGTTCTGCTACGTGCCCTTTCGTGCCCCTATGTCTCCCTCCGTGCCCCGAGTCTCCGTGCCCCATTGTCCAGTGCCGCTGGCCTGAGTCTCCTGCCGCTGCCCGATGTCCAACCGTCCCCAATGTCTCCGTGCCCCGCGTTCCTCCGTGCCCGCTTTCTCCGGCCCCGCTGACTCCCGTGCCCCCTGTTCTCCGTGCCCCGCTGTCTCCGTGCCCCGCTTTCTCCGGCCCCGATTCCTCCGTTACGCTCCGTGCCGCTCCCCGAGTCCTCCGTGCACGATGTCTCCTGCGCTCCCCGCTGCCTCCCCGATGTCTCCGTGCCCCGATGTCTCCGTGCCCCCCCCCCGATGTCTCCGGCTGCTTACCGTTCGCTGCTTGATGTTCTCCGTGCTGCCGGCTGCCACCATGTCTCCCGTCTGCGCCCCGTTGTCTCTGTGCTGCTCCCGGGTTCCCTCTGTGCCCTGCTCCTCGTTGTCTCTGTCCTGCTCACCGTGTTCTGCAATGTGTTTCTTTCCCCATATATATGGTTTCTTCCCAGACTATTTTGTTGGCGGACCGTTCCGCGCGTATCTTCCTTCCGAAACACTTTACAATGTTGCCGACATCTTAATCTATTCCTTCACTGTTTTTTTCACTGTGTTTTTCACTTAAATATCTGTGTTTCACTGTTTTTATTCCTATTCTTTCATTGTTCTTCACTGTGTTTTTTTAATTAAATTCTCGATATCGCGCAGTGGAAATACTCGTCCGATCAACGAGCCGTTTCGAGTACCGTAATACTCGAACGGCATCAAGCTCGGACAATTACTCGTCATCAATACAGATTAACATATCTTCTAATTATTATTATCCATCAAGTTTGGCTTTGACAAGTTTGATTTGGGTACTCAAATTAGACATAAAGCCTTTTGAAATCAATGGGGACCCGATCTCAGCTCAGGAGTCTATTATCCACCCATCTTTCCTTCCCGGGCAAAGCAGAAGCTCAACACGATTCTATCTGAGATCTTGTGTAATTTTGAGATCCAAACCCACAAAGTTTGGCATAGAACCAAACATAGTGGTTTCCAAGACCAAGGGTGAAAAAAAAGCTTCAGAATCCAAATCGATCTTTTTCTGAAAAATAGGTCAAAACGTCCCTTAATTGAATATATAAATGTTCCTTCGATGGTGTTTTTAATGTTTTAGGACTTTACAACATGTATAGTGACAGTGAGGTGCCAGAAAACTAATCTGGAATGGGGTTTATCCTTTGGACACCTGGGGCATGGCTTGCAGGGGAAAATAAATACCTTTATTTATTACCTTTAAGGTTAACATGGCACAGCTTATACAAGATACTCTATCACACCACTATGAGCAAACAATATATTATGTATAAGGCTCTATATTCACCTGGCCGTTGCCCGTCGCCGTACCGTACGTTCGGGCAGGCATGGGTCGTGTAGGTGCAATGGAGGAGGTGAGCGGCAAGCTCACACCCCCGCCTCCCTCTCCATACACGCTATGGCGCACGGCGCCGTTATTACGGGAAATCGGACAGCGTTCCATCTTTTTCCGGTACGGAATGGTACTGGGCCGCACGTGTGCGGCACCGTCTGCCCCGTAGGGTGCCTGCCCCCATAGAAGTGTTTGGGGGACACGTATACGGCCGTATATACTCGCCCGTATATACGCTCCCCCTGCGTTAGTGTGAATGTAGCCTAAGATACTAAAAACGAAGGTCCTATAGACAGGACCATGGAATGCAATAAAAAGCCCTGGTTGTACTCCGTATGTTCTTTTTACTTAGCCACCAAAGTGGTGTTTTTACAACACCTCTTAAAGAGGTTGGCTCATAACAGAAAAGTTCTCAAATTTGAATCCCTAGTGATGTTTATAAATAAATATTCTTTCTGACCCCTTACCCTGTAACGTTAATTCAGTTTACTTCTGTAAGTGGATGGTCAGTATAAATGTCCGGACGTGTGGATGGGGACTTTGCTAATAAACACTTCATGATTCCTCTAATCTGTGAGATGCTGTCTGCTGACAATGTGTACAGGTACATGGGTTTCGTTACGCGTTATTTGTAAAAAGCTTTTTGAACAGTCTATACATCTGACACAATGGAAGGCAGAGAGTATGAGAGATCAATTCACAGTGTGAGATGGATAAGAGACAACAAGTGGAACACTCCATGCTATTGGCCTCACCTAATCAATAAACGGACACCCGGCATGTCCTCCCCCCAATGGGATCCAAGCTTTTCTAGTTTGTAGATCAGTTGTGCTTTGTCTCCTCCCACGCTCTACAAAGCTGAAGTAACGCCGACCCAGGAGGTGGCCTCTGCTTTAATGTGTTTCTGCCTTTACCCCTCCCCTTTCTCCTGCAATAAAGATTAAGCTAGAGGGAATTGTCCCCACTATCCACATAATAACAGGGTCGGGACTAGTGACAGGACCATTCTGTTAGACTTATAGAGACAGGTTGTTTCTACGACTGTAGAGTACAGTTTGAAATTATATCGAAATGATGTATTTGTTAATAATATGAATAGAGAATTGTTTTTTGTTTATTCTGAGTATATTTACGTATCCTGGCTTTGTGGGAAACTCTTTAACACTAACATTAGCATTTCTGAACCTTAAAAAGAGTCCTTTCTCTCTCATATTACTATATATATTATATATATATATATATATAATATATATTGATGTATAATAGCTATCCATGATTTTATAATGTGGCCTATCAATCAGTGAGGGGCTGATATCTAGACCAAAACTGATTACTCAATATTTCAGTGGCTCTGAAATAAATTAATATAAATCAAAACACTGAGAATTTTTTTTAAATTTACAGCATACACAACCCGTAGGGTGCCTGCGCCCATAGAAGTGTATGGGGGACCTATATCGGCCGTATATACGTCGGCCGTATATACGTCCCCCATACGTTAGTGTGAATGTAGCCTAAGAGTACTAAATAAAGGTCCTATAGACAGGGACGAGGGAAGTGCAATAAAAAGCTCCTGTTGTACTTCAGTATGTTCCCTTTTACTTTAAGGCCACCAAGAGGGTGTTTTTATCAACCTGCTTAAAGAGGTTTGCTCATAAAGAAAGTTCTCAAATTTGAATTCCCTAGTGATGTTTATACAATAAATATCATTTCTGACCCCTTACCTTGTAATTTAGTTCAGTTTTAACTCCTGTAAGTGATGGTCAGTATAAAGTTCCGGAGTGTGGATGGGGACTTTCTAAGAAAACACTTCATGATTCCTCTATGCTGTGAGATGCTGTCTGCTGACAATGTGACAGGGTACAGGGTTTAGTTACGCTTTTATTTAGCTTCTGAACAGTCTATTAGCATCTGACACATGGAGACAGAGAGATGAGACAGATCAGTCATGAGATGGATATAGGACACAATGAAACACTCAGCTATGTGGCCTCACCTAATCAATAAAACAGTCAGCACTGCTATGTCTCCCCCACCAATGGGATCCAGAGCTTTTCTAGTTTGTAGATCAGCTTGTGCTTTGTCCTCTCCACGCTGCTACAGCTGAAGTACAGCTGAACCAGGAGGTGCCTCTGTCTTTAATGTGTTGTCTGCCTTGTACCCCTCCCCCTTCTCCTGCAATAGAAGATAAGCTAGAGGGAATTGTCCCACCATAGTCACATAATACAGGGTCGGATCTAGGGACAACCAATTCTGTTAGACTTATAGAGACAGGTTGTTTCTAGACTGATAGAGACAGGTTGAAATTATATCTGAAATGATGTATATTTGTTAATAATAATGAATTAGAGAATGTGTTATTTTGTTATTCTGAGTATATTTAAGTATCTTAGTTAGCAGGATCACCATAAAATATTGGGGGTCTTTTATAAGGGCCCGTTTCCGCGTTTTCCCGACTGTTACCGAAATATTTCCGTTTTTGCGCCCGCTTGTACTTAAATTGCACCGGGATTTTGGCGCACGCGATCGGATTGTGGGCACTCGGAGCCCGGCATGTCGCGCGACGGAAATCGTGGGAGGTTGCGAACGAAAAAACCCGACGTATTGCGAAAACCGCCGCATTAAAACCGAAATGGTCCGCATAAGGACCGTTACCTTCACTGGTCCAGTCCGTGCATTCGCGCGCGATGCGTTTACTTATCAGGCAGCACGCCACTGGTGGCAGCGATGAAGAACACTTATTAAATCCGGCCGGACCGATCCAGAGCGGAAAGCCGCCGCTGGAAGCGAATGGACCGGGTAAGTAAATTTGCCCATTGTCTTCAAGTTCGGTCTTAAATATTATGCCAAACAAAACTTTTAATTACTTATTAGAGAATGCGAACATGCTCGCCGAGCTTGATCTCGGTCCCGAGCATTTAGCGTACTCGAAACGCTCGTGCTCGCGACGATACCTCGGCCCGTCGAGAAAATGGCAGCTCCCCGTTTTGCTTTTTGGCGCCAGAAACAGAGCAATCACAAGCCAGGAACTCTGCACTCCACATTATACATCATATATATATATTATATATATATATATATATTATATATATATATAATATGAGAGAGAAAGACTCTTTTTAAGGTTCAGAAATGCTAATGTTATTGTTAAAGAGGTATTCCCACAAAGCCAGCTAACCTTCCTTTTCAGAAAACACATTTAAATTAGATTATTTTGGGCTTAAAAAGTTATTTTTTATATCTAGGAGATAGTATGATAGTGACCTTAGGCACTTTGTAGTTGAAATAGATTATAAATATTTTAGAACTCATATGGAGAGTTTTATATTATCATCAGTATTCAGTGCCATCAAGCAAAGCAATGATGTTTTGTCACTAATAACAGCTTATCTCAAGCAGTGCTGACTCATTACAAAAGAGACTGCTTTTCCAACAAGTGCTGTAATGATGCTATAAAAATACACAAGATAAATCATTCTTGGTTATTGAACAGAAGACAGTCAGCAACACACATTGCCCATGAATTTTCATGAAAAAGAGTCTGACACATATTTAAAAGGATTAGTGTTTTTCAACTTTTAAGAAAAATCTTTTCTTGTAGTAAATTGAACATGACTAGTGCTTTATATTGGAAGGTCAAAAACTAGAACGGGAAAGCATCAATACTTAGCAATGCATTGTCTCTTTACATATTTGTGCACAGCACATGGAAATAAATCTGTGTGCTGTTACCCACATTTAAAGTGGACTTGTCAGCTACCTACCTAACTCTAACTAAAGATCTCTCATGTCTGTCACCCTGTATACATTTGATCTGCCTACTTATCTTTCTCTCTATACCTCCCATTTTTCTATAATCTATCTGTCATCTATTTTTCCATTTATATATCTAAATATTAACTATTCCTATCATTCTAGATCTATTTCTTCATCTTGCAAAAAACTTTAAAAACTCACATTAACTATCCGCCTCCCCTTGATAAAGCGCAACAGTGAAACACGTGTCGGGTTCATTTGAGAGTGGTCCGTCCTTTTGGTATGGTATCTTAAATCTTCGATCCTGCTTGAATTTTTGGTTATATATGTGTTTTGTTTACCATTTAACTATTGATATTGTCCATTCTGCAATTCTTAACAGATTTACTATTACCGTATTTTTCGGACTATAAGGCGCACAAAAAATCCTTTGATTTTCACAGAAATCAAAGGTGCACCTTACATGTGCACTGTACTAACAGACAGCAGCTGCCTTGAACTGTGCACTGGTCTACCACCTGCTGGTCATTCAATCTTATAATCAGGTGTGCCCTATAATCCGGTGCGCCTTACATATGAACCTAGACGGTTTAGCAGGCATTTATTGATGGTGCGCCTTATAATCTGGTGCGCCTTATAGTCCAACAAATATATTATGTATTGATTGTACAACATACCTTCAGGCCCATGGTGACCATTACTCAGGACACATGCATTTTTAAATCCATTGTGGTCTATTCATTATTGTCTTTATACTTTGTGATTTTATAGTGTTTCAATAAAGTATGACATTTAAATGATTTCCGATTAAGCTAATTTTGTGTTGTTGAAAAATTTGGTGATATTTCTTCATGTTGAAAAAAAACTTTAAAAACTGACATCTACTATCCACCCCCATTGACTTTAATGTACAAGATAACTTAACCCCTTAACGACCAGGCCCTTTTATGTTTTTGCATTTTTATTTTTTACTCCCCACCTTCAAAAATACATAACTTTTTTGTTTCTCCATATAGAGAGCTTCGTGATGGCTTGTTTTCTGCATAAGAAATTGCACTTCGTATGGATGGTATTTAATATTAATAGGAATTAAACAAACAAATGTAGTGAAAATGTTGTACGACTAGTACGGCTTTCACTTTGCACCCCAAATCACATGTCTACTTCATTTCTTGTTTTTTTTACAATCTTGGGGGAACAATAATGTTTTCATACATTTACAAAAATTCAAACCTGTACACAAAAAATTGCCATATTCTGGCGCTAATAACTTTTTCCGACTTCAGTATATGGAGCCTTGGGTGGTGTCACTTTTTGCAACCTTTGATGGCATTTTCGAAGCTACCATTTTAATAACTGTATGGCCTTTCAATCACTTTTTATTGAATTTGTTATATTTTTCCAAATGGATAAAAGTGGCATTTCCAACTTTGTGCGCTATTTTCAGTTGCGGCGTTAAATGTCGTGAAAGGGCATTATTGTATTTTGATAGATCGGACAATTTGGGATGTTCCAACACCTAACATGTTTATGACCCCACCATATCTACTATAGTCTCCACTGGAAAACCTGTGGATACTATAACTAAAGTCTCCACCAGATCAGAAATGGTCTAAACAGGCCAGACCTGGAGGATAGCCTCTTAGTAGATGCAGTGTCGACAGGGAGAATTTTAGAACTGTCATTCAAAACACCAATCTTAATAAATAATTCCCTTTATATCATTTAAATTGAATATGCCCTGTAAATAAGTCCTTTCGAACTTTAAGAATCATGCTTTATTTATCACTGGAGTTACTGTCGCTTTCTGTTATTCGTTACATTTGTTTTAAAGAGACAAAGAAAAAAGAAGTGAAAAGGTGAGGACACTACTGCTAGTCTCTTGTGAGCATCATTGACTGTGCCATTCACCTTCAGCTTTCCAGCAGCCTTCGGTTCCTATCAAATGTATCCAAAGTATAGGGCATGTATGATATGCTTATTTACCATTATCCAGGAAAATTTGCCTTTTTATAGTCTAGATGACATCTGGCTATGCCATAATCCATTGATCTTGTCTTATAAGAATATTAATTTCCAAGTGGGTTTAGATACTGAATTGAATGTTTTTCCTAGTAGGGCCACTGGTGGGTCAAGTAATAGGAAGACCCCTGTCCCATCACCAATTAGATAATATATTGTTTCCTCAAAGATCTACACAGTGTTCCAGTACTACTACACTTTCTGAAACAATAAGGGTTGGCCATCGTGTATAGTCGTTGGAGGGCACTATATAACATTTGAGCATCAATTTTCAACCTGCATCAACTAGGGAAGTGTTCTAACCAAGGATACATGTTATTTATTTTAACCTGCATTGTATTATACATACAGTAATACTATACATAGCCATAAAAAATTATATTTGCATGACTGACTACAACAAATTACTTTGTAAACATTTTGGTGAAATCCATAAAAAGATGTGTCAAGATATTTGATGTCAAAAGAGTTAATTACATATCCCAGTGAGACTGTGTAAAATGATATGGAAAAAGAACCCATGATAATGCCTCAGGCTGAATCAGCAGGTAGTCTCCGGATATCTGAAGTCGTGTGAGTGGTGGTATGAGCACAAGGAAAACTAGGAGAGAATTTTGCTATGAATGTTGAAAAGCTTAGGAATCCAAAAATACAGTAAGGGTCAGCACTAAAAAGGTAGCGATATAGATGAAAAGGTTCAAAAAAATAAAACAGATATTCTGTGAAGAATGCATTCTGCAATATGTAAGCACAAAGCAGTAAAGATTAGAATACCTCGCTTTTCCTAGAAGCCACATCAAAAATGGGAACATAAATAAATATTAAAACAGTAGTATGAACATTCATTCATTCTTAACCAGTTTCACTTTCATACAAAGTAAAGTGTGAAATATCCAGTAGGTGACAGAGGTTAATTTCATGCATGACTTGTCAGCTGTATGTGATGATTTTTACACCAATTCTCTAAAGGTAACATGATCATACACTAGTGAATGAATAGAGAATACATAGGTAAAAAGACATCAGCTTTCATTATTATAGTATTGGATACTTATACAATAACACAATGGATGTATCAAGCTGAGTGAAGCCACCAAAGCCACAAAATACGCTTTATAGAGCATGTCTAAATATTACTTCATTAAAGCGATAGTCCCACAAACAATTGTATATCCATTTGCAACAGGAAAGTAAAGAAACATCAAATCATCTCCTCTCTGGCCCTGTCATTCCATTTGTCAGAATGGCTTGCTTTTTGCTACCCATATTTTATAATAATTATCAACTAAAGATAACTCAGCAATTATGGAAACTCTATACCAGACTGCAATTCTAGCACCCACCGAGGTCTCTTTTCCTTCTTGTAGTATGAACCAGTCCCTAGTAAATTTGGGTAAAATGTTGTGAAGTTTTTTATATAAATATGACATTTCCATCTGTGGTCTCTATATACCCTATATTCATTCACTTGTAGGCATATCATGTACCTCAAAAGCATTATGAGAATCTGCCAATTACCTTACGATGGAAACCTCTTTATTGTTTTAAGCTTTTACTCTTTGTGAAATTGTATTGATTACAATAGCTCCCTAGCCAAATATCTCACTTACATCCACATTTCAACTTTACAGAAGCTTAAAAATATAATGGACGGCCAAAATGTCCCTTTATAAGTTGCATTACCATAATATGTCAATACACAAATATGAAAATCCAAAAATGGCAGCACACTAAAAGTAGTGGAAAAATGGGGTTACTTTTCCCAGAGTGCACTCTGTAACCCGAGTAAGCTTGTTATTTTTGGTGTGGCCCCATTTTTTTATTTTTATATTTGATATTGGATATTTGATTTTTGATATTGGATCTAACAATTCCGGGTTGTGCACCCATTTTTCATGTGCTGGTACAAATGAATTCTTCTTGTTTCTCATCAGTACACAAATCTATATGTGATGAAGACATAAACCATACTAAAGTACAAATACACTTGGAATAAAGACACTATTTTTTGGAATGCTGCTTCATTGGGATACTTGTACTTTGGTGGATTTAAGAAGCTTTTCCAGGTGCTTTGAAAGCTTTCACACTCTGTGGAAATAGTAGATACTTTATCCAAATACTACAGAAATAGTAAATCAACTTCTGATTAAAATTCAAACTCATTGGGGAAAATTTCTCAGAGCTTCTGCGTCAAGTCAGTGGGGTAGAAGCCTGGAAATAATCGCAAATGCTGGCGTGTTATATATGGCCTCCTTTCTGTAAAACTCAATATGCTAATGAGCCAGATGGGCTCTGGGGGAGTTAATAGAGCCCCTATGTGCTGTAGTTTCACAGACTGTTACCCAATCTTACCCACCCCTTGCTTCCTTTGCACCAACCCATCCTACTCTATATCTGCAAGCTAGTTGAGCAAAAGCTTAAATGTTGAGGAGGATGAGAAATTTATAATAAAAGTTATTATAAACTTTACATTTAACCCCTTACCAACATTTGACGTACTAGTACGTCACATGCCAGCTGCGGGTGAATGGAGAGGGTTCACGGGCTCCAAAAAAGGTGAGAGTTTGATGCATATTGCAGCAAACACCCACCAGTAACACCCGTGGTTGGTGCTTGCACCGTTTGCAGGTTCTAACCCTTTATATGCCTCCGGAAAAGCTTGGGCTCATGCCATCTTGGATATGATCACCGTCCCCTGTGACATCATTGGGGGCAGTGATCAGTTGCCATGGCAGCCTCGGATCTTCTGAAAACTTGACGCTGTCTGGTTTTGATCCAATCATTACAATGTGTGATTTGCACATTCTAATATATAATGAGGAAAATCCAAAAATACTGCAATACTTTAGTATGGCAGTATATGGTAGGATCAGTCAGACAATCTAGGGTTTAAGTACCCTCGGGGGTCTGAAAAATATAAAAAATAAAAATTTAAAAAGAAAAAAATAATTATATTGAAAAAACATTAACAAATGTTACAGCTCTTTACTCTGAGGAGTAAAAAATGGAAATGCCAAAACAAAAAAGGGTCTCAGCAGGAAGGGGTTTAATATATATATTCCCATAGATTACAATAAAACATATGGAAGCAACAACTTAAAACTGCGTGTAAACTCGTTATTAGCAACTAGATATTCTTTGGTTGTTTTATGTTTATACAGTATGAAAAAAATCAATTAGAGTTTTATTTATGTCACAAGGCTGAAGAAAGTTAAAGCTTATTTTTTATCACTAAAAATTACTATTACAGCAACCAAATATCCATGCTGTTTTGGGCTCTCAGCTGCCTTTGGTGTTCAATGCCACACTTCAAAGCTACAGTATATTCTGACACATTTCATCTTAAAGTGGCTCATTCTTGCCTCTAGGTGCAGGTAAGATTCCAACTAAGTCTAAAATAAAACTGCTACAAAATGAAAATCAACTCAATGTGTTTTCCCTTTTTATCTGTTTAGTAAATTGTACAGGAAAAAACAAATGCGAACTGGACTCAACATCCAAAACTGACATAAAGTGAATATTATGTGTTCTTATAGTGAACAAGTACTGTACTTACATCAACACTTTATTTTTCACTTTTGTTGGTAAAAAAAAATCATAAAATCCGATGCTTATGTCATTCATGACACAAACTGTCTGTGTCTGAATAAAGGACACCTTTGATAACTGTTACAGCTGATTATTGTAGCCTAGCGTTAAAGTACAGTAAATTACCAACATCCAGAGGTCTGTTTGTAACTAGTGGTCGTCTGTAAGTTTGGTGTTCTTAAATAGAGTACCCATTAGAAAGAAAGACAAAAATCTGGCACTCACCAATAAAAATGTAGTCTTTATTCCAAAGCAATCTAAAACATTGCTGCAGGAGGGAAGGATGAAGCAGGAGCCCGCCGAAGGCAACGGGCCATTTCGCACTTCACAAGCACTTAATCCTGCCTGATTTGGTGCCGTCTTCAACTGATCTTTAATTGAGAACACTGATCCTAGTTACTAAGCAACAGATAAACACATTACATGGTTGGTTAGCACATTCAAGTGGGAAGTCCATATACGATGACACATCCGAAGCGCAAAGGAACTGTCAGAACAATGCTGCATGATAAGTCTGGGCATCGGAGGTAGGTGTAACAACATATATACATTCAGGAACATAAGCCGAGACTGAGACATAAGCTTTAGACTACTTTGGAATAAAGACCACATTTTTATTGGTGAGGGCCAGCTCATTTTCTTTCTTTCAAAGGGATTGCCAAATGTACCTCACGGACTGTCTGAGCTAGAGCACCTCCTGTTTCATGCTTTTCTGTACCCAACACCTCATTCTGGTGAACTAGATTTATATATACGTCTCATGAAGCTGTCTGGGTTCAGTGCCGCTCTTATGTCTCCTTCTTGATGAAAGATTAAGTAGGGGACCACCTGTAGTTTGATTTTTATTACACTCAACAAATTAATTTTTTTCATGGTTTATAAATGACCCCAAACCACACATTTGCAACACAAATTCTTTCGATTTTTTCAAAAACTATTTAGATAGTGCCAAAGATTTTAGCAAACAGAAAAAAAAATGAAATGATATTAAATTATATTATATATGGTAGATTCTTTGTTTAGAAATTAAACAACTATCAAAGTTTAAAAGTGGAAGGAAAATGAACATGACAAACCTAAAAATTAATCCTTGAAATATTCAAGGTTGTGCAACAAGAGGATATATTGCATCAAAATTCTTTTATGTCATTTCATAACAGTGTATAGGCGTATACAGTGTATGTTTCGGCTGAACAACAATTATTCCCTCAATAAGGAACAAAAATACTTTGTATTAAATACATTGAAATTGTCCATAGGAGCATTATGCCTTCATTAAAAAGACAAAAATAATAAATTAAAGATTGACCTGAAGCAAATTGACATATTGACATATCAGGAAGCAAGAAAGCAAGCATTTACAGAGTTCCACCAGCCAACAAAAATCACATATGGGTGCGCTTACTTATTCCTGTGTAATCTAGCAGGCAATTTTATGCTGGAGCTGGACACAACTAATGACACTTGGATCTGCTGAATGTTTCCATCCAGAGTCCATACAGTATATGCACCTAGATGAAAAAATGCTGCTGGAAGGGTTTTGTGATCCAGCTTCTTCATAGATACAGCAAATGGGGTGTTTAATGGAACATATAGAAATCTGGGATAAATTTCTATCTGGTGTTTCCCCTGAACCAAGCATGATGTGTTCATATTGCAACAGCAAAACACAAAGTGCCTTTGGCCCCTTCATATGATGCCTTTCCATGAACTCTATAATTTTTAGAGTTGATTGCTAATATATTCTTTTTTATTATTATTTAATTATTATTTTTTATTATTGCTTATCACAGTTGTCATCTTGGACACCTAGAAACACCAATTTCGGTCACAAAAAGTCATAGATAGTTAGCAAAATTGGTGTAAATTGTAAATTTTGCCACCCAAAATATCTTCTGCATGACATTAAAGCAAATGAAGAGGATTGGGGGTTAAGTCTAATTAGTTATGTGACTGCACTAGCTCTTACACAAAGTCAATGGTTACAGCTAGACAACAAGATACCAAAATTTATATTATCCTCCTGCAGAATGTGTAAAATCCATCTCAGTAGTAAGATAAGCCATAGAAAATATTCTTATGCCTCAGCCAAGTTAAAACATTTCATCACGACATTCAGTACGACATTCCTTGATATCCAACTGAATAGATAAAATCTATTTTGATACATCAGAGGTGAACTCACATACAAACAATCTTTTGGCTGTATGTAGTTGTGATTTTGAAAACCCCAGTAAGAGATTTTTGACTTGAAAACAATTTCTTCTAGTGTAAATGCTTATTTTTTGTAAATCTTTTCCAAAATCACATTGGAATTGATTAGGAGACTAATTAAAAGGAATCTGTCAACATTTTCGACCATGAAAAGCTATACCCTGTTAGATATAGGCCCTGAATAACTTTGTAACCACATCTCTTAGTGTATTGTTTTATTTGCAGCTTGTAGCAGGATGTAGCTGGACTTGGAACCTTGTAGTGCACTGGAGTGTGAGATCTCGTCACTGAATGCATCACAGCTACTCCAAAATTATAACTTTGCTTTTGAGAGTAAGCCAACCTTCTGATTGTAAAATTATGTGAGACAGTTTAAATATGTGCCAACTTTGTCATCATCAACAAGCAATGTTAGAATTCCTGCACATTTTACATCTGTGGAGCCTTAGTTTTTATGCAGTAAATTATCTTTTGTTTATACGTTTTGCTATTTCAACAGAAGTTCCTTTTTGAGTTAAATTTTCTTTTTTTTTGGTGCTTTTGCTAATTTGGTCTTGAGAGTCTATTGGGCTGTCCTCACCAGCACCATAGAAATTAAATGGACTGGAAGCATATAACAAGGGTGGGATCTGCAGCATCTGTGCCACTTGACTGGTTTGATCAGTGGTCATCCTAAGGGTATCATTCAATGAACCCAGGTGTCTTACACTTGCTGGATTGGAAAAGATATAGAGTAACCCAGTGGGAGGAAATAGAGAAAATGACTTACTGCGTCAAGAGGCAAAACATATTATTAGATCCGACGCTATGGGCAGATTAGGTCTCAATGACAGGAATGCTTGGAGTATATTCTTTGGTATGGAATGATTCTAGAGACCAAATGTATTTTACAGTGCATTTAGTATGACAATTTATTTAGTATGTTGCAAAAAAATCCTTCGGTTACAGGTGGTCCCTGATCCGGAGTTATAGTAGGTGGGAGAGGTATAGTGTAAGAATGCATTTTTGTCTTCTTTTTTCTCCCGTCTTCCCCCTATTTTTACAAGGTTGTCTATCTTGCATATATGTGTTTTATTCTGGATATATTGGATAACTGCCAGTGCTTTTCTATTGTGTATCCTGGGTTTGGTAAATCAACCCCGGACGTTTTAGGCTATAAGCAGGTCTTATGTGCGTATCTTCTTAGACACTATGCAACTACACTTGTCCTGCTACTCTATTTCTATTTTTATACACACGTTAATGTTACAGGCAGTGAGTTCGATCCTATTTTATGTGTACCTGTGGGTGTGTACCTGGGAGAGCATATATGGGCTTTCCCAGGTGATGTATCGTTGTAGGCTTGAGAAAGCACCTGTCTCGTCGCCTGTTGCAGTCTGATGTCTGTCCGTGTTGCGACTCTGCTCAATAAAGGATTGAACACACTTTTGGTGAGTGCCGTTTCACTATTTTCTACATTGGATGAGAAAAGCTAGACGGGAGTGACCCACTCCAGTAGTGTCGCTACTTTCCTCACTGTTTTAACTATATGAACTGATCATTCAATGACCCTGTTGGTACATAACCTTTGATCTGAACTTTGCTGCTATGGGATCACAAGATTGCTACCTCTACAATTAGTTTTGTTCTGGTCCATACCGATGGGTCAAAGAATATCTCTTTGGCCAAGCAGAAAATCATCAGACACAGGCTGTGGTTGGATATCAGATAGAGGTCAAGTGAGTCATGCTGCCCTGACGATGCCGGTATAGCAGTGAAACATGTCTGGAGGACTCACAGGGTTCTGTTTTAAATAGCAGTGGAGGGATAGAGCAGATCAAGGGAGTAAAAATAGACAGCTGATTTTTACTGAATTGTGAAGTTTGCAGAATTGGGCTATTATCTATCTGACTGAATGAGTGCCTTAGGAGGTGGAATCAGGTATCACATATATCTGGAATAGCCTAATATGATTTCTCCCAATTGTACCGAGGGCTTGTCAGTGCACACCATCCAATTTGTCAAGTTAACGTCATCAGAAAGAGGCAAAAAATATCAATAATCAGACTTCACAACTTTGAAATTCACTAGAAATCTAGGAACAATGCTCAGGTACCTTCCTAACATGAAGTTGCTTATATCCAGCAGATCTAATGAGGGTTATTTTAGTTGCCTTACCAATGACCTTTCATGTATTGAATTACTTTAGATCCTCAGCACCCTATAGTCCCCTAAATGTGATTTAATTTTCTGATAGAGACCAAGACACAAACCAAATGTAAGGTTAATAAGCCAAGAATTGGTTGTAGGTCAAGCTAAGGTCTTCGACAAGTCATTGACAAAAATATTAGAAATCAGACTTCACCTCACAAAAATCACTAGGAATCACTAGGGACAATGCTCAGGCACCTTCCAGTGTAGAAGGTGCATTGGTAAGTGGGAATTTACCATGGAAAGGTTAACATTAGTGCACAGAAATAGTAAATCGCTTAGGGTTGGCCTGCAGGTGCCCAATGACCCTGCGAAGTAGGAAGGGTAGATGAGCACAAAGGTTAAAGCAGTGATCCTGTGAGGGGATTTAACACTGGCACAAAGGACACAAGCAAGGCCATCATTCCTCTGAAACTCTTCCTTAGGCTACATTCACACAATGTATGCCTGCCGTACCGTAGTACATCGGTGCTGCGGAGAGGAGCAGGGGATGAGCGCAGCTCACCCCGTCCCTCTCCATTGGAATATAAAGCGCACGGCACCGTATTACATAGAAAGATAGTACATGTCCTATCTTTCTATGGGCTACGGAGCGGTATGGTGCCACACATGTGCTGCACCTTACCGCTCCCGTAGAGGGCCGTGAGCCCATAGAAATGTATAAAGGGGCATAAACACTGGCCATATAAACGTCCCCTATACGTTCGTGTGAATGCAGCCTTACTGTTGTTGTGTATTTCATTGGAATGGTGGTTTGTGGCTAAAGTTTAACTGATCATAAACTTCCTTAAAATCTCTAGGTTTACATTTATTATCAAAAACTATTTCACAAAAGAGAATCATCTATTTTAGCCATAGTTTTATTTTATCATGGCATATTATTTGTATGAATACTTTATAAGCATTATCACAGCTGCTTACACTTGTGCTAAACTTAATTGACACTGAAGAAATATTGGTACATTTCTGCAGCTTATTTCTCAATTCACCACAGTTTAATGATCATTGGCAACAGATTACAACAAGTAGTAAATTGTTAATAATTCCTTTGGTATTTCTAGTGATCACATTAATCATAATGAACTTGTTTTGTTTTAATGGAATTATAATTAAGCATACCAGATGGTTCCAGAGCCATAAGGGATATGAGAATAAGCCTGGATTCAGTTTTGACTCAGCTGATAGATCAGATTACCTTTCTGCACAACATTTCTGCAGCGTAACAGAGTTTCTCTTAAAGTGCAATAAATTGTCTTTACAAGATTGTTACAACAGAATGCAATTTATTGCTCATCATGATCAAAGGCAGCCTGCTACAAAGTGTAACATATATATAAGAGCGACAGTTCCAAATATACCTGTTAGGATTTGTTGTTACTTCTAGATCAGAAGGAAAAAATGAAATGCTGGATCCCCAGTATGACACACATTGTTACAATAATGAAATATTGGAATCCGGTGGCCAGATGCAGTTAGCCAGGAGCAAAGGGATGGACAGGGAAGATGTAAGAAGTGCAGCTTGCAGTGTACATCAAAGTCAAGGCAACTCATGAAGAGTACAAAAAGTCTCAGGAGCCAAAGATTGAAACAAGTCATGATATTATTGCTACATTTCAATTACCACATAGACAGGAAACAAGATAACTTCCCTAATAACACATAGCAGTCATTTTTTAATAGAAGATGCCTTAGAGCAGTGATGGCGAATCTTTTAGCGGCCAAGTGCCCAAAAAGCAACACAAACCCCCCCTTATTTATCGCATGGGGCCACCCAAAAATTAAAGCAGTAACTTACTGCTCCCTGTTCTTCAACAATCATATTGGCCTCCTGAGGACAGCAACACAGTAGAAAGATGGAAAATTTGCATCATTTTAGCTTCTTTTCAGTGCCTCTCTGTACACAGAAAATTGTGGGGCCAGCAGGAGGTCCTCCAAAGATAATTCGGCCCTGTCTATTCATTCTCCCTTTCCTACAGTCCCAATGAGCGAAGTAAGTATCAAAATATGACTGAAAGCAGCATCTTTTAAGTTCCTTGGAACTGTCTCGTGTGCTGGGGCGATGCCCCGGGTGCCCACAGTAAGGGCTCTGAGTGCCACCTCTGGCACCCATGGCATAGGTTCGCCACCACTGCCTTAGAGTAAACCTGGAAGCCCCCATGGGTGATGTTTAGCAGTGTAGCTCAATATTCAAAGGGAACCCCTCATCAAAAACAGGTACAATATACCTTTTTCTCCAATGTGCCTCCAAAAGTGCAGTCCAGGCATCTCAGCTTAAATCTGCCTAATCCCACCAGTAAAATATCTCCCCAAGATTTTATCTGCCTTTGTCTATGTTGGTTCTGCACCACTCAGCTCCACCCATCGTATTGTGCATGAAATGGTAACAAGATCTGTAGACTCCTACACAATGCCCACTTCAAGTTGACAGGGAGAGGACTTCCTGTCTGCCCAGGCTGAAATCTGAAGGGATACAGAGCTGTAAACCGAAAGAATGGGGCACAGGGCATGGTTCACTGGCAGCTTAGAGACAATAGATAATTTAGATGCTAATTTAGGGGAGGATTTCCAACCTTTACCAGCAGGTGGGATGGATGCAATTCTTATGACAGGTCTTCTTTAAGTGATCCACCAGTCCCACACCAGGATACGTGACACACATCAATGATGTATTTGGTATTTCATTAAGGTCATTCAGCACCCTGATAAATAACTTATATCAAAGTTTCAAAAAGTTATAGATGTCAAAATATTCCTATACAGAGAAACATAGGACCTAACAGACATTTTACTTTTTATAGAGGTACCAAACATTATAAACTGTACACATTTGATGATTCTTTGAGGACATGTCACATGGATTGCAAGGTGGAGAGCCGTAAAATAAAGTCAGTGTGAAAATATCATAACTGCGTGTTATGTTTCCCATTTTTTTCCCATAGAAAACAATAGCTCAATACACTGAAAAATAATACAATTTGGCGTTTAAGAAAATTGTAGAAAATGCAAAAACAGAAAGGAGCTGTTATATCAAAAGGTAAATATTAATTTTGTGGAAACTGCATCAGTCTAGTAAATGTGGGCCTATGCCTCCAACTAGGGCAGGTGTAGGTGGATGGCCCATGGAATCCCAGTGAGGAGTTATCATAGAGCATTATTGACTGACCTGGGCTGAGGCACCGTTGGACAAAAGAGGTGGATTACAGCTGTAAGACTTGCAACAGTTTCCTTAATCCTTTTTAAATCCAATTGTCACAAGGACCCAAAAATATTTTTCTGGAGTTACACTTCCAAAATATACCTATTTAACTAAAGAACAAACCTAAATAACCTATTTTCTATGCCACTCAGTGACAACCCCAAACACATACAATATGGAAACTGCATAGGATTTTATAAGGTAATATGAGGGCTATATTTACTACAATGCATTAAGTGAGAATGAATAATAATAAATAGTTTGTTTGAAAGCCAAATTCAGAGTAGGATTTATTTAGTAAAAGAAAGAAAAACCTTCTTTCTATTTTCCATTCACATGTACACAATGTTCTGTATTATTGGTCTTCTAATCTTGTGTTAAAAAGTAGTTTACTTTCACAATTACAATTTCCTTTTTAATTATACTGATATATGTTTCATTAAGCTTTAGTTTCTCAGTAAGTGGTCTTAAAAAAATAAGTCTTTTTTTGCTTCTTAACCCTTTAAAATATATATCATATACAATTAAAATACAGGCTATTTGTTCTTCTGCATGTAGACAAATAAGTTAGTTTATTGAATAACAATAGTTCTGCACTCAAACTTTGCAAATTCATATTGAAATGAACTACTAAATTGTAGTCCCAAAAAGTGTACAATATCAACACCTTCAGTAAGATCAACCAAAGTCACACAACAGACCAAATAGAAAAAAGATTCTGTAGTGTTCTGGTGAGTCTCATAATTAATTAACCTGATTTGTGTTTTCAAGTAATATGACTGAGCTCCTGTTGAAGTCAGAGCTACTTTAATGCCTTCTTTTAACATAAGACAATGAGCTCATTTACTAAAGGTCCATTGGATGCATTGCCCCGGGATTTTGGCACACGCGATCGGATTTTGGCGCATCGGCACCGTCTTGCACGCAACAGAAATCGTTGGGCGGGCGTTCGGACAACTGAGGATTCAGAACAAACGCGGTATTTAAAAAAGGAACTGTGTCACAAGATCAAGCACTCACATGCACCGGGAAGAAGAAGGTGAACTCGGCGACCTCTGCACGAAGAGACGAATGCAGAACTCGGGTGCACGATCTTAGTGAATCACGGCAGGCCCGAATCCTCGTCAGACAATGCACCGCTGGATCGCGACAGGACCGGGTAATTTAATGTGCCCCAATCTCTCCATCATGCCAATGAAGTACCTAAAAGATATCTCCACTTGCGAAGGCTTAAATTTAAACTCACTGGCAAAATTTCCCGGTGAATTTTTTTTTTATTTGGACACACCCATAAAAATGTATTTTCTTTATATTTTAAAATTTCCTTCATATACCATGTGAAATCATTATGAAAGTAATATTACTGAAGGCAATTTTAATTAAACAATATAGAGGGAAAGTTTTTAAGACTGTACATCGAGCAATGAAGAAATGAAAATTCTTCAAGTTGCAAAGTAGGCCATTTTTAGAAATTACAAAACCTAGTGGCACAGGGAGATTCTCTTTAAGAGTATATCCTTGCCTAAGCTTAGCCCTTGTTCTGTTAGAGACTTGTACTTCATTTGATGATTGGAAACCTACTATTCTCAAATTGGATGTAATTACTTTTCATGTTGAGGGGCTACAATAAAAATGTATGGAGAAGTTACTTGAAACAACAGAGGCCCCAGTTAAAAATAATACAGAATATGGATAGTGAAGTGGATAGGGGCTTTTGACCACTTTGCTACTAGCCTGCTTTGGCAAGTGCCAATCGTCACTTGGATATCCATGTGGCCCAGCCAATTTCCATCAACCCCCATATGGAGATCTGAACTTTGCTCGGACAGGAACAATCACTAATTCCATAGTAATCCAGCACGAGTGGCGCAGGAATGGTGAAAATACTAGAGGGCTTAGGCAGTGAATAGTTACAGACAGGCCATGATAGAACAGGGAAGGCCAGACAGAATCCAAGCATTAGCCAAAGGTCAGTTGAGAAGCTTTGGTTCATTACAAATTCAGCTGCGGTTGGAAACATAGGTAAGAAAAATCAGCAAAACAAATCCTTTGCAAGGACCGGCATAATAAAGACAAACACTCAACACCTACGTGGCTTTTTTTTACTAGAGTATTTCAGGGCTTGCAAATTACATGTTTATTGCAACTATGTACCTTACACAATCAACGTGGAAAATAGTATAATTAGCAAGACTCTAAGATCTTGAATATTTTCCTTGAAAAGTAAGCACCCAATATTATAGAGCAAAGCTTTGAGGAGTTTCTTATAGTGAACCTAGCACATAACAATAAGCACAGTTGAACAATGAGCACAGTTCTATTCCCATGGATGTATAGGTCAATTATGTCTTGAACTTCTTGTCTAACCTAACAACTCATGTATGGACTCATTTGTGATTTATACATTGCAACACGAAGCTGCTTGACCTTTGTGAGCTGTGCATTTGTTAATTTACCTTATGTGTACAGTGCTTCACAGTAAATTAAATCTATCATTTTTTGTAGTTTAATTTGCCTGAAACTTTAAAACGTACAGAAGTGCTTTATTCTTGAAGTTTTAAGTACTTGAGTGTTCTGAACACTTCACATTTAAAATAAATTAAAAAATACATGACTTTTATTGATAATTTAATTCAATACAAACAACAAATGAGAGAAGAAAGGAAGGGTATAGAACTAAGAATACAAAATTGATGGCAAAATTTCATAAAATTTAGAGGACAGTTGAAAAGCGACAAAACTTTAAATGATATAGGAATGCGAAAAATGTACACACTTACAGGGACTCATTAACTAAGGTGTGGGGCGCATTTTTGCGGGGTCCCTACGATTTCCACTTTGCGCCGAATTATCCCAGGATTTTGGCCAGCGCGATCGGATATTGGCAATCAGCGCCGGCTTGCACGCGACAGAAATCGGGGGGTGGCCATCGACATCTGGCAAATTCGGACAAGCGCAATATTTAACATTTAGAATGGTGTCACAAACACGCACTTACAAGACCGGAAGAAGAAAGTGAACTCGGGCGCGATCTAGTGAATCTGGCAGACCCGAATCTGTTGGTACAACGCACTGCAGGATCGCGACAGGATCGGTTAAGTAAATCGCCCACAGTCTTCTTTGGGGGCTTAAATTCTGGGGCCCATAGTGATATTGTGGCACTCCAGTGAACACTCCGTTTCTTCCTCACAGACTGTTTGCATCTCAGTAGCGATTCACGGGAGAGGACTCAATCAAGACCTGGTACTCTACTATGTCCAGCAGTGAGATTTAGAGGGAAAGAGAGAGTGCAATACTAATCCTAAAATGAAAATTCTGAATCATAATACATTTTTTTGTCATGAAGCTTTATGAGATCTTTTTTGTGGCACGATGGTATGGTTTTTAAAAGCAAAATTGGATTTTCTACTGATAACCTTGGTACTATTTCTGTACAGTATATTTCTAAAATGATACAAATTTGTCTGCATTTATACAATATTATGTTATCAAAAGTATATATTTAATTGATGCACAATTTGCACAATGAGATACCGTGGAAAAAAAAATTCCATTGTCACTTTCATGACAACTGCCTGGTATGTGTTTCTCTGTATTTCTCATTCAACAATGGTGGGAGAAAATTCTGATTTCTAACCATACATTATAAATTTGTAGCGTTAGTAAACCTTCATAGTATCGGATCTCTAATGCGGGACTTAAAAGGTTGGTGGTTACTAAAAAGCATGCAAACAATTGCAAGAGCAGTTAAGGAATATCTAGTCCCTATGGACTATTAGAAAGTAGTTCAGTCCATGTAACATTTTTGATGGATCCTAAAAATTCTAGTTTTTGGGATTTTTTTATTGCTCTCTCTTTTTTTTCCCTTTATTGGTCCCAGAGTAGTAGTGGAGAAATGTCTTTTTGGGAAACATTTAAATTAAGTTATGTAGAGAAAATTTGAATAAAATAGAGAATGTATAATCTCTAGTGATGTCAAATTTTTATTACTTACTAATATTTACAAAAAAATTGTAAAAATATAGTTAATGAATTTTTAATATTTTTTTGGTAAGGGATATATAAAAATGTTAATTCTTTAATAGGTTTAAATATTTTCTTTTGTTAAGAAGCTTTGTGTGTAACTGTAAGTACTATGTTATTTTCTACCATGGGTTGGTATTGGTGTGGAAGTAACAGAATGGCGTGGCCATTTTTTGTGATGTCATGGTTTTACTTGTTTCTACAGACAAATGTATTTTTTTCATGATGTACTTTGTCCCACAAGGACCACTGACATGAGGTCACCTGCTTTGTTGTATTACTCAACTACTCATAAACTTGACAGTTAAAAATTAAGTGAAAAGATAATTTGTGGGACACCCACAGGATGAAAGTGTGATCTGCAGGTTGTTTTGCTATTTCTCATGATATTAGTTCTAATTATTGAGAAATTACTGTGCTTGATCTCTAACACTTTTAGTTGTCTCACAGAGTAAAGGGCAATAGGGAAATACTTATTAAACTATTATCGTTATTGTTTTTCACAGATATGGACCTTCACAATGGAAAAATTTTAAGGGATTAATGCAGTAGACATTCCTGTTGAGTGGTCAAGACCTGTGAGAAAGCTACCAGATCTATGCTGTTGTTGTGAAAATAACAGAAAGGAGTTAGCATAGTTAGCTATTCCATTTTCATAAACTCCTAAGTTATAGTAAACGAGAGCCTTCTCTTTACTATATGTTGATTCGTATTTTTATTACCAATAGAAGAGTATGAAAGAAAACGGAGAGGGCCACCCAGGAAAAAGAAATGCTGCGGGACATAAGGGGGAGAAGAGGAGGAAAAATTCCTCCCTCTGACTTTTCTATCTTACACAAAGAGAATACCTTTAACACCTTAATGCACATGATGATATAAATAATCACAATTTTGTCTTAGGATGTAAGAGGCTCCGGGCTATGCTACTAATCCAAACTATTTACCAGTTGTAGAACATTTTGAATAAAAGTGATGAAAGTTTAACAGTCAGAAGTTGTTAAATGAAAAAAATCAACTCACAACCCAAATATGCACAAATATTACTGTATTAACTCGGTCTAAGCCGACACAGTAATAAGCCGAGGCCCCTAATTTTACCACAAAACCTGTTAAAAACATATTAGTTTTTTACTCGAGTATAGCGAGTTGGGATTCAGCACTTTTTTGTGCTGAACACTAGGCTTATACTGGTATATACGGTAGATATATTTTTAAAAAAGTAAGACAGAATAACGATTATATGAATGTGGTATCAATTTTATATTTTTTTCAGCTTCCAGTAATTTCTAGGAAATTAAAATACCAACACCTTTACAGGCCGCTAACATTCTAAACAGATTAACCAGTTGTGTGTTAGTGTTGTTTTCGAGTTCCGGATTGGGAACTTGAACTAGACGTTTTGTTGATTGTTGCAAAACACTTGAAACTTGCTACCTTCGGGTTTCCACTCAGCATTAATATAAGTAAAGTGTAGATTTTTTTTTTATTATGAAGTTTAACTTTATGAAAGTAAAAAAAAATTTTTGCAGTTGAATAAACAATATATTTGTTGGATATATTCATAAACTCAAAGAGAAGCAGTCATTTCAAATTAACCCACCAAGAATAAATACTTTACAAAACCAGTTTAAATTTATATTGGCAAATTAAAACTTAAGGTAAGTCAATGAAGCCCTGCATATCATGAGTTACTTGCATTGACCTGCTCATTGTGCTCGATTGACAGGCGTTGATATTCTGCTGTAAACAGAGCTCTGTTACATCATTGGCCAGTGTTAAGTCATTGTGACCAGGATGACATCCTTAAAGGTCCTATACATCTGCAATGTTTGGCCACACGGAGGATGGTGATTAAATAGAAATCCATGGAAGATGGGAAGGAGTAGCAAGTACTGTGTTTCATGGATCAGATGAATGCATGGTGTACAGTTTGCTAATGTTAGGAGGCTAAGGACCTGTGATATTTCACTCTGGGTCCATGATATGTGAGAAGAGGCATGGTGATGAGGTGGGAAGGGCTGGCCAGCAAGGAAGCATCTTAATGCCGGAATCTAATATAGAAAGGTGTTGTTTAGTGTGTGTATGAATGTCCACTAAAGGAATCTGTACATCCCATTTACAATCACTAAATTTTGCACAGCTGCTCAATGTTAATCAGGGATAGCACTAGTATTTAAACCAAAATTTTCACCCGCTTTTTCCAAAAAACTTTATCAACCACCATATACAGGAGCCTTGTCGCTGCGCAGTGGCAGAAGCGAGCTGTGTTGGTTCTTTGTCACCGGTCATTATATGAGCTGCGCTTTGTTGGTTACTAGGCAAAGAGTATAAGACTTATATGTGAGGACTATGGAAAAGGATAGAGGATAGGGGGATATCAGAATACCTAGGGAAAAAGTTCAAGTTGACCAGTAAATCCATCCCGATCATCTTTATTCTAAACAGCTGTGGAATAATTTGTGCTTGCTGTTGCCATGGGCCACTGAGAACAGTTCTGCTTTCAGACACTCTGATAACTCTCCATAGCACAAGTGCACGTTAAGACAGTCAAAGTCACAGACAGTTGGAGACAGAGACAGACAGAGAAAAGTACAAGGTGGTCAGAGACAGTCACAGTCACAACAGACAGACGTCGTAACGAGGCAGACCAAGAAAACAAAGGCAGAGACAGACAGAGACAGTCTGAGACATGCCAGAGACAGAAACAGTCAGATCTGTCAAATGCAATCAGAGGCAGTCCAAGACAGTCAGAGACAGAAAACCGTCAAAAAACACCTTTGTCAGAAAAGGGGATAGTTGAGAGAGGCCTGCAACGAGACAGGCAGAGACATCGAAGGTCAGAGACAAGACCGTGAAGAGACAGTCAGTGAAATAGAAAGAAAAACACAGGCAGCGCCCCTAGTGACTATGTGATGTGAGGACATAAATTGTGGTTGTAAAATCGCTCACCTATGAACACCTTGTGTCTATTGCATTGGAGCAGATAATGGAGGTTCCATTTTTAAGGAGGATGTTTGGTCGGGGGTATGCTGCGTCTGCCCGGGTTACGGTACTGGATGGTGCGTAGGGAAATCGAGAGTAGGTTATAAAATACCGGGTTGGCGTGAGACGCGCTTCCCCAAGTAGGAGTGATCCAATACAAAAATGCTTGAGTTTTGAAAGGTATTTATTGGGTAATAAAATGGACAACGCGTTTTGGGGGTGGACCACCCCCTTCGTCAGGTCCGAGTTACAAACTGGCGACAGGGATGATGCAATGAGCTGGTACTTTGTGTCCCTTGACACTAAGCATCAAACCGGAGATGGGGAGTCTGGAGCAATCAGGTTGCTGGGCGGTCGCACGTTGCACACGTACCAACCCGAAACGCGCGTTTGTCCTTTTAGTACCCCGAATATAAATACTTTCAAAGCTCAAAAACTCAGCAGTTTGTATTGGATCATCCAACTTGGGGAGCACGTCTCACGCAACCTGTTTTTTATAACCTACTTCACGAAGACAGTCAGTGGCAGAGACAGTCCAGAGTGCAGTCGAGATGGAAACGTCAGAGTTTGAGAAGTCAGTAGACCAGGATAGTGCCCCCCCTCGAGAGAGATGGTAGAGCGAGAATACATACATTATAAGATTTTTGTTGAACTCATTCTATTTTGTTGTAGCTAAGAATTTATTTCTTATCCCGCGGAATGCCGGATCTACAGCTAGTTAATATACAGCTATTTATGTGGGATGTAAGGGAACAATTTTTATTAGCTAACAAGAAGGGTGTCAGTATAGTGCAGTTTTGTAGTCATGCAAAATGGCAGTAGGGGATTGGAAGTCCGCTGGCTTGCTGACCATAGCAACGAGAACAGTTCTGGGACCCTACAATGCGGAGAACTGTTCCATTGACAAAGATAAAATGAAGGAAAAATAAACATCACAAAACGACTACGGCATCTGAGGTGTAAATGGCCTAGTCAGCTTCTATATGGGCATCCATATATATAAAAAAATTTATATGTTGGCTGAAAGGGGACATTAAAATAAAACCTCTGTATACTCACTTTTCTCCACACTCCTTTCTCCTGCAGCACCTCCTGGCACTGCCATTCGTCTGTAAGGGCCAACGGTTCCATGTCAACAAAGCTGTGACTGCCATGGGCCTGAGCTATGGACTGTGAAGGGCCTTTGCCTATGTTTGGGGAACAGAACATCAGCCTCGGTATACAAAGAGACGGCAGTATGGTGATGCCTATGTGAATGGTTAGGCGTAAGAGGTTTTTGTTTGTCCCAACCATAATCCATTTTTTAATTATTTCTGACAACCCTTTAAAAGAATGAAAACATTACTTTGGCATTGGAGTAAACTGTGTACGTTAATCCATTGTTATTTATCACAGATAATATCAAAATAAAATTATTTTATAGGTAATGAGAGGTCTGCAACATATCTAACTTTACATAAATTATACAATAATCCACATCTAATGTATTGAATAGCAATGTTCCGTAAGTCCTTTGACTTATGTCCTGTAGGTCTAGTATTATTAACAGGTTTTTTTACATCTAGATTTCAGGCTTCATGGTTTGTATTTATTCTGTATCTTAGCCTTCTGCTAAAGAAAAGACTGAACAGAGGAAAGAAAGCAATTACAGACACAGTAAATCACAGAATTAAACAGCTTTGCAGCCATACCACAAACAGGAGACAACTGCCATATGTTCTACCTACAGGGTGCTCTTCTAGTTCCCGAGAATGGACTAACTATTCATTGTAAATCGGATTGCTGATAGTATTCCCTCAGTTTGAAAACAATTGCATTCACAATATGGTTTTTCAGAACACAGTCAGTACGGACCAAGCATGCATCAACATACTTAACTCCCCAAAGGTTTTACAGATGAAGTGTAAATTGAAGCTATTGAGTCTTGCCAGTTGACATTAACCAAAACCAATAAAAAACCTAAGCTTCAACATCGATAGTAGCACTCCAGTTGCTATAGGTCTTGTAAATCCCTGGAAGCATTTCAAAACTGGTATTGACTGAGTAAAGTTACAAGACAGTCACGTGACGCTAATTTTATGTTTTCCGACATACTGTGTGTGACGGGATAAATCACCCCACCAACCCCGTACATTTTTATGAATAACGTGTCCTAGAATGAGTTGCACACATATTGTGATGCTTGTTGATATCCAAAATCTTCAGAACTCCGAATTCAGGTTGTGGATCGAAGGAGGTAGGAGAATGAGTCGTTTCTGGTGCTGGAAGACTATACTGATTCTATATATACTAAGTATATATAAAAAATAAATAATAGAAACAGCGCATTTTGCGCTTGGGCGAAACGCTCTGTCTCTCTCCGTGGTGGCGTCCTCCCCGCACTGCCCACATGAACAACAAGTTCACTATTTTCATCGCACGGCGAGTTCCCACGGCTTGTTTCTGCGCTATGTGCATTGGAATCTCCTTTTTAAAGTTGAGCACCACGAGGATCTAGTACATATTGACAGGTGTCTTTGCTGTTTTGCCCTGATCGTTCTATTGTGGATCCATTGGACACGTTGTGCTCTCTGACGGGTGCCTCAGAAACTTGTTCTTTTGAATTTGATATCTGTGTTCTGTCAGAGGAGTTGGACTGGGGCTGAACTGGAGGCGTGTTTATCTCGATATTCTTTATACTGTCCAATCAGTGGACAAACATGTTTGATCCCTCCTATGTTCAACTAGATTACAGAGAAACTATTTTCCATTTTCGCTTATATTCGCTACATTTTGTTTATGTTAGACATTGGTTTCGTAATGTTTACAAAATTGCAATGTTGTCAAATTGTGATATGAACACAGGATGGAACACAAGGGGGTCCTTTACTAACGGCCGATTCGTTTTCCCGACGTGTTACCCTAATATTTCCTATTTGCGCCGCTTGTACATGATTGCCCGGGTTTTGGCGCACGCGATCGGTTGTGGCGCATCGGGCGGCATGCGTCGCGAAAAACGGGGGGCGTGGTTCGAACGAAAAACCGACGTATTCGGAAAAACCGCCGCTCTTTAAAAACCGAAATGTGTCGCTTGGGAAGCGTCACCTCACCTGCCTATGGATGTGCATTCCGGGGCGTGTAAGATATTTTCGGCGCAGCAGCGCCACCTGGTGGACGGCGGAGGAACTACCTTCTTAAATACAGCCGGACCCGAATCCTGTGCAGAGAACGCGCCGCTGGATCGCGAATGGGCGGGTAAGTTTTAATCTGCCCCAAAGTAATCCAAACTCCTGGTAAAATGCAAATGTAATGCAAAACCATAACAAAATGCCAACAGATGTCATTGCCAAAAGTATGAAGCAACAGAAATGTGTCAAATATCGCAATGCGATGTATAAACACTTGGCACAAGACACCTATAAGCACAATTGCAATCAATAATATAAACGAAGATGCAACATACACTCAAAAACGCCACATAACATAACAACATGAATGTAAATGCAATGCACACGAAACAAGAACGCATAACCACTACAACCCAATGCATCAGAAACGTCTACACTGAAAATGTAATTCCATGTAGACGTAAGCTGTAAGCCACGATAACGTTGAATGCGGAAGGAAAGCAGGGTAAGCATAAACACGATGCCACGTAAACACAAACAGCAAAAACACATAGAAATTCAAATGACCACATAGAAACATATCGATGCAATCCCAACACACTTAATGAAAACGTAATGCAAACTTGGCATAAAACTGTACACGACATAACCAAACACCATGCAATTCCCACATAAACATGAACACAATAAATGTAACGTGTGCAAGGCTGCGCAACATTATGTAATGTAATATATGCAAGCAAACATGTTCAAGCCGGCAAGTGCCATGTAAACAAAAACAACACAAGTAACCCCAAAATGTCACTAATCACGACATCACTGCAACATATGACACAAATGCCAGATGAATGCAATGTGCATTAAGTGCAACACAACCATGGCAATGTTATACTATATTCCATGCACATTTTTGCTCTAGCTTTTGCAGTAACATGCAATTTTTTTTACTCGTGTTACTTCACGTTCCAAATCAGGTAATCATATTTGCATTTACATTTGTGTACGGACGTCATTGAATTTATTTCACAACATTCCTGCATTCACATTGCGTGTACAGTTCCTATCTCACAATTTGTAACGATAGTTTATGTAAACCGTAATGTAACAGAATCTGTGAGCCATGTTTACACTACACTAGGCTGTGAGCCTAGAGAAATCACGCAGCTCACTACCATACAAAAGAGGTTTAGAGATTAGCATAAACACACCTTAAGCTTAGCCCCAGCACCCTGCTCTCTGACAGTTGAGTAGGATTAGAATGGTCAGATACTGGGATTGATACCGTGACCAACCATGAAACTAAAATGAAAATTCAAAGTCCCCTATGATCTGAATACTCCACATGTGTGGAGATTGGTTAATGGTCCACTTTAAGAAATACATTCCTATAAGAAGTCTCTACAATGCCCCCCCCCTGCAATCCATACGTCTCATCCTCTAATGATGACAGTGAAACATTGTCCATATGACTATTGCATCCCTCCATTGGCCAACGCCGCGTTCCGCTTCCTTTGAGAGTCACAGGGAACTAAGATTGTGTAGTGTTGTAATTCGGTGGCAATGCTTTCTGTGAAACGGACAAAATTGAGAATATGGACGTTTGGGCCTGCAAATAATGATCACAATTGTACATATTAAGTAAAAAAAAGTTCCTTACCTGATTTTCTCAGAGACTAACTGATGATGCAGTGCAATTCCCAATATGGCCCGATGTCTATATGTATTAGAAATTAACCATTAAGCTTCTGTCAGCAAGCTAGAACAACAGTGAAATAAATCGGTGGGAAGAAAAAAAACTTGTCAGTAACAGATCGGTCACGTCGAACTGTGGAGTTTGCACCTAACATGTACTAAGAGGCTGGGGCCACTGTCTGCTGTAGCAATGTGGGGGCCACTATGCACTGCTAGGGCACTGTCATGGCCAAAATCATCCCTGCCCTCCTGCGCCACTACACGTTGACCTTTGTATAAAAGCATTCCAGGACTGCACTCTAGTGCTGTTTGTAGACAGCAGTTTTCCTGGGACTGAAGCAGAAGAACCTTGGGGCAAATTTACTTACCACCGTCCATCGCGTTCCGAGCGGCGGCTTCTCCGCTCTGGATTCGGGGTTCCTGGCCGGGATTTAATAGGTAGTTCTTCCGCCGTCCACCAGGGTGCGCTGCTCTACGTGCTCTAAAGTAAACTCATCGCGCCTGAATGCCCGAGCTGGACCCAGGTGACGGGTAAGGGTCCTATCGACCATTTTCGGTTTTTAAATGCGGCGGTTTTTACGAATACGTCGGGTTTTCTTCGGCCCACGCCCCCGATTTCCCGTCTCGCGAAATACTCATGCCAGCGACGATGCGCCACAAATCCCGATGCGTTGCGCCAAAATCCGGGGCATTAGTACAAGCTGCGAAAACGGAAATTGGGTAACACGTCGGGAAAACGCGAAGGGGGGGGGGGGGCTGAGCCCTAGCTAAATGACCCCATGTGTGTGTGGAAGAGCGGCGTATTTTTTTTTTTTTTTCTTTTCTTTCTTTTTTTTTTTCTCTTTTTTTTTTTTTTTTTTTTTTTTGCCTTTCTTTCTTTTTTTTTTTTTTTTTTTTTTTTTTTTTTTTTTTTTTTTTTTTTTTTTTTTTTTTTTTTTTCTTTTTTTCTTCTTCTTTTCTCTTTTTTTTTTTTTTTTTTTTTTTTTTCTTTTCCCTTTTTTTTTTTTTTTTTGCAGGAGACTCAGGTGATGGGATTACACAATGACGCTGGAAAAAAGGCAGAGATCACAGAACAACAGCATTCTTCTGTTTCAGCCAAAGGACTTACGACTTCAGCAGCGCTCAAATAGTAGTGTGGCCTTTGCAGTTAAAAACATTTGTGTGGGGGCCAACACAACCCCAACACTCCCCCAACCAGCCCCCAACTCCCCCCCCCCCCCCATAGATGGTCCGTTACCCCCACCCTCCGCTGAAACCCTAGAGGATTATCGAATTTGTACTCCCAACCGTAGGTAAGGGGAAGGTTCTAGTACTTGAAGGAATATCACCATCCAAGGGGCCTTGGCTGGAGTAGACGAGCTTTCATTCTTTCCAAATTTAGAGGTGACCAAGTGCAAGGAATGCCTTAGGACAGACACTATGAGCAGCAAGTATCTGTGAGGAGAGACCCAGATTTACTGTGCTCCTAGATTTAGACCTGAAGCCTAGAGGTAGTCTGTAAATGGTACAGCAGGGGGTCCAAAGTGAGATGAAAAAGAGCAGGGGAGACATATACCAAATGTGAAAATCATTATGAAATGTAATTATTACTTGAAGGCAATTTTAATTTAAACAATATAGAGGGAAAGTTTATTAAGACTGGTACAGCGAGCAATGAAGAAATTAAAATTCTTCAAAGTTGCAAAGTAGTCCATTTTTAGAAATATACAAAACCTATTGACATAAGGAAAGAATTTAGAAAATGTCCATCTTTATAGGGCTACGGAGCGGATGGAGGGGCAACACCGTGCTGCACCTTAACCGCTCCCGTAGAGGGGGACGTGGAGGCCCCCATAGAAATGTAACAAGGGGCAATAACATGGCCCATATTTAAAACGTTTGCCCCTATTTTGACGGTTGTGTGGAATGCAGCCTTTATGGTTGTTGTATTTTCATTTGGAATGGTGTGGTTTGGTGGCTAAAAGTTTAAACTGATTCCTTAAAAACTCCTAAAAAATCTCTAGGTGTACATGTATTATCAAAAAATATTTCACAAAAGAGGAATCATCTATTTTAGCCAGATAGTTTTCTTATCATGGCATATTATTGTATGAAACTGTATAAGCATTATCACAGCGGCTTACACTTGTGCTACACTTAATTGACACTGAAGAAATATTGGTACATTTCTGCCAGCTTATTTCTAATTCACCACAGTTTAATGATCATTGCAACAGATACAACAAGTAGTTAAATGGTTAATAATTCCTGGTTATTTCTAGTGATCATTAATCGATAATGAACTTGTTTTGTTTTAATGGATTATAAGTTAAAGCATACAGATGGTCCAGAGCCATAAGGGATATTGAGAATAAGCCTGGATTCAGTTTTGACTCAGGAAGATAGATTACTGTTCTGCAAACATTTCGTCACCAGCGTAACAGAGGTCTTAAAGTGCAAAAAATTTCTTTACAAAGATTGTTACAACAGAATGCCATTTATTGCCTCTCATGATCAAAGGCAGCCTGCCTACAAAGTGTAAACATATATATATAAGAGCGGACGTTCAAAATATACCTGTTAGGATTTGTTGTACTTCCAGATCAGAAGGAAAAAATGAAATGTGGACCCCAGTATGAACACATTGTTACAAAATGAAATAGTGGATCCGGTGGCCAGAATGCAGTTAGCAGGAGCAAAGGGATGGACAGGGAGAAAATGTAAGAAGTGCAGCTTGCAGTGTAAATCAAAGTAAGGCAACTCATGAAGAGTACAAAAAGTCTCAGGAAGCCAAAGATTGAAACGAGTCATGATATATGCTACATTTCAATTACCAACATAGACAGGAAAAAAGATAACTTCCCTAATAACACATAGCAGTCATTTTTAATTTAGAAGATGCCTTAGAGCAGTGATGGCGAATTAACGGCCAAGTGCCCAAAAAGCAACACAAAACCCCCTATTTATCGCATGGGCCCCCAAAAAATAAAGCAGTAACGTAATGCTCCCTGTTCTTCCACACATATTGGCCTCCATGAGGACAGAACCCAGTAGAAAGATGGAAAATTTGCATCATTTTAGCTCTTGCCGTGCCTCTTGTACACAGAAAATTGGGGGGCAGCAGGAGGTCTCCAAAGATAAATTTCGGCCCTTTTATTTCATTCTCCCTTTCTACAGTCCAAATGAGCGAATAAGTAACAGAGTTATCAAAATATGCAATGAAATCAGCATCTTTAAGTTCCTTGGAACCAGGGACGAACCTGCCATGAGGCGAAGAGTGAGGCATCTCGCTCAGGGCGGCGAGAGCCCTCCTGATCAACAAGGGGGCGGGGCAACATGCACTCCAACGCCGGAGGGACGCGTGTCAGCCCTCAGTCCGGCACCTTCTCTCCGTTCTGACTGGCACCTTGCGCCCGCCCACTGCCGCCACCTTGCGCCACACCCGCAGGCACTGATGTCCGCCCCCCTGCCGGCCTGCATCAAACTCCCGAAAGCCGGCCGGCCCGCGCCACTTCCAGCCGGGGAGGACACCGTTTCTCCCAGCCGACAATGTGCTCCCGCCTCCCACTAAGGCATACCTCGATCCGTGTCAGCCCCCGCTCCGCTCCCGTGGTCAGCCCCCCCATTCGCACTCCCGTGTCAGCCCCCGCTCCGCTCCCGTGTCAGCCCCGCTCCGCTCCGCGTGTCAGCCCCGCTCCCGTGTCAGCCCACCACACCACTCCAGGCCCTCGGCTCCCTGCTCCGACGGCCCCCACTCAAGCTCAGTGCCCCTAGCACCACTTTCCCCCTTCACGGGACAACGGGACCGGCACTTATCGAGGTTCCTCCCGCCCCGCTTCCCACGCGACACCGCCGCTGCAGGAACCTGGGCTTGGTGAACACCAAGGACACACAAACCCAGAGGGAAGTAAATATCTTTGCAGTAAATATGTGTGTAATATGTGGGTATCTGTTGTGGTATTATCCTATGATATATGTATGTATAAGGGTTTCTGTTGTATAGATGTATATATGGTGTATGTGTTGTATTATTATTGTGTATTTGTGTATAGATGTGTGTATATATAGTGTTATGTAGTAGGTGTGTATCTGTGTATATGTATGTAGGTTGTATCTGTGTAGATATGTGTATCGTGTATATATGTGTGATGTATGTGTGTATATATATTATGTATGGCATGTATGTGTGATATATGTATGTATATTTTTAGTATATGTAGGGACGTGATATGGATCGTGTATAGGGTGTATATATGTGATCATATATATGGTATATATGTGTCTATCTGCGTTATAAATGTATAATCTGTGGATATAGATAAATCTATATATATATCTGATGTGTGTGTATATGTGTGTGTATATGTGTGTGTGTATTTATCAGGGCTTCTATTTTGTATACCGTTGGGTGGGTATCTGGATGCATTTTATACTACTTGGTGGTACTCTGTGGTCTATTTTATATAACATGGTGGTATGCTGTATCCATTTTATTACTACATGGCGTATGCTTGTATCCATTTTATAATAAGTGATAAATAAACTTATATCAAAGTTTCAAAAAAAAAGTTATAGATGTCAAACTATTCCTATACAGAGAAAATGGACCTAATAGAACCATTTTACTTTTTATTAGAGGTACCAAACATTATAAACTGTACACATTTGATGATCTTTGAGGACATGTTATATGGATTGCAAGGTGGAGAGTCGTAAAATAAAGGCAGTGTTGAAAATATCTAACTGCTGTGTTTGTTTCCCATTTTTTTCCATAAAAGCAATAGCTCAATACCTGAAAAATAATACATTGGCGTTAGAGGGTAGAAAATTGTAGAAAATGCAAAATCAGAAAGGAGCTGTATATCCAAAAGGTAAATATTAATTTTGTGGAAACTGCATCAGTTCTAGTAAATTGCTCTATGCCTCCAACTAGGCAGGTGTAGGGGATGGCCCATGGAACCTGAGTGGAGAGTTATCATAGAGCATTATTGACTGACTTGTGGCTGAGGCACCGTTGCACAAAGAGGTGGATTAGGTTGTAGGCAATCTGAGGGAACATGAGGCACTCTTTACAATGTAATTGGCCAATGCCTGATTTTCCATCTACGAGGACAGTTATTATTACAGTATAGTTATTATTATTATTATTTTATTATTATATTATTATTATTATTTCTCTTTTTATGAGTTGAAAATGGATATTTCTTAATCTACCCTAGGGAACTCATAGTGTAGTGTAGTAAAACTTTGTAACAGGTTCCCTTTAAGAACTTGAATAAAAAAATTCCATTACAATATTCTGATAAATCTCTGTAAAGGTATTTTTTTAGGGAGTTGTAGAATTATATATGATAAGTAGATCTTAGAGTCTTAAGAAGACTTCGGGAATGGAATGGTTTCTACAATCTTATTCATTCCTTTTAATTACACTGAAAGTGAACAGATTATCTTAAATACATTGATTGAAGATTTTGATTGTTGGGACATGGATTCTTTAACAATTTGAAATACATGTACAGGCAGCACTCACCATAGGATGATTTTTAGTTACAAATGCTGGTAATTTAATGCACTGTAGTCAGATGCTGCAATAAACAGCTGTAAAACTTATCAACAGTGTCCTTAATCCTTTTTAAATCCAATTGTCACAAGGACCCAAAAATATTTTTCTGGAGTTACACTTCCCAAATATACCTATTAACTAAAAACAAACCTAAACCTATTTTCTATGCCACTCAGTGACAAACCCAACACATACAATATGGAAATGCAAGGATTTATAATGTAATATGAGGGCTATATTTTATACAATGCTTAAGTGAGAATGAGTAATAATAAATAGTAGTTTGAAGCCAAAATTCAGAGTGATTTATTTAGTAAAAGAAAGAAACTCTCTATTGTTCCATTCACATGTACACAAATGTTCTGTATTATTGTCTTCTAATCTTGTGTTAAAAAGTAGTTACTTTCACAATACAATTTCCTTTTTAATTATACTGATATATGTTTCATTAAGCTTTAGTTTTCTCAGTAAGTGGTCTGATAAAAATAAGTCTTTTTTTCTCTTAACCCTTTAAAATATATATCATATACAATTAAAATACAGGCTATTGTTCTTCTGCATGTAGACAAATAAGTTAGTTATTGAATAACAATAGTTCTGCACTCAAACTTTGCAAACCCATATTGAAATAATACTAAATTGTAGTCCCAAAAAGTGTACAATATCAAACCTCGTAAGATCAACCAAAGTCAACAAAACAACCAAATAGAAAAAAGATTCTGTAGTTGTTCTGGTGAGTCTCATAATTAATTAACCTGATTTGTGTTTTCAAGTAATATGACTGAGCTCCTGTTGAAGTCAAGCTACTTTAATGCCATCTTTTAACATAAGACAATGAGACTCATTTACTAAAGGTCCATTGGATGCATTGCTCCGGGATTTTGGCACACGCGATCGGATTTTGGCGCATCGGCTGTTGCCGCAACAGAAATCGTTGGGCGGGCGTTGTGACAACTGGATTAGAATTACAAACCGCGGTATTTAAAAAAGGAACTGTGTCACAAGATCAAGCACTCACATGCACCGGGAAGAAGAAGGTGAACTCCGGCGGACCTCTGCACAGAAGCGACGAATGCAGGAACTCGGGTGCACGATCTTAGTGAACCACGGCAGGCCCGAATCCTCGTCAGACAATGCACCGCTGGATCCCGACAGGACTGGGTATGTAAATGTGCCCCAATCTCTCCATCATGCCAATGAAGTCTAAAAGATATCTCCATTTGGAAAGGCTTACATTTTAAACTCACCTGGCAAAATTTCCCGGTGATATTTTTTTTTTTTATTTGGACACACCATAAAAATGTATTTTTCTTTATGTTTTAAAATTTCCTTCATATACCAAATGTGAAAATCATTATGAAATGTAATTATTACTTGAAGGCAATTTTAATTTAAACAATATAGAGAGGAAAGTTTATTAAGACTGGTACATCGAGCAAGAAGAAATTAAAATTCTTCAAAGTTGCAAAGTAGTCCATTTTTAGAAATATACAAAACCTAGTGGCACAGGGAATTCTCTTTAAGAGTATCTCCTTGCCTAATGCTTAGCCCTTGTTCTGTTACAGACTTGTACCTTCATTTTGATGATTGGAAACCTACTATTCTCAAATTGGATTGTAAATTACTTTCATGTTGAGGCTACAATAAAAATGTATGGAGAAGGTTACTTGAAAACAAAGAGGCCCCAGTAAAAATAATACAGAATATGGATAGTGAAGTGGATAGTAGGCTTTTGACCCACTTTGCTACTAGCCTGCTTTGGCAAAGGGCCAATCGTCATTGGATTATCCATGTGGCCCAGCCAATTTTCACCCTCAAACCCCCATATGGAGATCTGAACTTTGCTGCGACAGGAACATCACTACTTCCATAGTAATCCCAGCACTAGTGGCAGCAGAAATGGTGAAAATACTAGGGGCTTAGGCAGTGAATAGTCACAGACAGGCCATTGATAGAACAGGGGAAGGCCAGACAGAATCCAAGCATTAGCCAAAGGTCAGTGTGAGAAGCTTTGGTTCATAGTAAAATTCAGCTGCGGTTGGAAACATAGGTAATGAATAATCAGCAAAACAAATCCCTTTGCAAAGGACCGGCATAATAAAGACCTAAACACTGAACACCTTACGTGGCTTTTTTTTTACCAGAGTATTTCAGGGCTTGGCAAATTACATGTTTATTGCAACTATGTACCTTACACACATCAACGTTGGAAAATGATGTTATATATTAGCAAGACTTTAAGATCTTGAATATTTTCCTTGAAAAGTAAGCACCCAATTATTATCAAAGCTTTAGAGGAGTTTCTTATAGTGAAACCTAGCACATAACAATAAGCACAGTTTGAACAATGAGCACAGTTCTAATTCCCATGAGATGTAATAGGTCAATTATGTCTTGAACTTCTTGTCTAACCTAACAACTCATGTATGGACCTCATTATATATTTATACATTGCAAACAAGAAGCTGCTTGACCTTTGTGAGCTGTGCATTTGTTAATTTACCTTATGTGTACAGTGCTTCACAGTAAATTAAATCTATCATCTTTGTAAGTTTAATTTGCATGAAACTTTAAAACGTACAGCACTTGCTTTAATTCTTGAAGTTTTAAGTACTTTGAGTGTTCTGAACACTTCACATTTAAAATAAATTAAAAAATACATGACTTTTATTGACTAATTTAATTCAATACAAACAACAAATAGAGGAAGTAAAGAGAAGGTTATAGAACTAAGAATTACAAAATGATGGCAAAATTTCATAAATTCTTAGAGGACAGTTGAAAGCGACAAACTTTAAATGAATATTCTGGAATCGAAAAATGTATCACACTTACAGGGACTCATTTACTAAGGGTCCGCGGAGCGCATTTTTGCTGGGTTTCCCTACGATTTCCACTTTGCGCCGAATTATCCCAGGATTTTGGCCCGCGCGATCGGATATTGGCACATCAGCGCCGGCTTGCACGCGACAGAAATCGGGGGGTTTGGCCATTGGACAATCCGGCAAATTCGGACAACGCGCAAGATTTAACATTTAGAATGGTGTCACAAGACACGCACTTACAAGCACCGGAAAAAGAAGGTGAACTCGGGCGCACGATCTAAGTGAATCGTGGCAGACCCGAATCCTCGTTGGACAACGCACTGCAGGATTGCGACAGGATCGGATAAGTAAATCTGCCCCACAGTGTTTAGAACATGTGCTCCAATCTGACCTTTGGGGGCTTAAATTCTGGTGCCCATAGTGATCATTGTAGCACTCCAGTGAACACTCCGTTTCTTCCTCACAGACTGTTTGCATCTCAGTAGCATTCACTGGGAGAGGACTCAATTCAAAGACCTGGTGCTCTACTATGTCCAGCAGTGAGATTTATGAGGAGCAAAGAGAGAGTGCAATACTAATCCTAAAATGAAAATTCTGAATCATCAATACATTTTTTTTGTCACTGAAGCTTTATGAGATCTTTTTTGTGGCACGAGGTATGGTTTTTGAAAGCAAAATTTGGATTTTCTACTGATAACCTTTGGTACTATTTCTGTACAGTATATTTCTAAAATGAATACAAATTTGCTGCATTTATACAATATTATGTTATCAAAAGTATATATATTTTAATTGATGTACATTTGCACAATGAGATACCGTTGGAAAAAAAAATTCCATTGTCACTTTCAATGACAATCTGCCTGTGTGATGTGTTTCTCCTGTATTTCTCATTCAACAATTGTGGGAGAAAATTCGGATTTCTAACCATGCATTATAATTTTTCTAGCTGTTAGTAAAACCTTCATAGTATACGACCTCTAATGCAGGGCCTTAAAATTGTTGGTGGTTGCTAAAAGGCATGCAACAATTGCAAGGAGCCTAGTTTAAGGAATATCTAGTCCCTATGGACTATTAGAAAGTAGTTCAGTCCATGTACACTTTTTTTGTAGGATCATAAAAATTCTAATTTTTGGGATTTTTTTTATTGCTCGCTCTCTTTTTTTTCCCTTTTATTGGTCCCAGAGCTATTTAGCGGAGAAATGTCTTTTTGGGAAACATTATTTAAATTAAGTTATGTACAGAAAATTTGCAATAAAATAGATAATGTATAAATCTCTAGTGATGTCAAATTTTTATTACTAAAATTTACAAAAAAATTGTAAAAATATAGTTACTGATATTTTTTATATTTTTTTGGTGAGGGATAATATAAAAATGTTAATTCTTTAATAGGTTTTAACTTATTTTCTTTTGCTAAGAAGCTTTTTGTCGTAACTGATAAGTACTATGTTTATTTTCTACCATGGGTTGGTATTGGTGTGGAAGTACCAGAATGTGCGTGGCCATTTTTTGTGATGTCATGTTTTCTTACTTTTTTTTCTACAGACAAATGTATTTTTTTCATGATGTACTTTTTCCCACAAGAGGACACTGACATGAGGTCACCTGCTTTGTTTTATATTACACAGTACTACTCATAAACTTGTAACAGGTAAACATTAAGTGAAAAGTAATTTGTGTGGACACCCCACAGGAATGGAAGTGTGATCTGCAGGTTGTTTTTGCTATTTCCTCATGATATTATGTCTAATTATTGAGAAATTAGTGTGCTTTTGATCTCTAAACACTTTTAGGTTGTCTCACAGAGCTAAAGGGCAATAGGGAAATACTTATTAAACTTATTATCGTTATGTCTTTTTCACAGATATGGACTTCACAAAGGAAAAATTTAAAGGGATTAATGCAGTAGACATTTCCTGTTGAGTGGTCAAGACCTGTGCAGAAAGCTACCAGATTCTATGCTGTCTGTTATGAAATAACAGAAATGGCTTAGCATAGTTAGCTATTCCATTTTCATAACTCCTTAAGTTATAGTAAAACGATAGCCTTCTCTTCTACTATATGTTGATTCTGTATTTCCTATTTACCAATAGAAGAGTTATTGAAAGAACATAGAGGGCCACCCCTGAACATATAAGCTGCTCTACACAATGAGAATACCTTTTAACACCTTAATGACACATGATGATATAACACATCACAATTTTGTTGTGGATGTAAGAGGGCTCACGGGCTATGCTCCTAATCAACCTTATTTACCAGTTTAGAACTATTTTAATAAAAAGTGATGAAAGTTTGAACAGTCAGCAAGTTGTTAGTAATGAAAAAATCAACTCACAAACCCACAAATAATGCACAAAATATTATATATATTTTTAAAAAAGTAAAGACATAATAAAGATTATATGAATGGGGTATCAATTTTATATTTTTTTTCAGCTTCCCAGTACATTTCATAGGAAATTAAATACTAACAACTTTACCCGTAACATTTAAAAGATTAACAGTGTGTGTGTTAGTGTTGTGTTCGAGTTCAGTTTGGGAACCTGAACTAGACTTTTGTTGATTGTTTGTCAGAATCCATTAAACTTGAACCTTCTTGGTTCCACTCAGCATTAATTATAAGTAAAGGTGGAGGATTTTTTTTTTTAATTTATGAAGTTTAACATTTATGGAATTAAAAAAAAAATGTTTCTGCAGTTTGAATAAATAATCATATTTGTTGGAATATATCATAAACTCAAAGAGAAGCAGTCATTCAAATTAACCCACCCAAAATAAATACTTTACAAAAACCAGTTTCTAAATTTAAATGTAAATAAACTTAAAGAGAACCTACCACCACGAATCTACCTATAAAGGTAGATCGGGTGGTAGGTGGATGTAAGGGACGTGAGGATAGCTCTTTTTAGAGCTAATCCTCACGTCCCCGCTAACTTTTGGGAAACTTTATTGACCTAATATGTAAATTTACTTATGCGGCTACTGGGGCGTGGAGTAGCCGGCACGAGGCTACACAGCGCGGCTACTCCACTCCCCAGTAGCCACATTACTCCTCCTACTCTGTTGTGTGCGGCTCGCAGCTCCTTGTAGCTGCGCGCCCTCGTCCGGCAAGCTCCGGCCTCAGAGCTGGGACTGCTCAGCCGGCGTTTTGCGCATGTGGAGAACGCCATCATGACGGACGAGGGCGTGCAGCTACGAGGAGCTGCGCGCCGTACGCAACAGGGTAGGAGGAGTAATGTGGCTACTGGGGCGTGGAGTAGCCGCGCTGTGTAGCCTCGTGCCGGCTACTCCACGCCCCAGTAGCCGCATAAGTAAATTTACATATTAGGTCAATAAAGTTTCCCAAAAGTTAGCAGAGACGTGAGGATTAGCTCTAAAAAGAGCTATCCTCACGTCTCTTACATCCACCTACCACCCGATCTACCTTTATAAGTAGATTCGTGGTGGTAGAATCCCTTTAAGGTAAGTCCAATGAAGCCCTGCATATTCATGAGTTACTTGCATTGACCTGCTTCATTGTTGCTGATTGACAGGCTGTGATATTCTGCTGTAAACAGAGCTCTGTTACATCATTGGCCAGTTAAAGTCATGTAACCAGGATGACATCCTTAAAGGTCCTATTACATCTGTAATGTCTTGGCCACATATGTATCTGATCACATGAAATCACAGCATCCTCCACGGATGGTGATAAATAGAAATCCATGGAAGATGGGAAGGAGTAGAAGTACTGTGATTTCATGTGATCAGATGAATGCATGGTGTACAGTTTGCTAATGTTATGAGGCTAAAGGACCTGTGATAATTTCACTCTGGTCACATGATATGTGAGAAGAGGCATGGTGATGAGGCTTGGGAAGGGGCTGGCCAAGCAAGGCAAGCATCTCTAATGCCAGAGAATCTAATATAGAAAGTGTGTTTATGTGTGTGTATGAATGTCCACTAAAGGAATCTGTACCATCCCATTTACAATCACTAAATTTTGCACAGCTGCTCACTGTTACTCAGGGATAGACTAGGTTTTAAACCAAAATTTTCACCCCGCACTTTCTAAAATAACTTTATCAACCACCATATACAGGAGCCTTTGTCTGCAGTGGCAGAAGCTGAGCTGTGTTTGTTACTTTGTCACAGGTCATTAATATGAGCTCTGAGCTTTGATTGGTTACTATAGGCAAAGAGTATAAGACTTATATGTGAGGCAATATGGATAAGGATAGAGAGATAGGGGGAGATTAATCAGAAATACCTAAGGTAAAAATGTTCAAGTTGCCCATGTAAATCAATCAGAGATCATCTTCAATTTTATAAACAGCTGTGGAAAAATAAAATTTGTGCTCTGATTGGTTGCCATGGGCAACTGGAATAGATCTGCTTTCAGACACTTCTGATAAATCTCTCCATAGACAAAGTGACAGTTAAAGATAGTCACAGTCAAAGAGACAGAGACAGACAGAGACAAGTACAGAGATGGTCAGAGACAGTCACAGTCACAACAGACAGACAGTCGTAAACGGAGGCAGACAAAGAAAACCAAAGGCAGAGACAGACAAAGACAGTCTGAGACATGCAGAGACAGAAACAGTCAGATACTGTCAAATGCAATCAGAGGCAGTCAAAGACAGTCAGAGACAGAAACAGTCAAAAAACACATATGGTCAGAAATGGGGATAGTTAGAGAGAGGCAATAAAAGAGACAGTCAGAGACATAGAAGGTCAGAGACATAGACAGTGACAGAGACAGTCAGTGGAAAATAGAAAGAAAAACACAGGCAGCGCCCCTAGTGCACTATGTAGATGTTAGGACATAAATTGTGGTTGTAAAATCTGCTCACCTTATGACACCTTGTGTCTATTGCATTGGAGCAGATAATGGAGGTTCCATTTTTTCGGGAGGATGTTTGTGTAGGGGGTATGCTGCATCTGCCCGGGTTCCGGTACTGGATGGTGCCGAATAGGGAAATCGTAGAGGTAGGTTATAAAATAACCGGGTTGGCGTGAGACGCACTTCCCCAACTTTAGGATGATCCATTACAAACTGCTTGAGTTTTGAAAGGTATTTATTCGGGTTATAAAATGGACAATGCGTTTCGGGGGTGGACCATCCCCTTCATCAGGTCCGAGTTACAAACTATGCGACAGGGATGATGCAATGAGCTGGTACTTGTGTCCCTTGACACTAAGCATCAAACAGGAGATAGTGAGTCTGGAGCAATCAGGTTGCCTGGCGCGGTCGCACGTTGCACACGTACCACCCCCAAAACGCGTTGTCCATTTTATTACCTGAATAAATACCTTTCAAAACTCAAAAACTCAAGCAGTTTGTATTGGAACATCCTAAACTTGGGGAAGCGCGTCTCATGCCAACCCTGTTATTTTATAACCTACCTCTACGAGAGACAGTCAGTGGCAGAGACAGTCAGAGATGGTCAGAGATTGAAACAGTCAGAGTTTGAGAAAGTCAGAGACAGAGATAGTCGGAGAGAGATGGTTAGAGAGAGATACATACATATATAATATTTTTTGTTAAATCATTCTATTTTGTTGTAGCTAAGAATATTTATTTCTTATCCCGGGCAATGCCGGGATCTACAGCTAGTATAATATAAAGCTGATTTATGTGGATGTAAGGGAAACAATTTTTAGCTAAAAGAAGGGTGTCAATTAATAGTGCAGTTTTGTAGTCTAATGCAAAATGGCAGTAGGGGATTGGAAGTCCGCTGGCTGCCATAGCAACAGAACAGGTTCTGGGACCTCTCAATGGGAGAACTGTTCCATTGACAAAGATAAAAATGAAGGTAAAAATAAACACTCACTAAAACTGACTACGTCATCTGAGGGGTAAATGGCCTAGTCAGCTTCTATATGGGCATCATATATAAAAAAAATGTATATTTGGCTTGAAAAGGGACCATATAAACAATAAACCTCTTATACTCACTTTTCTCCACACTCCTGTTCTCCTGCAGCACCTCCTGGCACTGCCATTCGCTGTACAGAGGCCAACTGTGCCATGTCAACAAAAGCTGTGACTGCCATGGCCTGAGCTCTGGCTGTAGAAGGCCTGTGCCTGTGTTTGGGACAGAACCATCAGCCTCTGTATACAAACAGAGACCGGCAGTAATGGATGATGCCTTAGGTGAATGGGAGTGCGTAAGAGGTTTTTGTTTGTCCCCCAACCATATATCACATTTTTTAAAATTCTCTGACAAACCCTTTAAAAAAATGAAACATTACTTTGGCATTAAGTAACTGTGTACTTATACATTGTATTATTATCACAGATAATATAAAATAAATTATTGTGATATTTAATGAGAGGTTCTGCACATTATCTATACTTTACATAAAATTATACAATAATACACATCTAATGTATTGAATAGCATGTGTCCGTAAGTCTGTTGACTTTTATGTAACCTGTAGGTCTTAGTTATTATTAACAGGCTCTTTTTACAGTCTAGATTTCATGCTTTCATTGTGTATTTATTTGTTATCTTAGCCTTCTGCTAAGAAAAAGACTGCAGAGTAAAGAAAGCAATTAAATATACAGTAAATCACAGAATTAAACAGCTTTGCAGCCATTAACGCACAAACAGAGACACTTGCACATATGTTCTACCTAAGGGTGCTCTTCTACTTTCCCGAAATGGACTAACTACTTCATTTAATCGTATTGCTGTATATTATTCTCATTTGAAAAACAATTGCAATTCACATAATGGGTTTTTCAGAACATACAGTGCATGTACTGGACCAAAGCATGCATCAGACATTAACTTAACTCCCCAAATGTTTACAGATGAAGTGATAATATGGAAGCTATTGAGATACTTGCCATTTGACATTAACCAACAAATAAAAAACCTAAGCTCAACACTTGATAGTAGCACTCAGTTTGCCTAGAGGGCTTTGTAAAATCCCTGAAGCATTGCAAACTGGTATTTACTGAGTAAAGTTACAAGACAGTCACTGTGCTGCTAAATTCTTCATGTTTTCCGACATACTGTGTGTGACGGGATTAAACTGTACATTTTTATTGAATAATGTGTTCACTAGAATGTTGTTGCAACACATATTTTAGATGCTTGTTATGATATCCAAATCTTCAGGAACTCATAATTCAGGTTGTGGATTCGAAAGGAGGTAGGAGATGAGCGTTTTACGGTGCTGGAAGACTATACTATACTATATATACTAAAGTATATATAAAAAATTAAATAAATAAATAGGAACAACGCATTTTGCTGTTGGGCGAAACGGCCTGTCTCTCTCCGTGGTTATCGTCCTCCCCGCACTGCCACATGAAACAATAAAGTCCACTTATTTTTCATCCGACCGGCGAGTCCCACTGCTTGTTTCTGCGCTATGTGCATTTGGATCTTCCTTTTTAAAGTTGAGCACCACCGAGGATCTATACATATTGATCAGTGTCTTTGCTGTTTTGCCCCTTGATGCCTTCTACTTGTGGATCCATTGGAACTGTTGCTTTGTGACTCTGCTGTGCCTCAGAAACTTTTTCTTTTGAATTTGATAATCTGTGTTCTGTCAGAGGAGGTGGAGCTGGGGCTGGAACTGGAGGCGTGTGTTATGCTGATCTTCTCTTAGACTGTCCAATCAGTGACAAACAGTGTTTGATCTCTCTATGTTCAACTAGATACAGAGAACATATTTTCCGCTTATATTCTGCTAACATTTTGTTATATAGTTAGCATTGTGTTTACGTCATGTTTACAAAAATGCAATGTTGCAAATTGTGATATGAACAGGATGTAAACACAAAGGAAATACAAAACTCCATGGAAAATGCAAATGTAATGCAAACACATAAACTAAAATGCCACACAGATGTCAATGCAAAAGTGATGCAAGCAACAGAAATGTGTCATAAATGCAAATGCGATGTAAACACTTGGCCAAAGACACATAAACTCAATTGCAATGCAAATAACATATAAACGCAGATGCAACATAAACTCAAAAACACCACATAAAATACAAACATAATGTAAATGCAAATGCCACGGAAACAAGACGCATAAACCCCATCAACCCAAATGCATCAGAAACGCTACATGAAATGTAAATTCCATGTAGACGTAAGTGTAAAGCCACAGAAACGTGAATGCGAAGGAAAAGCAGGGTAAGCATAAACACGATGCCACGTAAACACAAACATCAATAAACACAATAGAAATTCAAATGCCACATAGAAACATATGCGATGCAAATACCACAAACAACTTAATGAAAACGTAAATGCAAACTTGGCATAAACTGTACACGAACATAACACAAACACCATGCAAATTCCACATAAACATGAACACAAATAAATGTAACGTGATGCAAAGGCTGCGCAAACATGATGTAAATGTAAATATGATGCAAGCAACATGTCATAGCCGGCAAGTGCCATGTAAACAAAAACACAAAGTAGACCCCAAAATGCAAATACGACATAACTGCAAATATGACACAAATGCCAGATGAATGCAAATGTGATGTGAGTGCAAACACCATGCAATGTTAATACTTTCACATCACATTTTATGCTTACATAGCTTTTGCAGTAACATTGCAATTTTTTTTACATCGTGTTACATCACGTTCAAATCAGGTTATCATATTTGCATTTACATTGTGTGTACGGTACAATTGAATTTTATTTCACAACATTCTTGCATTCACATTGCGTGTACAGTTCATATACATCGGAATTTTTTAACAGTATGTTTATGTAAACGTAATGTCAACAGAATCTTGGCAAAATGTGTGAGACCATAGTTTCACACTACACTAGGCTAGTTGAGCCTAGAGAAATCACAGCTCACTACCATACAAAAGAGGTTTAGAAGATTAGCATAAAACACACCTTAAGCTTTAGCCCCAGCACCTGCTCTCTGACAGTTGAGAGGATTAGAATGGTCAGATACTGGGATTGATAACTGTGACAACCATGAAAACTAAAATGAAAATTCAAAGTTCCCCCATTATATGATAATCTCCACTTGTGTGAGATGGTGAATGGTCCACTTTAAGGAAATACATTCCTATAGAAGTCTCTACAATGCCCCCCCCCCTGCAATCCATCGTCTACATCCTTCTAATTATGACAGGCAACATTGTCATATGACTATTGCATCCCTCCATTGGCCAAGCCGCGTTCCGCTTCCATTTGCAGAAGTCACAGGGAACTACAGATTTGTGTAATGTTGTTAATTTTCGGTGGCATGCTTTCTGTGAAACTGGACAAAATTGAGAATATTGGACGTTTGGGCCATGCCCATAATGAATCACAATTGACATATAAGTAAAAAAAAAGTTTTACCTGATTTTCTCAAGATGGACATACTTATGATGCAGTGCAATTCACCAATATGGCCAAATGTCTATATGTTATTAGAAAATAACCATTAAAGCTTCTGTTCAGACAAGCTAGAAAACCATTGAAATAAATCGGTGGGGACTAAAGCAAAAAACTCTGTCAGTTCAGATCTGGTCAAGTCCGAACTGGTGGAGTTTGCACCTACATTTACTAAGAGGCTGGGGCCACTGTATACGGCTGTAGCACATGTGGGGGCCACTATGCACTGCTAAGGCACGTGTCGGGACCAAAATCATCCCTGCCCTCCTAGCGCCACTAACACTGTTGACCTTTTATAAAAGCATTCCAGGACATGCACTCTGAGTGCTGCTTGTAGACAGCAGTTCCTGGGCTGAAGCAGAAGAACACTGTGTGTGCTGGAAGCTCTGGCTTAGCAGGAGACTCAGGTGATGGGCATTACACAATGACGCTGGGAAAAAGGCAGAGATCACAGAACACACAGCATTCTTCTGTTTCAGCCAAAGGCCTGCCGACTTCTAGCAGCGCTCAAATAGTAGTGTGTGCCTTTGCAGTTAAAAACATTTGGTTGGGGGCCCACTCAGATGTGTCCGCTACCCTCCCCCCTACGCTGAAACCCTAGAGGGATTTTAGAAATTTGTACTCCTAAGTAGGTAAAGGTGGAGGTCTAGTACTTGAAGGGAAAATTCACCATCCAAAGGGGCTTGGCCTTGTAGTAGAAGAGCTTTCATTCTTTCCAAATTTAGAGGGTGACCAATTGCAAGCATGCCTTAGGATCAGACACTATGAGCAGCAAGTTATCTGTGAAGGAGGAGACCCAGATTTACTGTGCTCCTAGATTTAGACCCTGAAAGCTAGAGGTAGTCTGTAATTGGTACAGCAGGGGGTCCAAAGTGAGATTGAAAAAGAGAGGGGAGACCCTGTCTGGTTGCACTAAAAATGTCTATCTGCTTAGTGTTTCATCTTTCATCTTTTTCAAACTGTGAGAGCCTGTTTACAAGACGACAGCCAAGTTTTGAAAGGACGTGCCAAAATTTCTGCAGCCTAACGTGGCCTGCAAAAAGTCCAAGAGACCGCGTTGAAAGCCTTTTGAGTGTCTATCCCAACAGCATAGAACTCTAGCCCTCGCCATTCAACCTGCTATCACAGGTTGAATGGTTTTAACTGCATGAGGTCCCCTCGTAAATCCTATCTTGGTTGGTTGTAGGATGGCCGGCAACAGAGTTGCTAGAATAGCAGTCATAAGTTTGTAATCAGAGTAATAGGGTGACATTAGAATCTTTATTTGGTTTCAGTAAAAGTATAGTTCTAGCATCTGTCGGCCACTATACAGTCTTGGTAAGTCAGGTTGAACAGTTCAGTAAGCAGGGGGATTACTTCAGGGACAAGTATTTTATAGTACTCCACTAACAGACCATCCAGTCCAGGTGTCTTGTGACCCCAAGATGGCAGCCTTGACCCTTTCCTCAGTAAACGCAGCTACTAAAGCCTCCATCTGCTCATCAGTCACCCCTGGCAGGGTTAGAGAGTCAAAGAATGCCTTAATGCCAGCAATGGTGGTTTCTGCACAATAAAGATCCCCAAAGTAAGAATATACCAGGGATGCTGTTTTATCAGAAGTAGTTACTAATCTCATGGAAGTTTTTAATCCAGCTCACCATACACCAGATATTATGTCCACAGGAGCATGGACCTCCCTTTGCTTCAGGCGGATTTGTAACGATGGAGAAAAAATCTTTCACTGGTCCAGCTAAATTGTAGATAATTGTTTCTTTTCATTAGTAAATTATTGCTTTATTCATAGTGACAATAAAAAAACCGCAACATGTTTGAAACCCTAGACTCGTTCTTAATCATGGCCATAATTAAGAACGAGTCTGTTATTTGAAGCGTGTTGGCGTTTATTTTATTGTCGCTTTGGATAAAGCAATGATTTAACAATAAAAAGAAACAAATGTCTACAATTTAGCTGGACCAGTGAAAGATTTTTTCTAAATCATTACTAATCTGCCTAAAGCAGGGTCTCAGAGGCAGAAAATAGGCATAGTAGTCCTCCATGATGTAGTCAGAGAGAGTAGCAGTCTGCCAATATGACATTATTGCATATCACAATATGGCATTGAACATAGGTGTCTACTAGTCTCTTAGCGTTCATGTACAGTATGCCTGTTTGGATTGTGGTGTAGTGATTGTGGCATAAGCCTGTTGCAACTGCAAAAGGTATGAAATTTTCCAAACTTTTCCAAAGCAACTTTGCATTTCTACACCACAAAGGCTATTATGTGGGCTCTCACTACTGTTGTTGATGCCACCCACAATAAAGTGCATCGTCCAGTTGATTTTAAGAAAAGCTCAGAAGTCCTCTGACTTTGCTAAATATTTGTGAAAGCGCCAAATGTAAGATTCAATTTGCCCTAGGTCATCGTAACTGGTGCATAATCTGAAAAAATAATCAGCTGGATAGTGACCGAAGTCCATCGGGGTGACCGCCTGCATGAACAGGTGTATTTGGGAAAAGGTATTATGTACAGCTGAGAATACACAACTCCCTGGCTGAGTTGTGTATTGTTTGCCAAACATCACAAAGTGAGAGCTGTTCCGTGAGGTGTAGCAGTGCCCTGGAGGATGGCATCAGTCTACTGTTAGACTAGAAGTGGTCACTGCATTAAAGTCTCTGTATTGGACTGGTTTGTGGCATATATGTTCAATATGGTTTACAGGTCATCAGCTTTAACATCAAGAACATTATGGTTTAGACCTCATTTAAACCAAATTGCTACTTCCCTGGATTTGAAAGTGTAGGAAGACACATAGCAGACATCCACGCTTCCAATGTATCTCTTGTAACAATATGACATCTGGTTTAAAATGATGGAGGTGTTGGAAAACTGTTTTATGTTTAATGGGGGTGTTTAGCCCTCCCCACATTCCAAGAAATAAACAGGGATAGTCATGTATGTCTCGTTGGTGTCAAATGTGTATTCAGTGTTACTCATCTGATTTGTAGCACAGGTGGATGTTAAGTTGGTGAAGTATCCTAACGTGTAGAGCTCAACCCAGCCCAATCTGGCCCAGACAAGGATTGGGCTGGGTTGAGCTGGGGTACCAATAAACCTCCTCCAAGGATCTGCAACAGCATGTGACCTGTATTATATTATGTGACTGTTGTAAGAAGATCCCCACAGAGTTGGTATATTTCTGAAATCATCAAAAGTAACTGAAAAATATATATTTAACTCAAAGCCTTATTTAAAAAGACCATTTTCTGGCCATTGATTGGATATCTATATTGTATATGGGATAGCTATTTCATGAAAAATTATTTTAGTTTTAACATAAATAACATTAGCAAAACCTTAAATACTAACATTTTTTTGGGTGGTGTTGTAAATTTCACAGTTTTTCTGTTGACAATACTTAATTATATTAAAGGGGTATTTAAGCAAGTAATTGATATTGTTTGAATAATGAAAAGTTATACAAATTTCCAATATATTTTCAGTATCATCACTGTTTTCTAGTTCTGCTTGATGTTCTTCTATAAAAAGCTTTGTTGTTCATTTCCAGTGGACAGAAATGTGACCATGGTCACACAGCTGTAGGACTCATTATAACTCTCAGCTCAGATTACTCTTTATGATAATCTGTGATCATGGTCAGATTTCTTTACACTGCAAGTAAACATAAAAGCTTTCTATAGAAGGACAGCAAGAAAATCTTGAGAAATTGAAACTAAAAGTATATTAGAAAACTGTATAATTTTTCATCATACATTAATGTGCCGCAATAGGAATACCCCTTTAATTTCCTATATTGTTAAATAGAATATAATCGGAATGGTGTGGATTAAAGCAGGGTGGAAAATTCACAAAAAAGAAACTTTATAATAATGTTCTATTAGAGACCTGTTCAGATACAACTTAAATATGGATCTCAAGTATTTACAAGCATTTCAAGAAAATAGACTACTTGTATATCTATTGAAATTGATCTTTTTCAGTTAAGTAAGCCTCAAATTCCCATTGCCAACCAGCTGTAAACTTATATTCAGTGTTTCTTTTCTGCACAAGATGTGACTCCGATCATAGAAGTCGCTGTGATTATGCACATTAATGCATGTATTGTAGAGCCCCATTTCACAATAAAGGATCTAATCTTTCAGGGCAGAGGCTGTTTGTAATTGCCACTGTTGGAGGGATTTGCGCAATCAGTATTTTGGAAGCTATCGGTGTTCATGTTACAACTGTCATTTTGCTAGAAGGAATTGAGACAAATTACATATTGATTGTGTCAACCGTTCTTCCAAATTGTATTGGTGTCCTTGATTTCTGTTTATCTGGTCACATTTTGTGTAACTGTTTTTTTTTCTAGAATTAATTAAAATGATAAAATGTCATTTATTTGTAAATATGATTGGGTGTTGGTATTGGAAATCAAGTTTTAGTCACAGCTGGAGAGAAACAGGTAATGCATCCAGTTAGTATTGTATTTCACATAGAGGTATGGTAGTTCCTCTATATGATTACCTTTAAAAATATCTTTAAGTAAATTCAAACAAACCTGTTTATGACATTTAAAGGGGTATTCCCATGAAGGCAAGATTCTTCAATATACTCTGGATAACAAAATAAAAAATTCTCTAATTCACGGTTATTAACAAAAATATAATTCCGACCACAAATCTTCTTACTATGATCAGGCAAGGCAGATTCTACTCATAAATTGCTTCTCTTGTCTGCACAATGCAGTGTGCTTTCTGCATCCAGCAGGGAAAGGAGGTTTAGCAGGGCTGACTGTGTGTGTTATAGCTGAGCTGTAGCAGAGCTGAGAGTGTCATCCATCATATGGATCTCATCATCTTTCATCTGTCTCATCACTTTTTCTATATGTCAAATACTAGTGAATGTTTAGAAGCTAACTCAAAGGGTAGATAAACCTGTGCCTGATAATCTAAGCAGATTGTTACCACACAGCATCTCACAGCACTAGAGGGATCATGAAGTGTCTGCTTAGAGAGTCAACATCCACACTCTGGTATCTTATACTGACCATCATTGACCATTGACCATATGTACAGATGTACTATCTTTTTTGAAGGTAAGGCATATAAGTATAGAGTATAGAGTATAGATTTTCCTATTTTTTACTGTTCTTTTTGAATGTGTTTTTCTTTTTTTAGGGTAACCTATTAAATAAAAGAAGAAGCCTAGAGAGTCTGCATTAATTTTTGAATAGTGCTGATGTGAACAGTAACTATGGTAAAGTGAAACACTTACTATCAGCTGCTGCAAGACATCCTATGGATTTCTATAAGAAGCTGTAATCTGATTCCACTACGAGTTATCCATTCATTCAAGCCCCTCATCGACTATGAAGGAGTCAGTGTAAAGTATGTGTGTGTGTATGTTGGGCAGGTGAAAGGAAGCCTGAAAAGTTGATGAAAAAAAATAATCTGAATATATTCTTAAATATATCTAAATGTTTCTTGTATTTAGTTTATCAATTTATGAAGTTTGTTGAAATGTTAGAGACCATTTAAGTCTGCATTTATAAGTTATAATACACAATATTATAGTACGTGCACAAATAAAGTTTTTCATGTATCAGTAATTTATTTCATGCCCAGTACTGAACAATGTAAAAAAATATCAGAATCCCTGGCATATCTTGTTATATGGTGACATTAATGGAGGACAAAGTCTTATGTGATGTATAAATGACATCAAATATGCCTTTTGCTATCATTAAATATCTACTGGAGAATATACAATATAAATAATAGTCAACTGCATAACCAAAGCACTTTATCCATCAATAACTGGTTTCATCCTTCACAGAGAACAATTCAAAATGGGCCAGAACCATCACTGTAGCTTGTTTAACATTGACGTTTATTGAGGACAGTGGCATATATGATTCATAAAATACATCAAAAATGCATTTCTTTAGCACTAACATATACAATGGTAGTATCATACCAGAACATAGTCCTAGCATCCACATGTTTCCATAAATGCACTGAAATCTGTGGTTACTTTTAGAGTACTGTAGATTAATAATTACATTAATAGGGTTATATTAGCCTATATTTCCTATATATAATTTGATCAAAATATAAATAGCAAATTTAGCTCTAGTGGTGGCAAGTAAAGACCACTTGTTCCTTCCTACATGCAAAAAAACCTCATATCTGAATAAATAAATCAACACAATACAGTTAATAATCTACATTCTACATTTACTAAGGGTTCCCAAAATTTTCGGGATTTGCGCGGCTGTGACATGGATTTAGCAGGGGATTGTGTCACATGCGATCATATTTTGTGGCAGCGACGCCGGCTATCATGCTACAGAAATCGAAGGGCGGGTCAGACGATCCAACTGAGTCCGCGATTTAAGATTAAAATTGTGTCGCAACCAATGCACTTACATACATCGGGAAGAAAATGGTGAACTCTGGCGGACCTGAGCGGGGAAGCGACAGATGCAGGATATCGGGTGCACAATCTTAGTGAATCGCGGCACAGTGCATTGTCGTCGGACAATGCAATTTCGGGAACTCCAAGGGTCCGGGTAAGTAAATGTGCCCCATTATTTGTCAGTCGGATATTAGGATTCTGTCCAGGAAATAGAGAGGGTACAGGCCCTGTACTCATACACAACCCCAGTTCCCTACCTAATAGCCACACAAATCCTAGTGGCGAGGGAATACTGGTTGACAATCCCTACTCAGTTCATGGTTGCACTCTGTCATGATGAATGGCGACAGGATTTTAAATGCTGCTTTGCCAGTGGCATTTAAACAGTTAACATCTAAAACATGGCGTAACTGTTAACTTTCAACAAGGTTGTCATTGATGGAGGGCAGGAAGGGGAGTCCTGGATGGTTACCAAAATATAGACCTTAACATGCATCAACTTTTAGGGGAACACTCATTAGTAGTGAACTGTAGTGCTCCAGTACTAGTACTAGTACTCTAGGTATTAGCTAAAAATTGAATCACATATTAATATATTTTTAACCATCCCCTATGGGAGGGTTATCAATTTTCCTTCAAATAAGGAATCTAAGCAATTTTTGCAACTGAAACATAGAAGCACTGATAAAGAGTGATGAATGGACCCCTATGTGTGCGTCTGAACCTGAACTTGAAATTCTGTTTAGGTCTGGACCAGAACCATACCCCAAGTAATATCCATGATTAGTGCTAGGACCGATCCCTGCTGTTAACGGGTAAATGTCGCTGGCAAAGTCACTAGTGGAAATTTAATCTATTCAGTGCATGCCCGCGATGCTGCAAGGACCTGTGCTCTCCTTGATGTCATTGAGCATGCACTTTAAATGACATAGGCATCTTTGCTAATAGCAGCGATTGTGCACCAATCACTGGAGTTACCGGCGGTGTGTTTAGCTGGACTCAAAGCTGGATCTAAACCTGGACCCCAAACTCCAAAGTTTGGCTAAGCCATACTTATGAACTGCAACTTTTTAAAAAGTATCATAGGCACTCCAGTCCACTCTTGGCATTAGTGAAGCACATGAAACTTTTTGCATTTTGTAACTTTTTATATGACATTTTGACAAAAAGTCGCGAAACAGCCAGCTGTGCATAAGGACACTGCAGACAAATTTATAAAAGGGCCAAAGCCAACTTCAAAAATCTGTCTTAGAACTGTCCCTTATGAGCCTGCCTAATGGTAATTAACACCCATTATGATCCCAAATTTTAGTTAAGATTAAAAGTGCATGCTGTAATACATCTGAAACATTTAGCAAAAATTCCCCCTAAGTGTTAAAAACAAGTAAAGATTTATCATTCAAATTTTCTACAATAAAATTCTGTTGTAATGTGCACCAAAAATCTGTCTGAAATGCATTATCCAACATATATTAAGGGTTTTAGACATTTTTCCTACTAGTATGAAAAATGGTTGTGGCCGCTGGTAGGGGGCAAAGCATGACTCTACAGACTTAATCCACGCCACAATTATCATCCCGCATACATTTCTGAAAATCATAAGACTGTCAAGCCTAACTCTGTCCTACTTTGTCCAGAAATAGATGAAATGAATGACATTTACCACTGTTCCTTGTTATCTAAATGGAGGTTTATTAAAAAATGCATACTCACGTTAAAAAAACATGTTTTGAGGATACCGCACTGAATAGGGCAGCGGACGTTTCACAGCGTGCACTGTTTCTGGCTCTACTTACATTTACATTTCCTCAAAAAGGATTAAAAAAATTTAATTTTCACTTAAATTTTACATTAGGTCTTTTTCCACAAAATGTTTGTACCATGTGGATAAAATGTGCTTACATTTTTTCTGCCACCGTACTTCTTTGTGTTTTATCTGACTACAATTCAGGTTGTAAGAGTTTTTTCCCCTTCTACCCTTTTTCTTTCTTTCTCTTCAATTGTAAATAGGAACAGCAAGATAGTACAAGTAAAACTTAAACTTTACTTCAATATTAAAAAGTGACCCATTTTTCACATAAACTGTGTTGACAAATGGGTCACTTTTTAATATTGTAGTAAAGGTTACGTTTTACTTGTACTATCTTACTTTTCCTATTGACATCTCTGATAGTGGATATATGTCACATTTTCTGACTTTTTTGGGGAGATTTATCATAGTTTGGTGTGCTGGCGTATAATAGCAGCCATGTCCCCCTTGTTACGTCAAATTAACTAAGAAGCTTAGGCCTTTTGATGTATCCGGAAGGCTGCACGGCATGCTAACCAAACCACTGTTGTATACCTGAGGTATTTGAGGTTTTGTCTCCCGAGTGTATACTTATTGGGGGTCATTTGCTAAGGGCCCGATTCGCATTTTCCCGACGTGTTATCCGAATATTTCCGATTTGCGGCGATTTCCCCTGAATTGCCCCGGGATTTTGGCGCACGCGATCAGATTGTGGCGCATCAGCGCTTGCATGCACGTGACGGAAATCGGGGGCGTGGCCGAACGCCCGGCTCGGTGAACTCCAGTGCATTCAGATGCTTTTCAGCGCAGCAGCGCCACCTGTTGGACAGCGGAGGAACTACCTTAAAGGGGTATTCTCGTCTGGGCATTCACATTCTGTTTCATTAATCTGCCATGTATAAACATTTCTTCAATTAGATGTTATTAAAAAAAATGTTCCTGTGTGAAGATAATTTCTCATAAATGTAGTCATTTTGTCCCTTAGAAACGAGATAGCTTCCCCACATACGGCCACCTCTGCCTGAGAGATTGCACAAATAAACAAAAAGGTTTTGTATATGAAGTGTCCGGGAGTTACCACATGTCACACAGCCACCCTATGGTAATTATCGCTGAACCCAGGTGGTCAGGCAGGACTTTACAGTGCATATCTGGCCACTGCAGCCAGAGTGTGATGTGGTCGTAACCGAGGAAGCTATCTCGTTTCTAAGGGACAACATGGCTATGTTTATAGGAAATTATCTTCGCACAGGAACATTTTTTTTAATAACATCCAATTGAAGAAATGTTTATGTATGGAAGATTAGTGAAACTGAATGTGAATGCCCAGACGAGAATACCCCTTTAATGAATCCCAGCCGGACCCGAATCCAGCGCAGAGAACGTAACGCTGGATCGCGAATGGACCGGGTAAGTAAATCTGCCCCATTCTGTTCCTAGTTGTGTCCATTTCCTGCATGGGCACTCCATTGTCTGCAAAGTCCTCCTCAATTTTTTGTTTACTTTGGACTTATTTGTTATGCCAATGACGATTGTCTTATTTCTGGCTATGTACTTTTATTACTCCATCTGACTAATAGTTCAAAGGTGACTGAATTTTCAAAGGTCTACTACCCAAGTTCAAATTGCAACTATTTCAGATAGATTGAGAAATAGAGGGTATTCGTCATTTATTATTAGTAGGGCTCTTGATAATGCTAAAAATAAAGAAAGGAAAACACTTTTAAAGGAGTGATAATAGAGGGAAGAGTGATATAATTGACGAAGATATGGTGACATTTTCTACTGCATATAGTGTAGATTTTTTTGATATTGTTAATATTATCAGAAAATATCTACCAGTGTTACATTCAGATGACAAATTACATTACATTCTGGAAAAGGGATGTAGACTAACACCAAAACGGGCAAAAACTGTAGGCAACATAGTGGCCCCATCACTGTATGAATTTTACTGTAATGTACAGAAACCTATGTGGATGGTAAGCAAGGGTAATACCTGTTCCAATATGCAGAAAACCAAAGTACGAATCAGTATTTTATTATACAGTTATTGGTTAACTGCAACACTAAGTATGTGGTCTATGGAATCTCCTGCAGTGTGTGTCAATTCCAATATGTGGGGAGTACAAAGAAAGCATTCGAAGTTCGCTTTGGTGAACACAGTGCGAAAAAATAAGGAGAGAACTATATTCCAGTATTTGGGGACAGATGTTGGAGGGACCATTAGAAATAACAAATCCAGTAAAAAGAAACCAATGTCCAGTCTGTCTAGACACTGCAAAGAGATGCACGGTGGTGATGTTTGAAGGCTATCATCATTGAAAGGGTTAACCCTCCGAAAAGGGGAGGGGATTGAGTGCAAATCTCAGGAACAGAGAGGCCTATTGGATTCTCAGATCAGATATGAGATCTCAACTATAGAACGGATTTTATTTAATGTATATATATTGATTCATAACTTTGTCAGTATGTATATGCTTTTGACTGGTATGCTTTTACCTATATGATATCTTGGGTTAGGTTGTTAGGTTCAGGTAGGAGACGTGTTGTGTAGACATTTATCATTATGTCTGTGATGTCATTGATTAGATTCAGGTGTAGTATGTGTTTAAATTTTCAAATCAGAGAATAGGTAGTTAGACCATGACTAAGAGCAAGATGTAAATGTTCAAAACGCGTAGATCCACCTACTGTTTGTAGATAGACGTACACCAATTTTATCTGCATGTTTAAATAAACATTTTTCCACTTTTTTACATCATAATTGGAAAGAAGTTTTTTTAAAAGATTTTTTACAGTCCCTGGTTTATCCATGAATAGTTTTGATGGTAAATTTTCTTAATGATCTGCTACATGCAAAGATTATGACCAATCACATTGTTGGTAGCCTGTACAATGTATAACCTTTCAATATGTATAAGTAAAAGCTAAATTATAGCATGTAAAAAGTTCCACTCACCTCACATAAAGACAGCTGTCATGCAGTCTAAATTCAACTTCAGGACCTCATCTATACTATTGACACCTTTGTGCAACTGTAAAGTCAAAATGTTAGATTTTCTACAAAATTTATAAAAAGTGACCCAAGCAGAATTATAGACCACGTATACTAAAATTTAAAGTTCAACATGTGCAAATTTTATAAACCCTACTTGAGCCCATGTCCGCATACATAAACGTAAACCAGAAAACCTCACCACAAGGTATAGAGCAAGTCAACATTAACTATAATTGGCACTGAATTGAATGTGAACAGAATATTTATGGGAATGATTAGAGTAGAGCTCTGTCAGTCAGGTGAGAAGGGTGTAGTGCCATAAAAATAGGCAGAAAACAAAGTAATACCATGCAATACTGAGACAAAATCACAGACACAGATGTTACAGGGAGGGATGATAATAACATCAATAATAATAATAAGTCGGCCTGTCCCACCGGTGGATCGGTGAGTCAACCACTGGCCCAGACACCTGCTCCACTGATAGCAATACTACTCGATGCGGCCAGTACCAGCCCCTTGAGTAGTATCGCCGTAGCTCAAGCTTTCAATAGTACCTGTATGTTTGAGAAGCAAATGCTATTGTCACTGAGTGTAAGGCAGCCGGGATGCACAGTCATGCAATCATCACATCATTATATTGCCACATATCCTGTACCTATATGTCCCTACACCTGCTGAGGCAACAAGCAAGAAGTGAGGGAGCACTTAGGAAAGTAGTTTTATTTTTTACTTACCACAGTTTAGTTAAGAAAGATGGGGGCACAATATGGAAAGGGCATAGGGAGGTACAGGATATATAATGGATAGTGGGGACAGTATATGGAATAGATGGTGAACACAGTATGAAATGGATAGGAGGCACAGTATATTGAATAAATGAGAAAACAAGGTATCTGGAATAGATGGGGGACACCACTTTTGGGGTTACATAGGGAGGAGTGAATGTCTAATAATCTGTTTTGACATGCTAATGATTATTGCTCCTCAAATACTTTAGACCTTCTATATTGGCCAGTCTACAACACAAGCACCTATTTAGAAATTAGGCCAATTTACACATAAAAAATGAAGTGACAACGTCTTTATTGAATATATACAATACAGATATGTATTAAAATATAGGATAAAACGGGGAACGGGAAATAATGCAGGTATCGGAATGAGGGTGAAGATGGAAATTCATCACAATAGATAAATCAAATAACCGTGGGCACATCAGTGGGGGGGGCGGGGAAAACACTAAATATCATAAAGTGCATAATGCAAATAGTAAATCGCCACAATGTCTCAACGGGCCAATCAAAGTGCTAGTGCATATCCCTATCACTTGATAACATAAAGTGCCCAATGCAAAAGATAGATTGCCACAGTGTCTCAACAGGCCAGTCAAAGTGCTAGTGCATATCAGGAGAAGGTGTAGGTCTATATCTACATATTGAGCCAAAGTGCGTGCAAAAAGGCAGAGAGAACATTGCTTACCCCTGGTGTTTGATATGTCCCAAGTGTCCCACGGACCAAATGATCCCCAACGCGCGTTTCGGCGCTAGCCTTCGTCTGGGGGAATGTGATAGGGGGGAATCTCCTGCATAGGGGGAAATAGATGGGGGACAGTATATAGAATGGATGGGGAGGCACATTATATAGAATAGATGGACAGAGTTGAAAATGTTAACAGCAATGTTATTAGCCAATTATCCTTTCCTCAGCTGTTGCATTAGGTTTCAAAAGGCAATGCAAATGCAGCGTGTAAACACCGCCTCTGGTTTTATCTAAACTATCACCTTAGTAAGCTACTGTTTATCTTGCTAGAAAGATAGAATTCAGCTGAGATTTCAGAGTGATTCAAATAGATTAGACGAGAAGGAGAGAGAATTCTTGTAATAAAACAGAGTATGTGACACAATAATGTTCAGTTTACTTATAACAGGTCTTTAACAACGCTAAAATAAATCAACTCACATATTTTGAAATGTCTACCATGAGTGATAATTCCCCTGTTTTTCCAGTCATGGAGCATAATACTGTTGAAAAACTTTATACCATATATACTCATGTATAAGCCAAGTTTTTCAGCACACGAGTCAATAAAAAAAAATAAACTTACATACTCACCCTCAGATGCTCGGCACTCTCCCGATCCTCGAAACTTACATACTCACCCTCAGATGCTCGGCACTCTCCCGATCCTCGACACTGCTCCTTTTCTGTCCTCTCTATGCTATAGCCGGCAGGGACGCGTCCATGCGACCTGCCGGGCTGGCACATACTATGTTGCGGCAGTGTCGCCTCTGATGATGTCATTGTATGCGCCAGCCAGCAAATCGCGTGGACGCGTCTCTGCGGCTACAACATTAAGAAGAAAGAGGAGGAGCCACCAGGAGCCGTGGATCAGGAGCTGCATGGAGCATTAGAGGGTGAGTATGTAAGTTTTTTTACATTTTTTAATGTGCTTGCCAAGAGGGTGAGTATGTAAGTTTTTTTACATTTTTTAATGTGCTTGCCAAACTGCGGGCTGTATACTACATACTGTATACTACATTGGGCTGGCTGACTGTATACTACTGGGGGAAAGCTGGCTGCATATCACAGGGGCTGGCTGTACACTACTGGGGGCTGGCTGGTTTTATACTACTGGGGGCTGGCTATATACTACTGGGCTGGCTGGCTGTATACTACTGAGGGCTGGCTGGCTGTATACAACTGGGGGCTGGCTGGCAGTATACTACATTGGGCTGGTGGCTGTATACTACTGGGGCTGGCTGTATACTACATGGAGTTGACTGGCTGTATACTACATGGGGCTGGCTGTATACTACTTGGGGCTTCCTGGCTGTATACTACATGGGGCTGGCTGACTGTATACTACTGGGGGCTGGCTGGCTGCATACTATGGGGCGCTGGCTGGCTATATACTACTGGGGGCTGGCTGTATAGTGCTAAGGGCTGGCTGTATACTACTGGGGGTGGCTGGCTTTATACTACTGGGGGCTGGCTGGCTGTACACTACATTGGGCTCGCTGGCTGTATACTACTGGGGCTAGATAGCTGTGTACTACTGGGAGTTGACTGGCTGTATACTACTGGGGCCTTCTGGCTGTATACTACATGGGGCTGGCTGGCTGTATACTACATGAGGCTGGCTGGATGTATACCACATGGGGCTTACTGGCTGTATACTACATGGGGCTTGCTGGATGTATACTAAATGGGGCTGGCTGGTTGTATACTACGGGGAGCTGGCTGGCTATATACTACATTGGGCTGGCTGGCTGTATACTACATGGGGCTTGGTGTATACTACATGGGGCTGGCTGGCTGTATACTACATGGGGCTGGCTGGCTGTATACTACTGGGGACTGGCTGGCTGTATACTACTGGGGGCTGCTGGCTTTATACTACATAGAGCTGGCTGGCTGTATTCTACTGTCAACTGGCTGGCTGTATACTATGGGGGGCTGCTGGCTGTATACTACTGGGGGCTGCTGGCTGTATACTATATTGGACTGGGTGGCTGTATACTAATGGGGGCTGCAACTTGCAGTCAGACAAGGTGATGTCCCAAGGAAGATCTCTAGCGAGGAGGTCTCCTGGGTGTACAGGTTGTACTGAACACAATACTAACAAAAGCAGGAAGTGTCAGAGACACAAATATATAGGAAGACCAATCAAGGTAAACTCAGGGCGGTTCTAATCTGGAGATACAGGTGGCGGGTTTTACAAGTAGGCTCAGCACAATAGTCCAGCAGACAACTATTCAAGTAGCTGAGTGACTCAGCAAACAAGGAGACACAGACCCAGGAACCAGAACACAGGTTCGAATCCTGTATCACTCCCCTCCTAAAGGTGACCTCTGGCGCCACAGGACATGGTTTTATTGGATACTGCTGATGAAAACGTTTAATCAAATGGGAGTATTGATGTTAGATACTGGTTCCCATGAGTTTTCTTCTACATCATAGCCTTGCCATTTGATAAGATACTGTAGAGGGTAAAGTATATAGAATGGATGGGGGACAGTATATAAAATGAATGGGGAGGCCTAGTATATAGAATGGATGAGAAGGCACAGTGTATAAAATAGATGGCAAGGCACAGTATAAAGAATGGATGGGATGCACAGTATATACAGGCAATCCCCTACTTAATGACACCCAACTTACCCCTATATACAGAAGGACCTCACCCCATTGGTGACCTCTCTGCATGTTACTTCAGTCCCAGGCTGTATTGAACAGCTGTAAGGGGCCTATAACAAAGCTTTATTGATAATCCTTGTTCCCATGACAGCACAAAAGTTTGAAAATCCAATTGACACTGGGACAAAAAAAAAAATTTGTTTGAAACTACAATTATAAAATATACAGTTCCGACTTACACACAAATTCAACTTAAGAACAAACCTAAAGAATCTATCATGTATATAACCTGGGGACTGCCTGTTGATTGGATGTGGAGGAACAGTATATAGAATAAATGAAGGACACATTATATAGTAAAAGAATGCAGAGGAACATTACATAAAATGGATGGAGAGGCACAAAGTAAAGAATAGATGGAGAGGATAGTATATAGAATGGATGTGGGAAAGTATATAGCATGGATAATGGAACAGTATATAGAATGGATCATGGAACAGTATATAGAATTAATGGAGAGGCACAGAATAAAGAACAGATGGGGGACAGTATATATAATGGATAATGAGGTACAGACTAAAGAATGGATAAAGGGGTCCAAATGTTAATTAATACTTTGGGGGCTTTGTATCTTTAAAAAAAATGGTATTACATACACCTTACATAAATTAGGGGAAATATTAATCACAATTATAATTTATAGGGTTTTTATGTAAATGAATAATTGGGAGGATATTAAATGTAGAATACTAACAAGGCATTAAACTTTGAAATTATTGTTTTGGGATTATAAATCTAAAATAATTGATATGAGAGCACTAAATATAAAGAAAAAAATAAAGCAGAGCATTAAATAAAACATAATCCATATGTAGTAACATTGTATAAAATAATTAGGGGCATTATGGGCATAATGAGGGGCATTAAATAAGTAAAATGATATATTGAAGTTTATTCTCCAGCTCTTGCTACATATCAGCTACACACACACGATGAAATATGCTGTACCTCCCTCCACCTCCCCAGATAAAGAACTTATCTGCCTGTAGCTTGTAGCTCTCCTCACACTGTGATGTGTTGTTTGCAGACCGGAAGTCAGTGTGTGAACTTATCCTGGAATGCAAAGGTGGGGGCCTCTGCAGGGAGCAGTACAGCTCCACAGTGTCAGGCAAGATGGCTGCCGATCTTAAAGTCAGAGGATCCAGGATCAGAAACCAGGGGCAACTGAAATTGTGTACACCAGGACTAATAGAGAAAGGTTAGAATTGTATCTGTGAAATGCTGTATTTTTGTTAATAACAGTGAATTAGAGAATGTGTTATTTTGTTATCCATGTCTTCGTGGGAATACCCCTTTAACAACTGCATTTTATTTTCACTGCATAATGTATAAAGCGCAGGTGTAACTGTCTTTTAAATTTTCTGCACCATAACTTTCCCAGAAGGATAAGAACAAAAGTCCTTGAAAAGCTATTAAAAAGGTGATGTTAACTCTATGCCACATTGTTGACAACTTATAGGGGTATGCCCATTTCAGTAAAGGCATGTTATTGTCTATGTGATGAAAAGTTACTTTCTGTATCAATTCAATTCATGGGTTTCTAGATCTCTGCTTGCTGTTATTCTCTAGGAAGCTTCATTGTTTATTTGCAGAGGACAGAAATCTGACCATGGTCACACAGGTGAACGGCTTGTTAGTATCATAGAGAGTAATCAGAGCTGTGTGATATAACGAGCCGTGCACCTGTGTGGTCAGATTTCTGTCCACTGGGAGTAAACAATGAAGCTTCCTAGAGAATGACAGCAAGCAGAGATCTAGAAAACCATGAAGAATTGCTACAGAAAGTGTATTGGAAAATTGTATAACTTTTCATTACATAAACAATAACATTTATTTGCTGAAATGGGAACACCCCTTTAAGCTTTACTACGTCTGAATTAGTGTTTGATACACATGAACAGTGTAGAAGTTTAAAAAAGCAAATAAAAGTTCATTTTACATGTCTACACTTATTTATGCTGGTTTCAACTTTCTTTACATAAATTACAACATTCCTAACAAATAGATACTTCAAGGCCCCATGTACACGAACTTATAAGAGTTTGTGCTGCCGGATCATGGCCCCCATGTACATCTATGGGACTGGTCATGGTCTAATGAGAATGGGAAAATATAGAACATGTCTTATATTTTGCTGTTTTATGACAGAGGCTGATTGGCTGTCAATGGAAAGGATAGTGGTGAGTAGCACTCACCCCATCTCCCACCTGCAACCGCTATAAGCATTAATTCATGTGCATGAGACTTTCTCATAACAGTCACTAAATAAAATTTACAAATGCACAAGTTGTGGTTAAAATTCCTCATGCCCATAGTTAAAGCCCTTTAGGACCAGGACCCTTTCTTAATTTCTTCTGGTGCACGGGAGAGCAATGCTCACCCCCGCCCCTCTACATAGAGATATATGGCGCATGGTGCCATAAGACGGGAAAAGATAGGACATGCATGTGTGCTGCACCGTACCGCTCCGTACCGTGCCATGCGCCCATTGCCAATGAGGGACGTATATACCGCGGCTGTATATACATCCTCCAACGGTCGTATGAGTTACTCCTTACAGTCGTGTCAATTTGATTGAGAAAGTGATCTATCCTAAGTTTACTTCATTGCAATTACAAAGGTGCAGTGAAATCTCTGTTATTTTGCAAGACAGCAGAAGTCTTTTTGAAAATTAATTTTGTTTTAAAGGACATCTATCACCAGGATGAAAGATTGTAAACCAAGCACACTGACATACTGATGCATGCCTCCTCTGGCAGGATCCGCTCTTCTTTCAGCTTCTCATGCCCTGGTTTACAAAAATTATATTTTAAAAGTATGCAAATGAGCCTGAGGCACTCTGGGTTCCATAGGTGTTAATGTATCTTGGAGCACCTCTGGCTCATTTGAAGAAAACAGGCCATACGAAGCTAAAAGAAGAGCAGATCCTGCCAGAGGTGATACATACCAGTATGTCAGTGTGCTTGGTTTGCAATCTTTCATCCTGGTGGTAGATGTCCTTCAAGATACACTGTCTGCTTTTGACGCTACCACTTTGTAATGTTATCTGCCTCGGTGAGTTATTCCTTTTTTTAGCCACCAAAGGATAACAAGCAACAAATATACAGTTTAAAACAGAGGCTCCGTGCGGTCATTTTATTTGAAAGCCTACAATGTACTTCAGTAATCTGTTCAATGCCCACACTTCCGTCTGTACATTAGCAAAAGCACAGATAATAAAAAGAATAACAAAAACAAGCTTTAAGAAGGATTAGGAGAATGAACAAAAGCAAACTAGTGTTATACCATATAAATCATAGCTTTGCTTTAGCTTGTGCCAGTAAAATATGTTTTCTATCACATAATAAATGTATTACCCTTTCCTGACCTCATTTTTCCCATCCAAAAATTTTTGATATACGTAACATCAAACACAGCAACCTCTGCCTAACAACACAATTCTTACATTTTATTCTGTTAAACAGGAGCCAACGATTTCTGAAAAATTCAAAGTTACGACATCAGCACCATCTGCTGGATTTGTGAAAATGATACAAGGACTTGTCTGAGAAATGATGTGATATTTGAAAGCTGAAAAGTAATTTTTTTCTTGCTCTAAGGTATTTATGCTGTTTGTATACAAATTGTATATATACAGTAAATATATATGAAAAATTTTTGCTTTAACCTTTTCCTACCTGTGAAGTTGAAATGAGACTAAAAGCTACTTTAAAGGATGATCCTGTCTCACAAATAATATAACAAAAGTTATATTCATTTTCCAACAAAATTTTTCTATCAATTCCTTGTGCTTTTCTAGAACTCTGCTTGCTGTCCTTCCATGGAAAGCATCTGTATTTGGTGGACAGAAATCTGTTCATAGTCTCACAGGTGCACGGCTCATTATATCACTGGCAGTAATCAGAGCTGTATGTTATAACGAGCCATGCACTTGTGTGACCATGGACAGATTTCTGTCCACTTGAAGTAAACATAGAAGCTTTCTATAGCATAACAGCAAGCAGAGTTGAAAATGTTAACAGCAATGTTATTAGCCAATTATCCTTTCTTCAGCTGTTGTATTAGGTTTCAAAGGGCAATGCAAATTCAGCATGTAAACACCGCCTCTGGTTTTACCTAAACTATCACCTTAGTAAGCTGCTGTTTATCTTGCTAGAAAGATAGAATTCAGCTGAGATTTCAGAGTGATTCAAATAGATTAGGCGAGAACGAAAGAGAGTTCAGGTAATAAAACAGAGTATGTGACACAATAATGTTCAGTTTACTTATATCAGGTCTTAAACAACGCTAAAATTAATCAACTCACATATTTTGAAATGTCTACCATGACTGGTAATTCCCCCGTTTTTCCAGTCATGGCGCATAATACTGTTGAAAAACTTTTTTACCATAAATACTCATGTATAAGCCAAGTTTTTCAGCACATGAGTCAATAAAAAAATAAACTTACATACTCACCCTCAGATGCTCGGCACTCTCCTGATCCTCGGCGCGGCTCCTCTTCTGTCCTCTCTATGCTATAGCCGGCAGAGAGGCGTCCATGCGATCTGCCGGGCTGGCACATATTATGATGTGGCAGTGTCGCCTCTGATGATGTCATTGCATGCGCCAGCCAGCAGATCTCGTGGACGCGTCTCTGCCGGCTACAACATTAATAAGAAAGAAGAGGAGCCACCAGGAGCCGAGGATCAGGAGCAGCATGGAGCATTAGAGGGTGAGTATGTAAGTTTTTTAAATTTTGTGCTTGCCAAACTGCGGGCTGGCTGACTGTATACTACATGGGGCTGGCTGACTGTATACTACTGGGGGAGAGCTGGCTGTATACTACAGGGGCTGGCTGTACACTACTGGGGGCTGGCTGGTTTTATACTACTGGGGGCTGACTATATACTACTGGGCTGGCTGGCTGTATACTACTGAGGGCTGGCTGGCTGTATACAACTGGGGGCTGGCTGGCAGTATACTACATTGGGCTGGTGGCTGTATACTACTGGGGCTGGCTGTATACTACATGGAGTTGACTGGCTGTATACTACATGGGGTTGGCTGGCTGTATACTACTTGGGGCTGCCTAGCTGTATACTACATGGGGCTGGCTGGATGTATACTACATGGGGCTGGCTGGATATATACTACATGGGGCTGGCTGACTGTATACTACTGGGGGCTGGCTGGTTGCATACTATGGGGCGCTGGCTGGCTATATACTACTGGGGGCTGGCTGTATAGTGCTAGGGGCTGGCTGTATACTACTTGGGGTGGCTGGCTTTATACTACTGGGGGCTGGCTGGCTGTACACTACATTGGGCTCGCTGGCTGTATACTACTGGGGCTAGATAGCTGTATACTACTGGGAGTTGACTGGCTATATACTACTGGGGCCTTCTGGCTGTATACTACATGGGGCTGGCTGGCTGTATACTACATGAGGCTGGCTGGATGTATACTACATAGGGCTGACTGGCTGAATACTACATGGGGCTTGCTGGATGTATACTAAATGGGGCTGGCTGGTTGTATACTATGGGGAGCTGGCTGGCTATATACTACATTGGGCTGGCTGGCTGTATACTACATGGGGCTTGGTGTATACTACATGGGGCTGGCTGGCTGTATACTACTGGGGGCTGGCTCTGGCTGTATATAATATGGGGACTTGGCTGTATAACTACATGGGGCGTGTGTGGATACGACATTGGGGCTTGTCTGGCCTGTATACTACTGTGGACTGGCTGGCTGTATACTACTGGGGGCTGCTGGCTTTATACTACATAGAGCTGGCTGGCTGTATTCTACTGTCGGCTGGCTGGCTGTATACTATGGGGGGCTGCTGGCTGTATACTACCGGGGGCTGCTGGCTGTATACTACATAGGACTGGCTGGCTGTATACTACTGGGGGCTGCAACTTGCAGTCAGCAAAGGTGATGTCCTAAGGAAGATCTCTAGCACGGAGGTCTCCTGGGTGAACAGGTTGTACCGAACACAATACTAACAAAAGCAGGAAGTGTCAGAGACACAAATATATAGGCAGACCAATCAAGGTAAACTCAGGACGGTTCTAATCTGGAGATACAGGTGGCGGGTTTTACAAGTAGGCTCAGCACAATAGTCCAGCAGACAACTTTTCAAGTAGCTGAGGAACCAGAACACAGGTTTGAATCCTGTATCACTCCCCTCCTAAAGGTGACCTCTGGGCGCCACAGGACCTGGTTTTATTGGATACTGCTGATGAAAACGTTTAATCAAATGGGAGTATTGATGTTAGATACTGGCTCCCAGGAGTTTTCTTCTACATCATAGCCTTGCCATTTGATAAGATACTGTAGTTGATTTCTGCATTTACAAGAGTCCAGAATTTTTTCCACAACAAATTCTTCAACTGCATCTGGAGGTGGAGAAGATCGTTCGTGAAATGGATTTACCATAGCTATTTTTAGTAGAGACACACGAAAAAAAGGGTGAATTTTTATTGTTTCTGAAAGATGTAGACGTACTGCCAGAGGACTTATTATTCTAGAAATTTTATAGGGTCCAATAAATTTCTGTCTGATTTTGGGTGCAGGAACCTTCAGCTTAATATTCCGAGTTGAAAGCCATAACCCCTACTTTGAATTCAGGTGCTGGTCTCCGATGTTTATCTGCCGCTTTCTTATATCACTCCTGAGCTGCTCCCAATGTGTCCTTTAACATCCTTAGATTTTGTTGCAGTGATGTGATTCTTTCCGTAACTGCTGGAATAAGCGGAGCAACAGGATTTTTGGGGAGAATGCTTGGATGATATCCTAAGTTTGCAAAAATGGTGTTTGCTTTGTTGTTGAGAGTTGTTGTAAGAGAATTCAGCAAAAGGTAATATATCTACTCAATCATCCTGCAGATGGCAAATGTACAGCGCAGATATTGTTCTAAGGTTTGATTAGTGCATTCTGTCTGTCAGTCTGGGGTGGTAACCAGTTGACAGGTGAAGTTTAACATCTAACGATGTACAGAAGCTCCGACAAAATTTAGACATTATTTGGACTCCATGATCCAAGACTACTTCATCCGCTACATCATAAAGGCGAAAGATGTTGTTGACTATTAAGACAGCCGTTTCTTTGGCAGAAGGCAAACTGGTACAAGGGATGAAATAAGCTGCCTTAGTGAGTCAGTCCACCTCTACCAGTATTGATGTCTTTCCTTTAGAATTAGGTCCACTATGAAGTCCATTGAGATTGAACTCCAAGGTCATACTGGAATGAACAATGGCTGCAGTAAGCCCATCGGCGAGGAACATGAAGGTTTATAGCGTGCACAAGTATCACAAGAGAGAACTTTTTTTTTTCATATCTTCCAAATAGCTGGGCCACCAGAGGAAACGGGATAACAGTTCCTGTGTTTTCTGTACTCCCTTGTGTCCCGCTAGTCTGGAATCATGTAGATTTGTCAGCTTCTTGTTTATCACAAACAGCCTTCAAATCCTCATATACTGTTGATAACTGAGGTTGTTCCTGCTTTTGAGTAGAAACTGGGATTTCAGGTCGATCTTTGACCTCCTTGTCTTTTGTGGGGAATCTCAGCACCTTGGTTCCCCTATCGATGGAAGTATTCTCTGCCTGTAACCAAGGTAGGCCTAAGATAACTGGAAAATGTGGAGAGGCAATTAGTAAAAATGTTTCATAATGCTGAAGTTCTATGAGAATCTCCAGAGGTACAGTTTCTTAATCTACAGGTCCCGAACTCAGGGTAGACCCATCTACTGTCTCCACCAAAATAGGTGAATGTCTTTTAGACATTGATCTTCCAAGGAACTAGAAGAAGATCTCCAGCAAGGAAGTCTCCTGGGTGTTAAGGCTGTACTCAGTAAACTGAACACAATACAAACACAAGCAGGTAGTGTCAGAGACACATATATATAGGCAGACCAATCAAAGTAAATTCAGGGCGGTTCTAATCAGGAGAAACAGGTTTTTCAAGTAGTTTCAGCACAATAGTCTGGCAGACAACTATTCAACTAGCTGAGTGGTTTAGCAAACAAGGAGACACAGAACCAGGAACAAGAACCCAGGTTCGAATCCTGACAGGGTGCTGGCTGGCTATATTCTACTGGGGGCTGTATGGCTATATACTACAGGAGACTGGGGACTGGCTATATACTACAGGGGGCTGGTTATATACTTCAGGGAGCTGGCTGGCTATATACTGGGAGGCTGTGACCAATCCATTCCCCACCCTAGGCTTATACTCGAGTCAACAGGTTTTCCAAGTTTTTGGTGGTAAAATTAGGGGTCTCGGCTTACACTCGGGTTGGCTTATACTCGAGTATAACTGTGCATATGTTATAAAAAGTTTCTGTATTAGGGGTATGATGTATTAGACTGTAGGGGCACAACTGGTGGTGCTTGACTATGGTGTTTATGAAAAAGATGGGTTAAAATCTACTATTTCCTTTACATCAAAGTTTTTTTAAAAAACTGCAAAAAGTCTACAGACAAAAGTAGTTTTGGTCAAAAGGCCAAACTTGATGCAAGGAAAAGAGGAGCACTTGAAAAAAACAAAGAAGAGCACTCTCAAATTATGGTTACTTGTGTCCTACGCCAGACAGTGTCTTAAAAGTGTCTTCTGTTAAACATATCAACTATGTGAGAAACAAATAAACTGGTTTTATAAAAAGCACAAATAATAACATTTATCAAAATTAAGCTATGTGCCAGAATGCACTAGTCCTTTTTTTTCTCAAAATTTCACTTCCCATATTGTCCATCAATTTACAAAAACATAATGGAATTACCGTACATACTTGAGAATAAGCCGAGTTATTCAGCACAAAAGTCAAAACTCAAATTTCTGGCACGCCCCGCAGGTTTTCTTTTTTTTTCCCCTGCAGGTCTGGGGACAGCTGGTGTGTATCTTTGACATCAGCCGCCATTGGGGGTACAGGGGGCTGGCAATATACTTAAGGGGGATGGTAGGCTATATACTACAGGGGTTGGCTTTAGTGATGAGCGAGTATACTCGTCCGAGCTTGATGCTCGGTCGAGTATTAGCATACTCGGACCGGCTCGTTGCTCGGACGAGTATTTGCCCTGCTCGATAACGAGCATTTAATTAAAAAAAAAGAAGTGAAGAACAGTAAAAAAAATACAATTAAAACATTTAATTTAATCGTTTAATTGAAGAAAACAGTGAAAGAACACAGTGCAGAATAGATTGCAGATGCGTGCGTGTCTCCGGAACAGATCGCAGATGTTCCCGAACATCTGCAATCTGTTCTGCACTGTGTTATTTCACTGTGCTCGTTCAGTTTGTAATTTTACTGAAAAATGCTCGGGTCTCCCATTGATTTCAATGGGGCTCGTTACTCGAAACGAGCACTCGAGCATCTGGAAATGTTCGGCTCGAGTAACGAGCACCCGAGCATTTTAGTGCTCGCTCATCTCTAGTTGGCTTATACACAAGTATATATGGCAATTCATGCATGTAAAGACAATAGTTAGTAACAGTTAAGGGAACCCATAATCAGTTTTATAGCACATGCACCAAGAGATCCTAACAGGGCCCCTATTTAAGTGATGTTGAGTTTTAGGGTAAAAATGTTCTCTAAAGCACCACAAAGCACCGAATGAGAGAATAGGCAATTTTTAAATCTTAAAAAAAAAGATCAATGACCATTTTGAGTTGGTCACCTTTTTTTTCTAAGAATTATGACATTTCTTCCACTGCTAGCAGTCAGGAATATTCAACAGCAGCAGAGAAGTGGGTAGGGTCTAACTTCTTCCTATCCCTACAAATGAGTCCGCTGTATAGTATAAAAGAAAAGTCCATGCGGCAAGTGTGTTTTGAAGGAAATCCTTACACCTGTGAGCATTTGGTGATCCTTTTTGTCCTCTTGAAAGTGCAAAAGGATACACCCTCTGGTTGTGGGTTTTGCAGACAATGAAAAAGATTCAAACGATCCAGCACTTTTTATTTGAAAAATTCTTGCTCTTTTATTAAATCATCATATAAAATCAGCACATAGTGGTATCGACAAACAGCTACACGTTTCGAGTAAAAAAAAAAAAAAAAAGCCATGATGAAGAGTTTTTTTTTTACTCGAAACGCGTAGCTGTTTGTGGATACCACTATGTACTGATAGATTTTATTTGATGATTTAATAAAGAAGCAAGAATTTTTCATATGAAAAGTGCTGGATCGTTTGAATCTTTTTCATCCACTGTATAGTATCCTCATTTTCCATTAGCTCTGCTTCAAATTTAATTAGAATTCAACATGCCAATAAACGGATATAGCAAACAGCATTGTGGACCCACTGTGCTATCCAATCAGTTTGTTTTTGAGTCACATACTTATGGGTATTCCACCTTTTCATCCCTGTAGCAGGATCTGGACTTGACTGTGGAGAGCTTTCAAGGTTGCTACCTCTGGTGGAGGTCCTATTCTGAATAAATCTGTTTTTTGAACAAGAGTGAAAGAAAACTTCCAATACCGAGCTTTTGAGATAATGGGGCAGATTTACTTACTTGGTCCATTCGCGATCCAGCGGCGCATTCTGTGTGGTGGATTGGGGTCCAGCTGGGATTCATTAAGGCAGTTCCTCCGACGTCCACCAGGTGGCGCTGCTGCGCTGAAAAGCATCGTAACGCACTCAAGTTCACCAGCCTATTCCTAGTGAAGGTAAGTGCAAGCTCCGCGACACTTTTCTTTTTTTAAATGCGGCGGTTTTTCCGAATCCGTCGGGTTTTCGTTCAGCCACGCCCCCCGATTTCCGTTGCACGCATGCCAGCGCCGATGCGCCACAATCCGATCGCGTGCGCCAAAATCCCGGGGCAGTTCCAGGGAAATCAGCACAAATCGTAAATATTCCGGTAACACGTTGGGGAAAACGCAAATTGGGCACTTAGTAAATGACCCCCAATGTGTAGGACACAAGTAGGGACCCAGCTATTGAGCCCTACTGCAAACACTAACTTTGTAACATGTATGAATACATTTTTGTTGAATCATTTACTGCATCTACATATTGTATTCAAAATATATTAGTGATCCTTCCTTTTACCGGAGAATAAAATAAATATATGTGCTTAAATCTAAGTTTTTATCCATTTTATTACAATATTTATTAGAATATGCAAAATCATGTTCTTCTTTTTCATTCTTTCCACATGAATGACTATTTAGTTCTGGATGGCTAACGAAACATAAAAAAGACTCCTTTCATTGTGCTCAGGTTCTGAGCAGCTGTTCAGTTTTAAAATCATACATTGGAATTTATAAGCTTCTGCATATATGGCAGAATTAAAACTCCCCCTTGCAAATGGCGACTGAAAACAAACAAAGCGCACAATTAGAGATTATGAAAAATATTGTATTCATTTTATTCTGCAGATTAATAGCTTTAATTTCCTATTCATGTTACTTAGACCGAGAATCAGTAGACTGCGTCATAAGGGCAAACGACATTTCAGTAGTCAATGGAAGTCTTCCACAAAAACATAACCATCATGAAGATGATTCACAGACATTGTAGTCAGGCTCTAAAAAAGCACAGCTGTTTTAAAAAAAAGCTGCCAATAATCCACAGATTGTACTTAAAATAAATGCCATAGTGCGCATCTGAAGAAATACAGTATAATCGTCCTTATTTCTTAGTACAAAGAATGCCAAGTGATTGGAACCTCTTGAAGCCTCTTTGGTTTTATGTCCATTTTACGACATAGACTATGGTGTAAAAACAAAATGATATAAATAGATTGATCGTGTTTTGGAGTTGTAGCAAAAAGCCATATATATTTGTAATCGTATGCCAACACAGGTAGGCTAAAATACCATTGGTAACCCCAATGTATTATCTTGTTCTATCATTGGTGGACAACGATTGGAAGGGTATGGCATTATCCTTACAGCAGTTCAAATGAATAAATCCTTACTTGTCACAACAGAAATGAAATTACCCTAAAGATAAGTATTCACATAAGAAAGAAGTAAAGTGATAATAAAAATACCATTGTTCAACAGGGAATAATTTGGTGAGGGACAAATACACTGATGTATCACCCCTTTGTCTGGTTTCTTCTTCTACTTTTTGAGGCTCTTTTTGTACCAGGTGAGACATTTTGCTCCCAACTGAGAATGTAGGGTCATCTGAGACAAATATGGCTCAACTGAGAAAAAAAAGGATCAAAAAGTAGTAAAAGAAACCAAGTGTTGATAAATCTCTTTCATTCCTTCTTGGAAGTTTGATGGGATTCATGACTCACTACAACATCTAAGTAATCTATTCTTGAGATAATGGGTCTCATTAACTTAGAGGCAATACAACGTTCACACTGCATAAGTAATCTAATTAAGTACCTAGTTTTTTTAGTACTATTTTTACAACACTTATCTGATAATTTCTGTATAAAATCTGTGTTACTTCAAAAAGCCTGGTATATTAAACTCGATGAAGGAATCTTACCAGTCCCAAAAGCTTCCTTGTAACATTTTCTATTTCAGTTAGCGATTAAAAGGTATCACAATCTCAAGAAAGTTATTTTATTCAGCCTGCTAAAAGCAACATGTACTCAGGATAACAAAATAACACATTCTCTAATTCACTGTTATTAAGAAAATTACAGCATTTCACATATATAACTCTTTCTATTTGTCAGATACTGGTACAATGATCAGAAGCTAAATGAAAGGCTATATAAACCTGTACCTTGATAATCTAACCACATTGTCAGCTCACAGTACTAGATGGATCATAATGTGTCTGCTTAGAGAGTCCCTGCCCACACTATGGAATTTATCACTGACCATCACTGAGTGATAGGAGCTAAAACAGCAAAAATGTGTAAACGTAAAAGTTTTCTCCTCCCTTACAGTTTCCCATGGCTCTTTTCTTCCAGGTCAAACACACTCTGGCCATATTTGATGTTCCCTCTCGCCCTGTGCTATCAATCTCCTGCTTGCACCTTGCTCTCCTTTTCCACGTCATGGTTGCCCTTAATGTCTTCTGTTCTATTATGGTCTATCTCCTACATGTAATCTTCTGCCCTGTCTTCTACCCTGTCTAATCCATCTCCTCCCATGTACTTTCTCTCATCCATGTCTCCTGTGTGAAACAGTGGAAGCAGCAGTGAAAGCAGTTGTGTGTGAGGGGTGAGATGAGAGATTGGGCTGTGTGAAGAGAACAGTGATATTGGGCAGGTGTTCAGACCCAGTTAGTAATTCTTTACATTTATAGCAGCAATGGCAAACGAGAGACCCCTTATACCCAGTAAGTCATTCTCATAGCAGTAAAAGGAGCAATGGGAAAACCACAAACCCTTCCTCTCACTGAAGTTAAAGGCACTCCTTTTGTTCAGACCGTTATTTCAATGCACTATTGAAATTTTTTGAATTTGATGATTAGATGTTATATTTATCCGTTATTAAAAAAGAATTGAATTTGAAGTCCCATTAATCCAAATTGAGTTTCAAATTCCATTAATCCAGCAATGAATTTGAAGTTCCATTAATACGGAATTAAAATTGAAGTTCCATTAATCCGGGAATTAATTTGAACCTCCATTAGTCCGGAATTGAATTTAAACTTCAATTAATCCAGAACTGAATTTGAAATTCCTTTAACCTTCAATTGAATGTGAAGTCTAATTAATCTGGAATTGAAGTTGAAACTCCACTAATCCAGAATTGAATTTCAAGTCCCATTAAATCGGAAATTAATTTGAAATCCCATTAATCCAGAATTGAATTTGAAATTCTATTCATTTGGAATTAATATGGCAGTGAGAAGGCAGGGCCTGTTGTTTCCTATTGTGTCTTTCATGGTCGTCAGTTCCCATCTGACATTGATGGCTCAGTGGCGAATACTATGTTCCCGTCCTAGACTCTACAGATGCCACATGCATCATCCATTACAGTTTTTCTTATAGTCTTCACCTGATTTCATTTATTGATTATATCCAATGTAGAATTGATAATGGAGAATGATCACTACTCAAGAGCCAAAACTATTTTACTAATGACGGAGAAACATACAAGCTACATCACTGATTTACTGAAAAGCTCAAGCTCAGGGGTTGTTGCAGGACTTGGAAAACAAGAAGGAGGATGAGGAGCTTTGCAAGTATCTTAAAACCTTTGGATACGGCAACCAAGACATATATGCTTGTGCTCATCAGCGTCATATTAACCCTTCATGAGACCTTAATAGTGGAGTACCCGCTCAAAAGTTTTCAGCACTATTCTGTCACATCAAAATCTTTTGGATAGACATGTTCCAGTGCATTATTATGTGACAAAACTACGATTATGAATAGCAAAATCGTATGTGCTATTCACTGACAGGAGTAACTTTGCAATCTAGGTATGATTGATGTTGATGTTTTTTCTGGAGCTGAATACTATATAGAGACAAGAGCTTTAAGATCTTGTGGTATAATGCAGTGAATGCTAATAAACCTCCTATATAATCCTCCATAATCAGTAAGAATATCCCTGCACTGATGCAATTCCTCAGAGTGCCTTCATAAGGGAAATGATTTTCAGATTTCCACCTGTTTCTAAAAATATGAGTCTCTTCTATAGACCCCAGTGCCCTTGCCAGGGCAATTGACACTGTTTCACAAGTCACTCTCTGCACCTTCTACATTGTGGTCCAGTTGAAAACCCTTGATAGGAAATTTTCCGATCCCGGGTGTTAGTGCTGGGGCTAGGCTGTGATAACACAGCATCGGCACCAACAGGAACCAATGTTTGGCAATCTTCAAACTTATAGAAATACATAGAAAGGCGGAACATCAGAAGAAGTGCAATGACTTAAACACCCATAAGACGCCATTAAGCAGTCAAGGAGACTTACAATATAGCTGTACCCTAGTACAGTGGCTTCAAAATATAACACAGAGTGTGATCAAATCCAGATAGACCAGTTACCATACCAACCCATATGCACAATGAAATAACTATCCAGTCCACCCTCACAGCACCCCAATGTGAAATTTGCCGTCAGCTTCCTCAATGGTTGTCACCCTAATTGACAATTATATTTCAACTGTGGATGATATTCATCTCTGCATCTCATCTGCAATCGTTTTACAGAAGAATGCCAGACAGAAGATTGTCCATGGTAAAAATCACACAATCACCTGGTTAGAGACACTTATTAAAAATGTATTTATACATTTTTATAATTAACCTTGCCCTGACAATTGTTCTGGTTTTAGGCTTGGTTGCAGGATTAATTCTTGGGAGGAACTAAACCTAAATCAGCAATTTAAAAAGATTTGAGGGAGGGATTAGTTAAAAGTGGATAAAAAAAGTGGCCATACAAAAGTTTCAATAACATAGATAAAAAGTAGAATAAAGAAAGTAAAATGTATATATTTAGATTTAGGAGAGCTGGCTTAACAAGGATACTACATATAAATGCATGTAAGAAAAATACTGACATTGGTAATGCTAAATGTAAGCAAGTGAATGAAAGAAATCACACAAATAAATAAAAGAAATTGGAAACTATAAAGACAGATTGGATAAGTCTTTGTTGTAACATGATCAATAAAATGGGAAAACCTCTGTAACAAGTGCATTGGGAGTGTTCTTTAAAACATTTAATGAGTTCTCTTGATTTGAAATTGCACATTTAATGTTTTAATTTGAAGTAGAACATATTGCTCAAGCTGTTCAATGATCTTAATAAAAATTTATATATTTATTTTTCTTGTCATAACAGCATGGACAGCAGTAATCACTCTAAAAAAGGGGGCTTAAATACTCAAAGCCAAAAGCTTGAAGTAACTGAGTATCCTTGTAATGAAGAGTGGGTGGGCAAAATTTTGAAAAACCTATCAACGTTCATTTGCAGGCTTTTTTATGGAAAACTACATCAGATCAGACCTGCGCAAGCCTCTTGATGTATCTAGTGGGACATGTGCGGGGGAAGGGGACCTGGAAATCATCATACGCTGGCACAGGAGCATATGATAAATATCCACCATAATTTGTAAGTCAGTCAATCAAATGCAGAACATCAATTTTCTCTACAGAATTTTGCAGTTTCATGATGTGCCTAATGTTCACATATTAGCAAATTTATAAAGATTATTTTTTTTTTTTACCATTGGCCGTACGTGGTGGAAAAAGAACTACTACTCACCCTGGTCCTTCCTTCCAGTCCGCTCTTTTGGTCATAAGGTTATATTTCTGGTTTGTATTATAGTACATCATTGTAATGTAATATTTTTAATTTTGTTAAAATTGTTTTCCCACAAAAGAAAATTCTCAATCCTCAATCCCTGAGTAATTTTTACACAATATAAATCATTTTATCTCCTTGCTTTACAATTTTACTTTTTGCTGTTTTAGCTCCTATCACTCCCTAGGCTGGTCATAAGATTCCAGAGTGTGGGCAGGGACTCTCTAAGTAGACACATTATAGTCCATCTCCTCCAGTGGGGTGACAATGTGGTTACATTATCAGGGTACAAGTTTTATATACACTTTCATCTGACTTCTGACATTGTACTAGTATCTGCCACATAGACAGATGAGAGATGATGAGATCCATGACATGCATGCTACACACTGTTAGCTCTGCTACATATCTGTTCTCCCTCCCCAAAGACCTTATCTGCCTGTAGCTTGCAGCGTCTCTCTCCTCACAATGTGATGTTTGCTGGCAGGAAGTGAGTGTCTGTGTCAGTTATAGTAGAGGGAGCAGAGAGCATCACACAGAAGTCCAAGATGGCTGCCGGCCCTAAGTCAGAAGCTACAGGGTTGTGTCTATGGGCAACTGAATTTTTTTTACACCAGGACTGATAGAGAAAGGTTGGAATTATATCAGTGAAAGGCTGTATTAATAATAACAGTGAATTAGAGAATGTGTTATTTTGTTATACTGAGTACAGTTAAGAAACTTGTCTTTGTGGAAATACCCTTTTAATGGTAGTATTTATGCTTATTAACATGCCGGTTTCATGTAAGGAAATTACAACATATTTAGTAATGATCCAGTTAATTTATGTAAATGTTTTATTCTTATAATTAAACCAAAGTATTGAAGTATTAAGTCCTAAACATGAAATCAAAAACCACCAGACAAAACATTATCCAAATAGCTCAAATTACATTATGAAAAACATGCAGTAACATAAGGAAAAGACAATTAAGAAATGTATAAGTATAGTGGTGAGCATAAAATCAGGTTATATTGCAAATATCCATTTGCACTGGATATCTTTGTGTGAAATGATATGCTCTTCTTTTTTCTTGTGTCTGATTTAAGCACATTAGTCACAATTAAAGCAAAGAGACTTTTCATAAAAGATGGTGCTATGACATATTTAATTATGGCAGGAGATGTTATCTTGAAATATTTGATTCTCTTTTGATGTCATTTAAAAAGCAGATGCTTTATGTATGTGTGCCATGTTCTCTTTCAGTATTTTCCAGTGTTTTCAGCTTAATTACGTTGATTAGTGCAAGTGGTTACATCTGAAGAATTGATTGAGTTTTAATTGACTGTAGTTTTGTATAACCTGTGACACATGAGGTATTGTCTGTTTGGCACTTGCATTTAATCAGAGATGTCACTACTTATTGCTTTTTTCTGTTCTCGTACAAGAAAATGTTCTTCAGATTCCAATAGCATATTCTTACCATTTAGGTTGATCTGTTTTAATTTGCATTTGACTTCGGGAAAGTTATACTTTTCCGCAATAAATTACCACATTTATAACATTCCATTAAAATTTGACATAAAGCACAGAAATGTTAAGTAACTGAATATAAATACTTACTTTGCTCATACTGTTTTATCTTTGCTCTATTATATTTTGTTATTAAAATTGTAATAACGCTTAAGAGAAACTTTCACCACCTCCATTAACTCCATCTATCTGCATTTGTTATAAAGGGCCACTATCCTAATTCTAGGGTTGTTGGAATTTTAAACTACCCAAGCAATCAATGTCATTATTTTTAATTATCTCTACAGTCACCCAGATAGAGCAAGGCCCCAGTCCTGTACTACACATGTGAAGAGAGCAAAAATAGTACACTGAGTAATGCTGCTATGCATATTAGACTCTCTTCTGTCAGATGAGTGGTCTTGAGTTAAAGAAGACAGGCTTACTCTGCCGACTTAACTATAAAAATGAAATGGATTAACTCAACTATTCCTATTAAAATAAAGAGCTATGGTTGTGCAAGATATTGGAAGGTCCGCTTTAAATGTTATAATTCTACAGGTTTCCTGTTACTATCAAAGCTTATGCAAAAGATGTTTTCCAAGCATAACTACCTTAACAGAAACTGGCATCATAAGTATATAATATAGTATATCTATAGTATATAATGTATGAGATGACATTCCTGTACAACTAACTGTACCTACTCCAATAAGGATTAAATCATCCCAGGTAACTTCACCTGCACTACTGTACATCTAATTGGTCTATCTAATTGTGTGTTTCAGATGTCGTACAGTAGGCCTCTAAATTGGTGAAACAGGTCAGCAACCGAGAACAAGGATGAACTCTCATTAATAAAAATACTAATCATCTTTAATTATATAGCATGCGTTTCAAGAAAAGTGAGGACATGAAGTGTCAGTATGGCTGTATATGGGGATTTTCCTCCTCATTCATTACAATGTGCTGATCACACATTGTAATGAAAGGATTAAAACGAGACCGCCTCGGTCAGGTGTAGCGAGGATCCTCTCCAAGATGGTGGCGCAATATGCAGCAAAGACTTACCGACTATGGAGAGGACTCAGCCTGTGAGCCCTCTCCATGCACCCGTACCTGACATCTGACATACTATTACGTCACATATCACTAAGGGGTTAAGGAATTTGCTCCTCAGACCTGGTGGGTTCATCACTGAACCAGATCTCATTTAAAGGACAATAAAACCATATCAGTCCCTAAGTGCTAAAATATTTACTGCCATTATGGTTTTCTTTTTTCTTCCATTGATTTTTTCTGTATCACTTGTCCCATCAACCATAGCATTACTGATAGTGGGGCACACTCACTAAGGGTCTGAATGCCTCATTTTCGTCGGGTTTCGCAATTCCTTTCCGTTTTGCGCTGAATTACCCAGGGTTTTTGGAGCACGCGATCGGATTGTGTAGCATCGGCGCTGGCTTGCATGCGACACAAATCGGGGGCGTGGACATCGGACAACCCGACTGATTGAGACAAACCGCAGAATTTAAAAAGCAAATTGTGTCGCAAGATCAGCACTCACGTGCACCAGAAAGAAGAGGGTGAACTTTGGCGGACCTCAGCTGGGGAAGCGACACATGCAGGAAATTGTCTTAGTGAATCGCCGCAGACCTGAATCCTCGTCGGACAATGCACTGCGGGGATCGCAACGGGACGAGTAAGTAAATGTGCCCTAGTGTCTTTTACCATGCCTAATGAGGAGACCTAAATAGTTTTGAAAGCTTGCAATTATCATCCTCCTTCATAAATTAGCCAATAAAAGGTATCAAAAACTGGGGACAATTAACTGTTATCCTTTTAACCACCGGCTACTATGCTACAAAACATCTTTTACATTTTTACTGTCCTCCAACATTTGATGCATTATGATTATTGCATTAATTTATTGCAGGAGTTTTATGGAAATTTTACATCAATGGTCTATCCTTTTAGTAAGATATCCAGTGTGTAATTGTGGATTATTTTCATCAAGATCTCATGATGCGACACTATTTATATGTGGCTATCTTGCCAGATTAGAACAGGCCATAAAAACTTAATTCAACATGGCATTGAAGTTAGAGAAAAGGAGCAGTTGGTCCACATTCCCTACTCTGAGTATCTGCTAAAATGCTATAAATGACAAAAAAATACTGACAGACTAAGAGATAGACACTATCGAGGTCAGGACAACTGGGTCAAAACCAAGATGACGGCAAGGAACAGAATAGTTAGACAAATGAAAAGTCAGATAACAAGGCAAGAGTCAGAATACACAGCAAACAAAATAGAGATAAGAACCCTACAAGAAGCAAGAGACTAGTATAAACAATACAGAATTGAGGAAGGAATAAGTATAAATAGAGTTCCAATACGCCACCCTAGCAGCTCAGTTGTTCAGCCATCCATCACCCCAACAACACCTGTGACAACCCCCAGTGTAGAAATAAGATGAAACCACCCAGCTTTCAACAGAACACACAACTAGCTCACCGGAAGGAATTAACTGGAGGTTAAACTGCCAAACACAGATTAAGAAGAGCAGCCCTGAATTTGGTTCACAAACTGAGAACTCTACAGCAAGAATTCATTCAGCTACTTCTGACAATGTCCCTGCAAAGACATTAACATTATATCAGCAAGAAATGGATTTGTTATATCTGAGTAGCAGTTTTTGTTTAAAATCCAAAAACTGTTAAACTGAAATCAAAGTACTGTTTAGACAGAACAATTAGATGACAGAACAAGGTGTTTATTTCTTTATCCTTAGAGCCAAGTAAGTTGGATAGGGACTGAAGGCTAAAATCAATAAAAATACACAAAAAACAAGTTGTAAAGTTATTTCTTTTATTGATGTTATCTTGTGGTGTTGGTAAAACAGGAAAAGAACAAAAAGAAACTTGCTTAGCATGAAAATAGAAGAATGCAGAGACCTTGAAAAGTAGAGCATATGTGTAACTTTCATCATATAAAACGGTGAGTTTTGTAAATGCCTGTGTGTCGATTATTTAGGTAATATGCAAATATGTTTTCCAGGGTGGGAAAATGAAACAATGCCTCTTTTTGCTACCTTGAAAGGCAGCCCCCTTAATACCAAGCATTACTTACAAGAAGCCTAATAACATGATGTGGGATTAAGCCAAATATATATCTATTCCAGAAGAGACAGATTCCCAACTGTAGACAACTGTGTTGTCCTGGTTGGGTCTCTTCAGTACAGCATAAAGAACTGCTTTGCTTATGGAGAGTTTGCCAATTAAGGCCACCTTATAGCCATTGATGCTCCACTAGGGGATTCTGGGAAACATGCAAATATGCCTTAGTTGGCAAACTCTCCATGACGAAAACTCTTGCTTCCTGACCCTAGTCAATAGCCTCTCACTAAGCCAAGCCAGTTTTCAAGATGTACTGAAAAGACCCAACCAGGTCAAAAGAGTGCTGTCTAAAGTTGGAAACCTGTTCCTTCCAGAATAGATATACTGGTTTGGTTTAGTCCCACATCATGTTATTAGGCTTCTTATAAGTCATGCTTGGTGTTATGGGGGCTGGATTTCAAGGTAGCAAAAAGAGGTAATTTTTTTCCTTTTCCCACCCTGGAAAACATAATAGCATTTTTCCCAGAATCCCCTATGGGAGCATCTATGGCTATAAGTCCCCCCGTGCCTATAAGTTGGCCTCAAATGGCAAACTATTCATAAGGATAACTCTTACTTTCTGACTATTATTTGCCATGTTTCTTCCTTTAGACAGGCAATATGAGGTCATGTAAATTCAACTACTTCAATATTGGTGTTTTCTTTGTTACAATTGCTTGCAGCTTATAAAAGTATTGAATATACATATTGTAATAATTTTACAGTGCAGTGATTACTGAAGACCTCCATTCTCTTGTGTTTTAATATTCCAATATGGAAAACTGCAACATCTACGTTATGGTGTTAATTTATGCCTGTTTATGATGAACCTTTTTTTTATTATGGCCTTATAACATGAACTTGCTCTTCTTGCAAAAAAAAAAAACACTTGCATGTACCCACATTTTATTGGCAGTCTATTTTGCAAAGAAAGTCAAGGCAATTTTTTAATTAAACAAAATGAACAGACTAACATTAGAATTATATTGCCGCTCATCAGATTTCTGTGCTAAGGCAATTTTGCTACTGTTATAGTTGCAATGCACCTTAATATCTTACATTTTGCATAGCATTTACAGTTAGATAAAATAATAGAAAAGTCAATTCAACAGCATATCCATTGTTTTATAATGTGATAAAATAAAAATTTCAATGTGATGCATACAAGGAAAATGCTTTTTGTTTGTATATAAGAAGCACCAAATAATCTATATCAGTAACATAAAGGTGATTCACTCTTCAAAATCTGATGCTGTATATATCTCTATAAAATAGCTTAAAAAAATTGCACACAATAATATATAAATGCTATAAATGGCTTCCAACAATGGTACATAACAGAAACTTATTAATGGGGCTTTATTATTTAAAGGACATCTGCCACCAGGATGAATGATTGTAAACCAAGCGCACTTACATACTGGTGCCTACCCATCTGGCAGGATCTGCTTTTTATTTCTTAAAAATTAGGTCTTAGGGAGAGGGAGCATACACCAGCATGTAAGTGTGCTTGGTTTGCGCTCCTTGAACCTCATGGTATATGTCCTTTAAATAAGTAATAGAAGATAAGTTGACTATTTCCTCACTTATTGATCATTAAGTGGTGACTTCCAAGAGCCCAATTGCAGGCCCTTCATTAATTGTCCCTAAACAACAACATTTTCTGGATGTTCATTTAACCAACATTGGGGCAAATCTAACAAACTGTTTGCGGCAGAATTGTGTTGTAGTTTGTAACAAGCAAAAAAAATGCCTTGACCATATGTATTAAAGTAGACAGCTTTTAGATAACTTTCTGACTAGCTCAATCAAAGTGTTGTGACTTCCAAAAATGGGGCATGGCTTCATACAACAAAAAATATGCCAATTTTTTGGTTTTAATTATAGAAACTATTAGATAGTAAGGATACAACTATACCAGCTTTAGACATGACAATACATTTGGCACAGCATAACAGTGTCTTACTTTGCAAAAAATTTATAAATCTCCAACATTTTGGATTTTAAAAATAAAGACATTTCCACTTAATGTGGGTATTCATTATGTCACTTTCTCCTCTCTTTCAGTATCAGTAGTTTCTGATTTCTCGTATTTGTCTTGTGTAAATTAACAGACAGGTACAAGGGTATTGATACATTTTGTGCAATTTGAAATGAAATTCACTTCACACAATTCTTTTGGCTTCTTCTGACTTTGGGATTGGAAACCATTTGCATAAAAATTTTGCAGTTTTAAGGTGCATTAGATAAATCTGGGAATTATGTTTTTGTAGACACAATTTGACTGTTTTTCACAAGTTTTTTTAAAATAGCCTATCAACGTGATTATGTAATGATGGACAACACAATGGTTCTCACATGTTATATTTGTAGCTGGGCCCTGTACCTAAATTAAACCTTGAAGAGCCTTTATTCCAACCAAATGTCATTGCTTGGCAAAGATTGCAATGTGATTGAAACATTGGATTTGGTTGGAATAAAGTACTCTTTTTGAGTTCATCCGTCCCTGTGCTCTGTTGCGGTCTTCTTTGCTTTTATTGGATCCATGAAGAACCCCTGACTGGGGCTGATGGACTGCTGGCACCCTCTAAAACTATCAGTCTTTCTTTGATCTTGGGTATGCTGTCTACTATTTCTGTATGAATATTGGGGTCTTTGATATATGGAGATTTTTGAACGTTGGCACACTGCAGTTTGTGCGCACTCACCCCATGTCGGCAGGAATATGCCACATGCAAGCCCACTCCGACTGGCCTAAGTCTCCCTTTGTAAAAGTAATCACAAGGGCTGGCGGATCGCAGGCACTTGTGATTATTTCAGGACTTCAACCCCAGCTTTCTGGTGTTGAAGCCGTGATAAATAACCTCATCTGTCTTTATTTCATCTATAGCTATAAATATTCGTAAAAACCTCAGTTTCCTATTGTACATTTCTGTGTTCTTGTCTTTATCAAAAAAGGTTGCAAGTATCTAAGTCTTATTATTTTACATGTACATGGTTGTATTATAAAATTGTAATGCTTCTTTTGTACAGCAAAGACAACGTGGAGGATTACTAATTCAATATTTATAATTTGTTATACAAATGTAAAGAGGATTTTCACATAAATTTTACTTATTTTCCTACCTCCAATGTTTGTACAACAGATTTGGATTCGTAGAAGGTGTATGTTTGTGTTCCTCAATCACATTTCTAGGAGATTACCTATTCATTTGTGCTGGTAGACTTACTGCTGTTTCTAATATTAAATATACTATGTAAACAATGGCTCTGACTGGGGTGGAGAGCTGTGATAATACTTCATACAAGGATCACTTACACCTGATGTTTCATTATTATTTATAGTTGTGTTTTCTTCAGTTAAATCTAGTTTAAGTAACACAATTCATATAATACTTGGTAGAGGATTCAGGTTGTGAGAAAATAAAGTAAAATGAGCACATACATTTATAAGAAAAACCTTGTGTATATAATACTCACCATATGTGGTATTGATAGTGATCCTCAATTCTCAACTACTTTCTATAGCTTTAGGATAAAATAAAACATTGGAATGAATCCCAGTTTCTGCATTTGTGCTCTACTACTTCTGCTTTAAAGACTTGCGGCTAACCCTAAGCTCCCAGGAGACTTGCTTCATGCAATGAAGGGCCTCTTTGGACACGCAATATAACTGACCTTTCCAGGGGAATACACGTCCTACGTGTTAGTTGTGAGTCCAGAAGGTGATGAGGGCTCCTGCTGTAATGGCCATAGTTAGAAATGCACTAAATGCAGCTGAATCTTCTTAGATGTGATAGTCAATATTAACATTGGTATCTAGAGGGTTCCTGCAAGTTACTGGTGATTATATCATCATAGCCCTCTAACATAATCAATGATCCAAAAATGGGTTATAAAATGTAAAAAAATACAATTTTCTTATGATACAGGCAGTTACATATATACGGGTTACATATAGATAGGGTCTGTAGGTTTGTTCTTAAGTTGAATTTGTATGTAAGTCGGAACTGTATATTTTATCATTGTAATCCCAGTCAGAACTTTTTTGGCCTCTGTGACAATTGGATTTTAAAAATGTTGGGTTGTCATAAGAATCAGAACTAACAATAAAGCTTCATTGCAGACATCTGTGATAATTGTTATAGCTGATTATTGTAGCCTAGGACTAAAGTACAATAAATTACCATTATCCAGTGGTCCGTTTGTAACTAGGGGTCGTATGTAAGTCGAGTGTTCTTAAGTAGGGGACCGCCTGTATTATTATTCTCTAAAATCCCAAATGCACTTAACTATTGCATATGCACCATGTCAGCAGATGCTTGAATTGGCTAGCTGTTACTATAAAGCCCACAGCATGTAAGGGGTGTCACACTAGTACAATGCTTTACACAAATCCAGCTTGTTTTAGATTACTTCACTTCTATGAACCCTAAATGTTATTAATTTTCTCTTTAAAAGGTTTAAATGATGTACTATAGAACACAGTCCCCCAATAAACCACCTTTGAAAACATGGTGCAGTATAAAATTATATCCACATCAGGTTAAGAGGTTTTATTTGGAGCCTCTATCACAAAGCAAAACCTGCACAAAACAATTATTTGTTTTGTTAAATCTTGGATAACGTGATTGGATCTGACAGGCCTCATTATCGTCAATAGTATAGGCTGTAATGTGAGGAAGCAATGCATGAATCTCCTACAACAGTGAATGGAGTTACTTTCTCAGTACCTATATACATAAATACCTTTATAATAACTTCTATGAAATGATACGGGATATGGGATGAGCTATTTATGTGTCTTTTATCTCATCATAGGAAAAAGGGCTGTCTAGCACACGCTGTTACTCCAGAATAACTGCATGCATATAGTAAAAGGCTATAATAATTAATCTTTATAAAAAAAATTACAATCATTTATCATAAGTATAATTAGACATGAATTTTAGGCTCATTAATTATACTTGTCTCAGATATTCTAAAAGGAGGTTAGAAACATCAAGCTGTAAATCTTCTGTGATTGTTCTGACAAAGGCCAATGAGGCAGACAAGTTGTAGACTATAGATTACATCACGGGATTGAACTCTTGCCCCTTTCACCACCCTTTTTTCTCTCACCTTACTGTTCTTCCTCTTCCTTTTCTCATTTACTTTTCTTTTGGAATTCTTTTTATTGAGCATTTTAAATTTTATAAAGCAAAAGAACAGTCATATATATGTTATTATTAACATCAATATAAGAATATTAGCAAGTGCCGCCTGTTTGCTGGGTTAGCAATTACTCATTGCCAATGATTCAAATTGCCATACAATAATATCTAAAAATATATATGCGCAGAGCAAGACATAGTGCAGGTAGCCAGGGCATATAAGGAAGTCAAAAGTGGCCCTAGATGAGCAGGGGAGATAAGGAAATGGTAGGGTAGTGGGGGTAGGTGAGTTTGATTTAACATGACATAGGGTGGTAAAAGAAGAACTTGGGAAGAGCAGAATGTAGGAAAGGAGGGGAAGTTCATTCTTTAATCGGAAAGATAACCTTTGCATAGATTAGTGTCAAAGAAAGAACACCAAAGCTGCTTATAGATGGAAAGTCACCTCAGTTCAAATGCCCTGATCTCTTCTAATCTAGTTAATTCTGTTGATCTAGTGTCCTATCAAAGGGGGATCTATTTGCTTCCAATGCAAGGGGATGAGGGCAGAGTCAGTTGGTGTACATTTTGGAGGGAGCACCAGGAGAGAGGTTGAGAAATAAACGCTTAGGGGTTATTGGAAGAGAACCCAGGTATATCTATAGACTGTGTTTACCAAGATCCAGTTGGTATTAATTTTCAGTGTATTGGGATTTTGAACTGTAGATCATGACTAATTTGTTTTTAATGTTATGATTTATCCAGAACTTATATACAACTGTGTATACCTAAGAAAAATCTCCATTATCATCAAAATATTATAAACACTAACAAATTTTTTAAACAAGTCATTTTTTGTGTACAATGTCTTACAAGACTGGTTTGGTTAACTTTTTTTCCTCTCCTAAGCTGTACATATTGTTGAAAATGCAGCAGCTCCAGGGGATGATAATGTGCTCATAATTCATTATAATAGGCAAAATGTAGTTGGTGCAGCTCTCCAGGAAACAAGAGTAATTAGACAGATCATGACTAAAGACAATCAAGCTTCTAAATGACTCATTTTACATTTACATTGTTCATCTTTGAGATGTAACACAAAGTGACTTTTCTATCAAGAGCAGACAACTTACAAGAACATTTTGCCAGGAGCCTTGAATTTTTTAATCCATATGCCTGGAAATGACAGTACCCTCAAAAATTATACTAATGTTTTTCACCAGAAGGGAAACAAGTTAATATCTCTTTTTCAGCTGTTTGTCGATCAACAGATTAGAGGAAATCCATGTTCCAGCAGTGAAAGCATTAATGTGCTGCGTTATACCGACTGTAAGACTATGATAATTATATACTACCACATTTTAAATACTTTATACTTTGCTCTATTCCTAGGATTACATTTTATTACATCTGATTTTTTTATGTCACATTTTAAAATTAACGGAGTCTCATCAGTTCAGTCAGTGTCCATATGTTATGCTACGGCATATGTAACTCATGTAAGGATTCCCTATTTAGATTCAGATACAAAAATCTGTAGATCCGTAGAATCCCTAGATTACAGGAATAAAGATATTGGGGAAAATTTCATGCCATTCTTTATCAATTACTCATCTGGCATGAAATGGACCAAAATTAGAAAGAGTTTCTGAACTGCTGATTTAAAGAGGGTCACAAGGTAAAGTAAGCATGTTTTTTATCCATCAATTCAAAACCGCAGCTTCTGTGTATTGCAAAACACTCTTTGAATGACCTAATAGTTGCCACAGTCACAGACATAGATGTTGTATCCTAGTAACTTGATTGGCAATGAGGCCAAGCGGGGATGTTGAGGAGTTTAAAGTAGTTTTGAGCAGACCCGAACTGCAAAGTGGCATGCAGTAATCAGGGATGTTACTTGCGGGGATGTGAGTCCTGGTTTGGTACCCAGACCGTAAATTTTTTAAAAAAAATACATACATTATACTAAAAAGCTCTGCAGTGTATAGACAATAAGTATAAATGGTGAATAAAATATAGCTTTTACTTCAAATGGTTAAAAAATACATAAATGCATAATATAGTGCAAAAAATGGGAGATGAACAGACATAGGTTGGACTTATAACAGTCTAGAACAAAAACCCAAAATAACCATCCACTACCAAAAAAAATATGGAATAAAGGAGTCCTAAATGGAGAAACTCACCATATAAGCTTTTGTAATGGTCAAAGTTTGGAAAAAACACCATCTCCTAGACCAGTGGTGGCGAACCTATGGCATGGGTGCCAGAGGTGGCACTCAAAGCCCTTTCTGTGGGCACCCGGGCCATCACCCCAGCACAATAGACAAGACTCAAAGAATCTTCCATCAGTTTCAACCAACTTAAAAGTTGCTTTTTAGTCATATTTTGATACTGACTTCCCTACTTGGGACTGTAGGAAGAGGGAGAATTGGACAGGGTCGAATTATTTATGGAGGTCCCCCTGCTGGCCCCACAATTCTCTGTGTACAGAGGGAAAGCTAAAATGATGAAAATTTTCCATCTTTCTACTGTGTTTCTGTCCTCAGGAGGCCACCATGATTGAAAGTTGTTGAACAGGGAGCAATAAGTTACTGCTTTAATTTTTGCTTGGCACCTCGCGTTAAATAAGCAGGGTTTTGGGTTGCAGTTTGGGTACTCGGCCTCTCAAAGGTTTGCCATCACTGTCCTAGAGTATCTCCAGTTGATACCCATAGCTATGGATGAATTTTCAGTAATGGCCATACAAGGTCAATTGAAAATGGTCAATGGAGAATGGTGTATATAGACATTGTTTGCTGGTGTATAGTCAAACTGTCAAAGAAAGGAGGATAATGAATGAGTAAAGTACAAAACTGTCCCTCCTCAGCCCTGGTGTGACAGACAGCTATTACACCCTATACAACCTAACTTCAGAGCCGCAGCCCTAGCAGGCTGGCACCCCAACTGGAACCTTTCTCTGTTGACACTCTCCCTGTTACAGACCTAAAGGTTAGGGCAAGGTAAGTTTTTTCAAAGTAGTAGGTGGCACGTGACCTGACATGGCCTGTTTCCCCTTCATTTAGGCTCATCAGGGGAAACAAAATAAAATTCACAACAATCTTACTTGTGTTGGCAATAGTACTATATGCAATGATGTCACACTTCCAAGTATAAAGCGTCATTGGACACAGTGGTACTGTTGGAGGTGTTCGGGTTCAGAGAGCCTCTCCCTTGTGTCAACAATTGGTCTCCTGTACCAATTCTAGGTTAAGATAACATCACAGTTTGACTCCCTCCAGGTAATACACTCAGCTCAGCCTTACACAATGGAAGTTGCTTTAGAATAACTACATCAAATAAACCATATGAAATTATTTTCACATTTTAAATGTTACATATTTCTAACGCTAAATATATATGTATTAAAAAAAACCTGAAAACAATTGATAATTTTTCTAAATGAGAGTTTTACGGAATGACTGATTTCACAGCATTTTAAGAGGAATTACTACAACCTGCCTGAATGCTCACTGATTTTTATGTAAAACATTGCCAGGTTGCAACTGGTCTTGCCAGGCGTAGTTTTGGCGGCCAGCACAGTACAGCTGGCAAATACATCAGGAGGTCTCAGCTTCTTAATGTATTAGCCAATGTGGTAAGGGGTGGGACTTCATCATACTATGGGGCATGGAGGACCAGCATATTATAAATATCCCTCTATGTATTTGTTATATAGTCTGTATGTATTGTTAAAAAAACTATTAAATTTAGACTAGATAAAGGGAGTATTGCACTTGCCGCACCGTGACACTGAGTAACGTCATTGCATTCACGCCATCACAATCCCCTAAAGCCGCTGGGCTCCTGCACTAACAGCTTGAACACAACAAACGTGATCCCAGTTGTACAAACCTTTAAGAACCATGGTCAAACTTGAGTGCAGTATTTATAAAGCACTCCCAAAATTAAGACATTTACACATCGTTCCTCACATGAAATGGAAAAAAAGTGATAAAAAAGTCATATTTACCCCACATGATACAAAAAAAAATTACTGCAACCAGTCCCGAAAAAATACAAAAAAAGGATCTCTCCTCAAAGTTGTTTTTATTTTGTAAAAGTAGTCAAAAAATAATGTTTTATAAATGGGATTTTGCTATGATCACACTGACCCACAGAATAGAGGCAGCATTTTATCTACTGTGTGTAGCCAAGACAAAGAAGCAAAGAAGAAGTGTTTATTTTGAAAGTGGGAAATGCAACTTTTCAGCTACAGTGAGATAGCTAAAACGTTGTATTTCCCACTTGTGAAATAAACACTTAATTGCCACGGAGTGTTGTTTCTCTGTCTTGGATGTTTTGGATCTTCGGGATCTTGAGTCGGACCCCAGCAAGCCTGCACCCACACTAGGATCTTAATCCATCATTTCACTGTGCCGCCCTATATCTTCATTGCTTTTTTTATCTACTGTATGTAATATGGTATATAAAACAAAATAATTTGAGAATTGATTTTTTAATTGTTTACATTTAATTAATGGAACATTGCAAACCCCAACATTTTACAGTTACATTTTTAACAATGGTTGAATTGTGTAAAATTCTATATGGTCATGTCGTAGCCACATTAAGTATTTCACTGGCTCAGCTATAGTTGCAGTCTGGTGTTTAGATAGCAGAGATTACAGCCAATAATGAACACCAGTACTCTGCTTATGGCACCCCAGTGACTTATAACCCGTCAATCAAACATTGGGATTTTGCTATAATAGTATATTATTGTAAAAGTCAGCTTTCAGTATATGAACATCCTTCATAGGCAATTTACTGCACAGCTTAATGTTGTCCATATCATTAATAAACATATCCCATATTATCCTTTATAATTTGTCTTATTGCTGATTCATTCTATCATCATTTAATTTCCTTATCTGTAAGTCATTATATTTTATATTGTATTTAAAATTCATTTTTTAAGTGGAAAAAACTACCAAAACAACAGGATTTCAGTTCATTTTTTTCATGTTACATTGTAAAAATTTATTCCTGGTAGCATTTTTCCAGAATCTTTAATGAAAGATGAAGTTGCTAAAACAAAGTTTCTCATAGTCATCAATCACTCTTCCAAAATGATAGAACTCAGGTGAGCTGGTGTCATCTTTATCAACTTTGTTTGTTAAACATCGTCTGAGGACCTCAAAAATTGTCAACTTGGAACGGCAGCTGACTTCAAAGATTTACTGTATAAACGACAAAGATGCATTAACCAATAAAAGTTTTTAAACATCATATTGTTAACTACTTTCTTCTTTTACTGCTCTGTTTTGGCATCCAGCATTTTTATAAATGAATCCAAATTGTTTTACAAATTGTGTAGAGGAAGTGATATAAAGTGATAAGTAGTCGAAATACAACACATATGCTGCTTTCTTAGTTTTAGTTGAAGTAATTTTGTCTTATTTATAGCAAGTCATCAACGATATGCCACTCTGCTTTAGACATACAGTTTGGAAGTTTTTAAGTAATAATTTTTCATCACATGCTTTTTATTAAAACATGTATTTAGTATATATAATATACTACATCACGGGATTGAACTCTTGCCCCTTTCACCACCCTTTTTTCTCTCACCTTACTGTTCTTCCTCATTTATTTTTCTTTTGGAATTCTTTTTATTGAGCCTTGGACTAGGCTTTTATTGAGCATTTTAAATTTTATAAAGCAAAAGAACAGTCATATATATGTTATTATTAACATCAATATAAGAATATTAGTAAGTGCAGCCTGTTTGTTGGGTTAGCAATTACTCATTGCCAATGATTCAAATTGCCATACAATATTATCTAAAAATATATATGCGCAGAGCAAGACATAGTGCAGGTAGCCAGGGCATATGAGGAAGTCAAAAGTGGCCCTAGATGAGCAGGGGAGATAAGGAAATGGTAGGGTAGTGGGGGTAGGTGAGTTTGATTTAACATAGGGTGGTAAAAGAAGAACTTGGGAAGAGCAGAATGTAGGAAAGGAGGGGAAGTTCATTCTTTAATCGGAAAGATAACCTTTGCATAGATTAGTGTCAAAGAAAGAACACCAAATCTGCTTATAGATAGAAAGTCGCCTCAGTTCAAATGCCCTGATCTCTTCTAATCTAGTTAATTCTGTTGATCTAGTGTCCTATCAAAGGGGGATCTATTTGCTTCCAATGCAAGGGGATGATGGCATTGGCCATCAAAATCAATTTAGCCCAGAGTCAGTTGGTGTAGATTTTGGAGGGAGCACCAGGAGAGAGGTTGAGAAATAAACGCTTAGGGGTTATTGGAAGAGAACCCAGGCATATCTATAGACCAAGATCCAGTTGGTATTAATTTTCAGTGTATTGGGATTTTGAACTGTAGATCATGACTAATAGAGATGAGCGAGCACTAAAATGCTCGGGTACTCGTTATTCGAGACAAACTTTTCCCGATGCTCGAGTGCTCGTCTCGAATAACAAGCCCCATTCATCTCCCGCGGTGGTCCAGAGGATCCACTGATCCTAACACATATGAAATTATTTTCACCTTTTAAATGTTACATATTTCTAACGCTAAATGTATATGTATTAAAAAAACCTGAAAACAATTGATAATTTTTCTAAATGAGAGTTTTACGGAATGACTGATTTCACAGCATTTTAAGAGGAATTACTACAACCTGCCTGAATGCTCACTGATTTTTTTGCAAAACTTTGCCAGGTTGCACCTGGTCTTGCCAGGCATAGTTTTGGTGGCCAGCACAGTACAGCTGGCAAATACATCAGGAGGTGGTAAGGGGTGGGGCTTCATCATACTATGGGTCAAGGAGGACCAGCATATTATAAATATCCCTAGATAAAGGGAGTATTGCACTTGCCGCACCGTGACACTGAGTAATGTCATTGCATTCACGTCATCACAATCCCCTAAAGCCCCTGGGCCCCTGAACTAACAGCTTGAACACAACAAACGTGATCCCAGTTGTACAACCCTTTAAGAACCATGGTCAAACATGAGTGCAGCATTTATAAAGCACTCCCAAAATTAAGACATTTACACATCCTTCCTCACATAAAATGGAAAAAAAGTGATAAAAAAGTAATATTTACCCCACATAATACAAAAAAAATTACTGCAACCAGTCCCCAAATACAAAAAAATGGATCTCTCCCCAAAGTTGTTTTTATTTTGTAAAAGTAGTCAAAAAATAATGTTATATAAATGGGATTTTGCTATGATCACACTGACCCACAGAATAGAGGCAGCATTTTATCTACTGTGTGTATCCAAGACAAAGAACAGCACTCTGTGGCAATTAAGTGTTTATTTCACAAGTGGGAAATACAACGTTTCAGCTATCTCAATGTAGCCATTCTCAAGTATGTAATATGCAGTGGCGTAACTAGAGTCCACTGGGCCCCGGGACAAAATTCCTAATGGGGCCCCCCTCCCCAACTATACCTAAAAAAAACCCCTCAAAACCCTTTCTGCTAACCGATATTTCAGTGATTATTACATATTCTGCCCACCCCACAATGAGTTATTAAATATACTCTCCCCCCATAATTTTTTTCTTTTTCGGACCATTCTCTGTAAACCCTAGAGATGGTTGTGCGTGAAAATCCCAGTAGATCAGCAGTTTCTGAAATACTCAGACCAGCCCTTCTGGCACCAACAACCATGCCACGTTCAAAGGCACTCAAATCACCTTTCTTCCCCATACTGATGCTCGGTTTGAACTGCAGGAGATTGTCTTGACCATGTCTACATGCCTAAATGCACTGAGTTACCGCCATGTGATTAGAAATTAAGTGTTAACGAGCAGTTGGACAGGTGTACCTAATAAAGTGGCCGGTGAGTGTATATCATGGCTTTAATGCTAGTGAAAAATTCACAATTCCTAGCCCATGGGCAAGATTTGCAACTTACTTCCCCTATGCCAACTTCTCAATGTGGCAAGGGAGGATCCTGGCTTAGGTTATAGATCAATTCTATCCAAGAGAGGGCTAGCATAGTGTGAATCAGGAGCATCCTAGTATATCTGATGCATTGTACACAGTGACATCAAGAGCTGGTGCACTAGGGGGATTGATTATAATACTAGTGCACCCACAAAATATATTAGGAGGTTAGTTTTGCTGGGGGGGAGCGTGTTTGAGTAAGAAAAAGCTCAAAAAGTTACAATGAAGTTATTTGCGACTTTTCACTGATAATAAGCTGCAAATTACTACTTTTGATATTTCACTATTCTCGCGTAAACATAAAACTACTGTTAGTGAAACACAGTGCAAAGCCAGTTTTATGACTTGAGACTTTTTCATAAAGTCCCATGAAAAGTTACATAGTTCCCCTTGTCCCCTGCTGGTGTATTTCATGGCCATATTTACCGGGCTTTTTTTATGTGTTTTGGGACTTTATGAAAAAAACAAAAGAGCAAATTTAGAAAAAATAGCCAAAGCCACTTAAATTAATCTGACAGTGGAGCTCCAAAGGCAGACATATAGCTGTCCCAAGGATCCGCCTAATGACAAATAACCCCCAAAGTATGTATAAATTTTGCTAGGTATTGCCAAAGAAGAAACCCAAAGGGATGTAAGGTGGATGACTGATTTATAAACCCATGTGGTATAAAATCGAGAGTTGCAAAGTTCTATACCTACAACCATTGCTTCAGAATTTATAATGTATTTTGTATGATGGGCAGCTTCCACTACCATGTCTAGATTGTACAGGTTGCTAAATGTATTGTTCCTTGCCTTTGGACAGTGAAATTGCTCATAGCTTGAACAGTAAAGATGTTCTTGGCTATATGACTGGACATCATTATTCCTGACTCCTCCTACCTCAGGATAAGGATATGGTTCCCTTGTGAATAAATTTTGTTTGTGCACATATAACTTTTATAGGGTCAGTCAGGAATTTACTGTCAGTGGGAATTAAAAATCCCCCATTCCCCTGTGGGTCTCAGGGGTCAGACTCTCATGAATCTGAAACTTTCTTTAATGGTACAATATATCTAGGTTTTAAACAAACACTAGTGTCTCCAGGATTACATTTGTACCTTTGCACAGTTGCTGTACTCACTGTTTTGTCGAGTTGGCCCCCATCGATCTCATATTTATGGCCAAACCTAAGTATAAGTCATCAAAATCTAAATTAAGGAGATCTACATCACTAGTTTTTTTTATGTTGTTGTAGGGAGAGATACAAAGCTATCTCTTATTATAAAATATACAATTTGTTTTTATTTTGCTACAGTACATCAAAGCAACGCTGTGGCTAAAAGAATTGTGAAGGATGATAGGATAATAACTTGTTATTGTTATTATTTTAATGTTTCAACATCTGTGTTTGGACTGTCAAAGGTGCTGAAATTAATAAAATGATGTTCAGGGGCTGCAAAGCAGCGACAGTTATTTTTACATTAACTGAACTAAATAAGACACTAACATGACAACATAATAGATGGAATAATGTGATACAAAGTTAAAAGCAATTGTCATATTTTGAATGGCAATATTTTGCCCTCCAAATGTATAGTACAATTTCAAGAGAATTTGCTTAAGAATTTATGTTACCCCAGTCTAGCTACGGTCCTAGCGGTTGGATCCCCACTGAACTTTTATCCCCTAATTTCTAGATCTAAACAAAAAGATAATTATGTAAAATACCACTTACAGAAAGTAAATGGTAGGACAGTAAAGTGTTTGCCCATTATTGGACAATAAAACACCTATCCATAGGTTATGTATAAAACTACAAATCAGATAGAGCCACATCTGTTCATCGATTTTAAATGAAGCAATAAGCAGCTATTTCTTATCCTGGATAACCCCTTTAAACAACTAAAGATGGTGTGTGAAGCAGTGAGAGGACAGCTTGGGTGGACAGGAAGGAGAGACAATGATCCCTAAGTCGTAGGTAGAAACAAGTTAATGGGGCACATTTACTAAGGGTCCGCAGCCGCGAATCCGTCAGGTTTTTCCCAAATATTTCCGCTTTGCGCTGTATTTCACGGGATTGTGGCGCACGCGATCGATTTTTGGCGCAATCGCGCCGACTTTCGCGCAACAGAAATCGTGGGGCGTGGCCACCGGACAACCCGAAGGATTCGGAAAAACTGCAGAATTTAAAAAGCCATTTGTGTCGCAAGATCAAGCACTCACATACACCAGAAAAAAGCAGGGGAACTTCGGCGGACCTCGGCGCAGCAGCGACACCTGGTGAATATCGGTGCACGGACCTTAGTAAATCCCGGCAAAACCCGAATCAGCGTCGGAGAACCCGCCGCTGGATCGCGACTGGACCGGGTAAGTAAATGTGCCCCAATGTTTCCTGCAAAAGTGCAAACATGAAAACAAAGACTAGATAATACAAACATAGAAGAGTAGGCCATAAACAATGGTCCGAACCATGAGGATAATGCAGTACAGAATTACTAGGCAAAAGGGGTGGTTAGTAAAGTAACAAGGTGTAATGGAATACAAAATACAGAAGTCAAGACAAATGCCAGCTAGCTCACAATAAAGCTTATATCAAGCAAAGGTGAAATAGCAGAAAAGCCTGCTATTCCAATCCAGCAGGAGAGCCGAGTATAGCCGAGACCCCTAATTTTAACACCAAAAAACTGGAAAATCCCACTGACTCGAGTATAAGCCGAGGATGGGAAATGCATAGGTCACAGCCCCAGTATATAGCCAGCCCCCTGTAGAATATAGCCTGCCACCCCTCTGTACTATATAGCCTGCTTGCCCCTGTAGTATATAGCCTGCCAGTCCCTGTCTTAGATAGCCTGCCATCCCCTGTAGTATATAGCCTGCCAGCTCCCATAATAGATAGCCTGCCATCCCCTGTAGTATATAGCCTGCCAGCTCCCATAATAGATAGCCTGCTAGCCCCCTGTAGTAGATAGCCTGCCAGCCCCCTGTAGTAGAAAGTACTAGAGTATAAGCCGAGTGGGGAATTTTCAGCACAAAAACCAATCACAAAATGGGCAGATATATAAAAATTGGGAAACCTGAAGGATCAACTTTAATTGGTAGAGGTAATTAAATGCTTTCATGAGAAATATTCTTTAATCTCTGGTTGCCCCTAAATTGTATATTTTATTAATTAATGTAAAATATACATGTAAAATATAGTATAATTTTTGTCCCACATTTTTTTTGGACTCACTGTACAACATACTATAATCATTTGAAACAAGTTAATCAGTATTACATTTAGAACACAATTATTTTTTATAGTTGGTGATGATTGAAAATAATTGCTAGAGTTTTTTAATTCATGGTATAGAATGTCACATGAAGCAATATGATTTCCAATAAGTCTTGAGAAAGTGACAGGGTCACTATCAAAAATAAAACAAGAATTGCTGATCTATTGGCTCTCAAATAATGTTATATAAAAACGTACAAAATCAATATTTTCATTTAGCACATTCCATCTTCTCAAACCCGCAAAGCACCAATGTCATAAGCTACCCTGCTAGATATTTTACTGTACGTAAGCACTGTAAAATCTCATGTGTGACTTTACATTGCAATGATGTTACTGGAACAAGGAATATAGAGACCAGGACATTTAAAATGTCTAACATAATAATAAACATATACCATTCATAAAATCACAATATAAACCATAACCTATCTAATAATTATCATAATATTTTGAATGGATAATTTTATTTGTGACTTTTATTTTTTGAACATAGCAGCCTGATAATTTTTTTATTCTACCTCTATGGATTTTCATTAATGTTACACATCTTAATGTCATTTTAAAACATTAAAATCCTTAACCTTAAAGTCTGACCTATTCATTTAACTATTTTTCATATAATACAGGATTAATACATTCAAGTAATATGTACCAAATAGATAAATACCATTTTATTCTTTGTATATTAAATACACGCAAACTCATTGAATGTAACTTGCTTTGGTATGTGCTTTGTAAAATTGACCCCAGCATAATATCTTGCCATTTATTTTTTTTAGTAAATTTAGTAACACTTTTTAAAAACACACAAGTCAAATTAGACAATGGCATTTGTCAAGGGTGCTCCTGCGACCCACCTCCCTCTCTGCTGCTCCGGTCCTCCGTCGGCTCACTTACCCTGTCACGATTCAGCGCTGCCTCCGGCGGCGCAGCGTGCGCATCCCTGCCGCCTAGGGCACGCACGTCGGCTTCCTGGAACTTAAAGGGCCAGCGCCCCAGCTGCAGTTCCATTTAAATTCCAACTTTTATCTGTTTTCCCCGCCGGATCTTCGTGCCTTGTGCCCTAGAGAAAGTTGTGTTCCATACCCTTTGATGTTATTGTGATTTCCTGTTGTGGCCCCGGTTCTGTTCCTGAGTACACTCCTCCACTGCGTTGAACTCTTGTTATGTCCCCGACTTTGATACCATGCTGCCTTTCATGACTTCCTGCCTGTCCCCGACAACGATTTTGCTCAGCGTCTTTGTACCTCGCCTTGGCTGCCACCGCCGACAAAGTCGCACCTGTGGAATGACCTGGTGGTACCACACCGCAGCAAGTCCAACACGCTTTGCGCCGGGTTCTGGTGAACACCGGGTGCCGCTTAGATTCCGGTCCCAGGTGTCAGCTTACATCATCATCTGCAGTGGTCCAGTGGGTCCACTACCCCAGAAGCCTAAATGGATTTAAATGGGGGCACAAGAAGTATGCAGCCTGCCATTTTGCATCAAGTAACCCTCCCTTGACCTAAGGTAGGGCATAGAATGATCCTATTACAGATGCATCACAGTGGCAACAAACTGAATAATAGCTTATTACAGCCGGTATGAGCAATCAAACCTTAAATAAGTAGTTAAAAAGTATACATAAATTTAAATAAAAATAAAGCATAATGGCCTACACCTCTTGATGTATCCGGCGGGCAGTGTGGCCACCGGGCAAAACTAGGTTCTGTCAAACCTGTGTCTGACAAAAGTTCACTGGTTTCTCAAAAGAATCCTCCATGCTGTCCCCTTCCACCGGCTGCTACCCCAATCTACGCCCCCTCCACGCCCTCCTAGCATGGAGCAGGCCTATTAGCAATTTTAATTGCAAATTCTCGCACTGCTCATGAATTTGCTATTATTTCACTGCTTCTACACCAGAAAACTGGCATAGAAGCAGTGATTAATCTCACCCTATGGTTATATCATCTTACAGAACACTCCATAGGTTTGATATTGCAGGGCTACAGGGCTGTTTCCTGCTTATCGACTGTAGAGAGTATTGCTATATAATTAAAGGAATTATTATTGTTACATGGATGATATTGCATTCACTCATCCAAAATGAGACACTTCTTTTCTCTAGTTTTTCTATCTTGATTGTTTGTTTGTTAGCTGTTGACCTTTTGAGCTGTGCAGACCCTTATCTTGTGTTTTGTTCATATTGCAGAATATTGTGAGCATTCTGATTCTCTATTACTGCCTGTCTATAACCTCCATTGGTAACTAAAAGGAACTTGATGTAAATAATATACTGGATAGCACACCTTAGATTGCTGCAGTGAAAAAAAAAACTATACATTTGTGCTGTTAAAATATAACTAACAAAGACTATTTTTGGAAGGTTTGCAAATCCTATAATGCATATTTAATAATGTTTGTGGGATTCAAGTGCTCTTACTATGAAGCAATAATATACTGTAGAAGCGTCTAAAAGGTATGTGAATCTTCCAGTGCCATTTAAATTATATGAATAAGTAATGCTGTAAGGAAATACAAGGTCACGATATAATCTGAAGTACGTGTTACTTAATTCATCAGGTTAAAATTATATAAGGTTGAGAAAGTAAAACCGTCTTATTATTTATTATGTATATTGGCAGATTAGTCACTTCTCCACGTAAATGAACAAGCTAAGGAGAAGATCCTGCAGCCCATTAATTTACAGGGTAGTTTCCATCGTCTTCTGTGCTGCTGCATAGCGCGCTATTGTCAGTTTGATAGATTGACCGTGTACTATGACAAGGGAGGAAAATATTCAGTGAAGTACTCCTGAATGCTTAAACTATTATGTCATATCATATATATGATTAGAAAACTCCTTTTTTGTATATTGCCATTTTCTGAGCGCTCCAAACTTTTATATGTTTTCAACTCAAGAGGGATAATTGGTCTTGTTATTTATCGGATTATTTGAAATTTTATTTTTATATTTCATATTCATAACATTTTTGTTCAGGTTTGTGTTATTTGGTTTAGGACATTGTTTGTTTTTGAATACAAGAATTCGTCAAAAATATGTGTTTCGTTTAGCCTAAACTTGGGAAAGAAGGAGTACAAAGTGGTCAGGGGAACACATTTTTTTTTATTTTTGCCTTTTTAATAATGAATAAATATATAAGGAGAAACCAGCAATTTTACTTATTTATTTTGAACTATGTTATATTAATTAATTGTTTGGATATGATACAAGAAGCTTTCTTCACTCTGACTAGCTACTTAGATGTTATGGCCATTGACTGCAACATTAAAGAGGTAAAACTGCCCTGGTTTAAGTTTTGTGCAGACGCAAACTGTATAATGTTCATATTCTTCGCAAAGTGCAAACCGTGTTAATAATATAACAAAATATAAAACAAAATCTAGAAAACAAAAAATTAAACATTAACTATCCTTCACAAAAAAGGAGACGCACCTCATCAAAGCACATTGAAGCACATTTACTAAGGGCCATACGCCAGTTTTCTGTCAGACTTTGCATGTTCTTTTTAATGCAAACTGTTTGCACAGGTATTTAAGAAGTGCCTGCGCCACAGTTGTGTCACATGCAACCCTTTTGTGGCGCAGCTGCACTAGGCATCATGCAACACTAATTAGGGGATGTTCCGGTGCTCAGTCAGATCGTGCACCACATTTAACATTTCAATTCCGACAGGAATGTGTCCCATGCCCTATGTTAAAGGTCCACCAAAAAAAAAATGGTGCACTCTGTCGGAGTTTTGCAGGGGGCGCCAAATTCATGAAGAAGGGGTGCCAGAAATCCTGAATCTAGTACCCTCTGCACACTACACAGGCAAACTGCATTTAGTGCAGTTTTCACTGTTCTTAGTAAAAGTGCCCCATTGTTTGAAAATTGCTGTACTTGGAGAATAACAATGCACATACAATGGTGACACCTTTATCTGGAGAGGGGTGAGACATTTTAATGGAGCATGCTGATGTGTTTTGGACACCAAGACTTATTCATAGGGGGGATTTAAAAGGCTTTTGCTTACAAAATATAAAAATGGGATAATCAGCTAACCAGTTGTAATCAGTTGCAACTGATGTTTTGGCAACCTCACTTAGACCTCAGCCATCTTCCACTTGAGAATACAAAAAAAACAGGATTTGGCTATAGATTATAGCACAAATATAACCCAGACAGGTCCTGACGCACAGTCACAAACCTGAGAGGCTGGAAATTCTTAGTATATCAAAATACACTCACCGGCCACTTTATTAGGTACACCTGTCCAACTGCTCGTTAACACTTAATTTCTAATCAGCCAATCACGGGCGGCAACTCAGTGCATTTAGGCATGTACATGGTCAAGACAATCTCCTGCAGTTCAAACCGAGCATCAGTATGGGGAAGAGGGGATTTGAGTGCCTTGAACATGGCTGTCTACGGGATTTTCACGCACAACCATCTCTATGGTTTACAGAGAATGGTCCGAAAAAAAAAAACATCCGTGAGCGGCAGTTCTGTGGGCGGAAATGCCTTGTTTATGCCGAGGTCAGGGAGAATGGTCGACTGGTTCGAGCTGATATAAGGCACAGTGACTCAAATTGCCACCCGTTACAACCAAGGTAGCAGAAGAGTACTCTGAACGCACAGTATGTCGAACTTGGGCAGATGGGCTACGCAGCAGAGAACCACACCGGGTTGCCATCCTTCAGCTAAGAACGGAAACTGAGGCTACAGTTTGCACAACTCATCGAATTGGACAGTAAAAATTGGAAAAACCGTTGCCTGGTCTGATGAGTCTTGATTCTGCTGCGACATTCGATGGTAGGGTCAGAATTTGGCGTCACAACATGAAAGCATGGATTCCATCCTGCCTTGTATCAACGGTTCAGGCTGGTGGTGGTGGTGTCATGGTGTGGGGAATATTTTCTTGGCACTCTTTGGGCCCCTTGGTACCAATTGAGCATCGTTGCAACGCCACAGCCTACCTGAGTATTGTTGCTGACCATGTCCATCCCTTTATGACCACAATGTACCCAACATCTGATGGCTACTTTCAGCAGGATAATGCGCCATGTCATAAAGCTGGAATCATCTCAGACTGGTTTCTTGAACATGACAATGAGTTCACTGTACTCAAATGGCCTCCACAGTCACCAGATGTCAATCCAATAGAGCATCTTTGGGATGTGGTGGAACGGGAGATTCGCATCATGGATGTGCAGCTGACAAATCTGCGGCAACTGTGTGATGACATCATGTCAATATGGACCAAAATCTCTGAGGAATGCTTCCAGCACCTTGTTGAATCTATGCCATGAAGAATTGAGGCAGTTCTGAGGGCAAAAGGGGGTCCAACCCGTTACTAGCATGGTGTACCTAATAAAGTGGCCGGTGAGTGTACATACATAGATTATAGCACAATTATAGCCCAGACAGATCCTGACGGACAGTCACGCCCCTGAGAGGCCGGAGATTCCTAGTATATCAAAATACATACTGTATGGGTTCAAATTTAATGAAAACCCCTTTAATGAAAGGTCTTCAGGAACTGGTGCAGGCTATAGCTAATCGGGCAATGCCATGCCAACTCCTTCCTTCTTCCCACCCACTTGGTGTAAGAGTGGTGAAATTCACAGTTTACGGCCTTACTAGGAATATTTTTAATGCTTTTATGCCAGTACAAGCCTTTATTAATCTACCCTATGTCTATTTTACATGTGTCTTTTCATTGTAAAAAACAAACTATTATAACTGCTGTATATAAATTAATTATGTGGCATATATTAATTAGAGGGCACAAACTATTATTGATACCGGTTAATCACAATGCTGGAAGGATTTCATGGGCAAAATCTCTAATCATTAGACTGAACTGACATGCTGTGTTCAGTCCAGTGATTTGAGGTACAGATGGATAAAGTTTTTTGGACCAAACTAGCTTGTGGGCAACAGATCTGATGCTATACTTCCAGTACTTATGTATTCGATGTAGTGTAGTTTAAAGAGGACCTGTCACCCTTAAAATGGCACTAGGAGCTTCTTACTAAAGTATAGACGACTACATCTGCTCACACCTAGAATATTTCATAGACTTCCTAACTTTCGTCCTATATAGGTCTAACAGGGAATAATAAAGCATATAAAGAATGTTGACCTGCATAGACCTGTGAATTTCCTTTTTGCACTTTACTTTTAGATTCCTGTATATCCTCCTCCAATCCTCCCCTCAGATTAGACCAGTACTTTTTACTCAAACCCAGTAAATGTCACTAGATTGATCTCTAACCAAATACATATATATCTTAAATGGCAACTTCCTTTTATTCACTGCATTATTAAGAAAATCTCCTGCAGCCTGTGTGTGTATGAGAGATTCAACTGCTCCAGGATGCAGCCATGTGTATAGCAGAACATGTCAGGGACTTGTGTAGCTGATGTCTGTGTCTCATACATGTGTATAGCAGATGTTCTATATCTATCACTTGTGTAACTGATGTCTGTGTCTCACACATGTATATGGGGGACAGCATGTCAGCAGATAAAGCACAGACACTAGCAATGCTTTACTATACATTACACTCAGACATGAGCTGGGGGAGGAAAGGGGAGGTGTAACAGGGGTGACATCACTGCCTCTGACCATATGACCAGTCTCATTTACATAATAAAGAAAATATGATCTTAAAATTATTAATATATGAATTAACTAGATAAAGGCTGGGGATGGCATGCTTGATATGAATTAACTAGATAAAGGCTGGGGATGGCATGCTTGAAAAAGGTGCTGTGCCACCGAAACGTCGCAACATGGAATAAAGACACCCGACTTTTTCTCTTGAATTTTGGAGTGCTGCCTTGTTCCCAATATATATATATATATATAGATAGAGATAGATATACACATACAAGCTTCTGTAATACATTATTTGGAGGGAAGAGCAGATGCAAACAGAACCAAACCAACCAATGACACAGATTGCAGGTATTAAATCTTTAAATGGACCAATCACCAGTAAACCATTTAAAAGCCACCATGTAAATTAAGAGCACCATGGCAATTATAAGCCCACTATGACTGTGCTGGAGGTATTTAAATGGTTAACAGCTGTTATCGGTGCTTTCTACTGAACGCTGAATCTGACCATCTGGCTGAAGGTCTGATTCAGGTTTGGGGACCTGAACCCACAATGTTTGCCACAGACCCGAACATTGCAGTTTGAGTCTGCTCATGCCTAACTACTAGAACTGTTCTTTAGCATTAAACGAAGGGTTTTATTCAGGTTTGCATATTGCAATTTAATAAGTGTTTTCCAATGTTATAAAGAATATTCTAAATCAACAAATGTAACATATATAACTTATCTGATCACAGCAAAACAGAAAAAAGTAACTAAATACTAGTTCATGTATTTTAAACTGCTGAGCAAAGAGAATACACAGAAAACCAATTACTGACAAAAGATGTTATCACCTTTTATGTCCCCTAGCTGTAATCCACTATAATTTAGTGGGTCATTGAATACAGCTATTATAACATTTTAGCTCAACATCCTCTAAAAAGCATCATCAACCATTGTTTCTTAAAAGCTTCATATATACATAAACAAAATAAGATCACTGCACCATGGGAGAATTTTTTTTCATTTTGGAGTGGCAGGGTTTGTGTGGCCTGCTGCTTGGAATGGGGTTTATGAAATGCAACATTTGGAAATGTTGCACCAAAAGTCACAAAAGCATGCCACGAGAACCGAGCTTACTGAATACAAAACACAAGCAAAATTATCAAATTAGACTATTTACTGGCTTGTTCAGTGTGGTTAGTTGTTAGTATAAGGTACATTACGCCTAAAAGGAAAAGACAATAGTTAACAGCATACAATTTCATATTTTGAAAAATAGGCAGAAAAAAAGCAGAACACTCAAAGCAAACACAAAAGTGGCCTAAAAATTTTAATGTCCAACCCCTTTCCCTGCCCTGCTCTTGAACCCTCTATGCCCACTGTTCAAAAATGGTGCAGAGGTGTCAAGAGGTTGAAAAGGGATCCAATTCCTCAATGTGCATTAGAATTGAGATTTTTTTCATACTTTATACAGCAGACAACTGGCATACAAGGCTTGATAAAGTACATGTACAACACATGGATCTTTCCATTTCTCTTTTCTATTCATTCAAGACAAATCACAGAATATTTGCTCTTTCATATATATTTTTTTTATCCCCGTATTTCCAGTAAAACAGAAACAGCAAATGGACTCATTATAGTCAATGGAGCCACTAAAACATTGTTTTGGGGTTGCTTATGGAGCTCCAAATAGAAAAAGGCTACATTCTTTGTCTACTGTTTTTCAATTATGAAATAACTATATGTGAATTGAGAATATACAAGAAATATATAGAATTTTTTTTTTTCAGGACAACACTATAATTTACAATCAACAATTCTATAAAGTATTCAGTCGATACAACATATCGGTGTGTCGGGAAGATGGGATCGTGCCTTTAGTATCAGACCAAACCATATTTGTAGTTCTCAACCAAAGATTCCCACTATTATCAAAAGCATTTTTAGACACAAAGTAGTGAGTTATTTTTAACCAAGGATATTCACAAATTTACATAATTGTTCTATGTGATATGTTCTAAATGCTCTTAAAATGGTCTTACTCCATGCATTAATACTGCAGCTCCAAGCTGCATCATCAGACCCAGTCAATGGATGAATACGGAACTACTAGTTACATATGCAAATATATTTAATGTCAAAATTGCAACTAAATATGTTATACACATTAACCATATTATTGGATCAGTACATTTATTTAAAATCTTAACATACTGCATACAACACAGTAATCATAGTATTTCATTGAAGAGAAATAACACAGATACTCACAATTTTGTAATCCTGAATACACCAAAATTATTATTCCTGTAACAAAAATATAGATTAAAGAAGTAAATTCAAAGATGAAACCAAAACAACAAAAGGAAATTTGTATACAAGTGCATCTCAATAACTTGAAAGCAAAAAGTTTTAATTTCAGTAATTCAATTCAAAATGTGAAACTCATATATTATATGGAGTCATTACAAAGAAGTAAACTTTTTCAAGTGTTTATTTATGTTAATGTTGATGTATATGTTCAAGGAAAACCCAAAAGTAATTGGACAGATTTATTAATGACTATGTGCCAGTATTCTGGTGTAGTTTGCACATAAATACATGTTCATACTGCTTTCACATGTATTTATGAAGCCTGTGTGCCAGTATTGTGCTGCGGCTGCACTATGTGTACCTCAACTCAATGCTGTGCACCTAAAAGGGTATTCCATATGCATTTGCAGGGTGTGCAAGGTGGGCCAGATTAATGAAGACACTGGGGGTCATTTACTAAGGGCCCGATTCGCGTTTTCCCGACGTGTTACCCGAATATTTCCAATTTGCGCCGATTTCCCCTGAATTGCCCCGGGATTTTGGCGCACACGATCGGATTGTGATGCATCGGCAGTGGCATGCACGCGACGGAAATCGGGGGGCGTGGCCAAGCGAAAACCCGACGGATTCGGAAAAACCGCCGCATTTAAAAAAAGAAATGTGTCGCTTGGGACGCGCTTACCTTCACTTGGTCTGGCCCGGTGAACTCCAGCGTGTTCAGATGCTTTTCAGCACAGCAGCGCCACCTGGTGGACGTCGGAGGAACTACCTTGATGAATCCCGGCCGGGCCCGAATCCACCGCAGAGCACGCGCCGATGGATCGCGAATGGACCGGGTAAGTAAATCTGCCCCCATGCGTCACTCTTCATTAATCTGGTGCACTCGGCACATAAGTGAGACAAACTGCATATAATTCAGTTTGCCTCACTAATAGTTAATCTAGGCCATTATTGAAAAAAAAAAATTTGAATAATTAACCCACCTGAAAATGCCTGCATCACCTGCAAAGGCTTTGAAAATTTTTTAAAAGGTCACTTAGTCTGGTTCAATAGGCGACAAAATCATGTCAGACTTGGCAGATGTCCAGAAACACTGCACAAGGACGGTAAGCCACACAAGATCATTGCCAAAAAAGCTGGCTGTTCACAGACAGCTTCAAATCATAATAAAGGAAAGTTCAGTGGAATAAAAAAGGTCGTTAGAAAAAGGGGCACAAGCAACCAGGATACCCGTAGCCTTGATTGTTAAGTGAAGGCCTTTTAAAAATTTAAGAGGAGATTCACAACAAGTGGACTCCAACTGGAATCATGCTTCAAATCCAAGATTAACAGACATATCCAGGACATGCATCAAGCAATGACAATGCCAAACACATCTTAGCTATGCCAAGGAGAAGAAGAACTAAATTGTTGCTCAGTGGTCCAAGGTGTATTTTCAGATAAAGTAAATTTTGTGTTTCATTTGGAAAAGGAAGGTCCCTGAGTCTGGAGAAAAAGTTGAGAGAAATTACCCAAGCTGCTTGAGTTCTAGTGTGAAGTTTCAACATTCAGTGATGTTTGGGGAGCCATGTCATCCGCTGGAGTAGATCCTCTGTGTTTTATCAAGACCACAGGCAGCGAAGCTGTCTACCATGAAATTTTACATCACTTCATGCTTCCTTCTGCGGTTCTTTTTGGAGATGGAATTTTCATTTTCCAGCAGGTTTTGGCACCTTTCCACATTGCCACAAATACCAATACCTGGTTTAATAACCACAGTATAACTGTGTTTGATTGTCCAGCAACTCGTCTGACCTTAACACTCGGTCAGTAATAAATGTGGTGCAGTCAGTAATAAATGTGGTGCAGTCAGTAATAAATGTGATGCAGACAGTAATAAATGTGGAGCAGTCAGTAATAAATGTGGTGCAGTCAGTAATAAATGTGGCTCGTGTATTGGGGGTTCTGCGGTAGTTGGCTCGTGTATTGGGGGTTCTGCAGTAGTTGGCTTGTGTATTGGGAGGTTCTGCAGCGTCTGGCGCTTGCATTGGGAGGTTCTGCAGCAGCTGGCACTTGTATTGGAAGGTTCTGCAGCAGCTGGCGTGTGTATTGGGAGGTTCTGCAGCAGCTGGCGCGTGTATTGGGAGGTTCTGCGGCAGCTGGCGTGTGTATTGGGGGTTCTGTGGTAGTTGGCACGTGTATTGGGGGTTCTGCGGTAGTTGGCATGTATATTGGGGGGTTTGCTGCGAATGGCAAATGTATTGGAAGTTTTGTAGCAGTCGGCGTGTGTATTGGGCGATTCTGCAGCGGCTGGCGCATGTAGTGATAGGTTCTGCTGCTCCTGTTCCTGCTTATAAGTAACTTTAGTAAAATCAAGTAAGGAGTCCAGAGACTTAACCCTTACCCTGCTTTCTTGCAGCTAGTGGCTCAGCAGTGTAAGGGTTAAACCTCCTGACTAGTTAGTGATGAGGAGACATGGCCCATATACTGGTACTGAGCAGGAACGGCCATGATTGGTTTCCTTTATCTTCTTCCATAATGGAGAATAACGGAGAGTGGCAGTAAATAGAAGCCCCTCCCCCAGCGCCATAACTTCTACCATTACTTATAACAGAGAAACATGTGTAGCCGCCAGCATTATTATTACAGCTATTAATACAGTAGAAGGAAACCTCCTGCAGAGCTTCATCTACTGCCAGTCTCTGTTAATCTCCTCCATAATAGAAAAAGATAATGGAAACCCCTATGTAAAATTTAGGACCTATGGTTGGAGGGGGCCCCAGCCAAAACTTTGCTATGGGGCCCACTCATTCCTAGTTACGCCACTGGTGAAGGCCTTTCAAAAATTTAAGAGGAGATTCACAACAAGTGGACTCCCACTGGAATCATGCTTCAAATCCAAGATTAACAGACATATCCAGGACATGCATCAAGCAATGACAATGCCAGATGCATCTTAGCTATGCCAAGGAAAAGAAGAACTAAATTGTTGCTCAGTGGTCCAAGGTGTATTTTCAGATAAAGTAAATTTTGTGTTTCATTTGGAAATGAAGGTCCCTGAGTCTGGAGGAAGAGTGGAGAGAAATGACCCAAGCTGCTTGAGTTCTAGTGTGAAGTTTCAACATTCAGTGATGTTTGGGGAGCCATGTCATCTGCTGGATTAGATCCTCTGTGTTTTATCAAGACCACAGGCAGCGATTTTACATCACTTCATGCTTCCTTCTGCGGTTCTTTTTGGAGATGGAATTTTCATTTTCCAGCAGGTTTTGGCACCTTTCCACATTGCCAGAAATACCAATACCTGGTTTAATAACCACAGTATAACTGTGTTTGATTGTCCAGCAACTCGTCTGACCTTAACACTATAGAGAATCTAAAGGAAGATGAGAGACACCAGACTCAACAAAGGAAATGAGCTGAAGACTTGTATCTCTAACCCCGGCTTCCATATAACCTCTGCAGTGGCATCAGTTGATCGCCTCCTTTCATCATAATCAACCATAAAATAAATAAACACTTCCAAAAGTTCACACTGTTTGTAATGACTTTATATAATATGTGAGTTTCATGAATGTTTGAATTGAATTACTGAAAACAAATTTTTTGCTGATATTCTAATTTATTGAGAATCACTTGTATATTTCAATGTATTCTATCATAAAAAATTAATCAAAAATGTATGTGGTTTCAGAACAGCTGATTAGTAATGAGTGGACCTGAACTGCATTGTTTGGGTCTGTATTAAACACTGTGGTTTTTAAGTCTGCAGAATACAATCCCAGACTAGTCAGAAGTTTGGGTTTGATTCAAACTGGTGACAACCACAATTGGTGATGACACTGATCTTGAGTGTTATCCTTTACATGCCACAGGTAAAGCTGCCGATGGTATGTAGTTGTCAGAGGCACATGCACACGGCCATTCTGGCTGTCATCTTGTCTCTCCTCATGATGTCAAAGGAAACCATAATACTCACTCCTGCGGAATGGAATGGAAAACAATGTGGAATAGCATGTAAAGGACAGCACCGACCCCAGATGTTACTGGTGGGTGAACCATTTAAAGGATTAACAACCAGGATGTTCAGATTTGAGTCTGGTTTCTACCGACTGGTTTTAGTCTGGTTTGACTGACTTTAATACTGATTTATCAGCTCAGCACTAAAGATGATCAACATCTAAGTCTTTATTTTGTCAATAGTTAAAACCCAGTCCGCAGTAAGAGTAGGAGGTGACCAGGAAGAGTTCTGTTTATATGTCTCTAGCATCTGCTGCATTCTTAGTAATAGCATCTCCTCCTGGTCTCACATCTGATCTATGAATGTTAATCAAAGAACACTGAAATTCTATGGAGATCAAAAACTTGTATGTATCTGATGATGGGAAAAGAATGAAGCCTAGGAAATACAAATTAATGTACCGTTCACACTGGAATAAAAAAAGCCAGTCTATCAGTCTTTATGTAAATATGTATAATATAAACCCCTGTTTTACAAGAATTGCCGATATAAACAGAAGTGAACAACAAAAACTAAATTTGTGCCACCTCATTTCGGTAAGCTTATATACATAAATATTATGTTGTGACAATCAACACTTATTTTTGTGCTTATTTTAAATTAATTTCATTTTTATATTATTTAACATTTAACCACAAGGGGACACTGACATGAGATCTTTTTATCTCCTACATAATACCCTGCAATACTTGTGTAGCATTATAGTGACTGACAGATACTGACTGTTATCAGCATAGTCCAATAGTAATATGTGTGAAAAATTAGCTCTGAAGTGTCTCAAGGCGCGGGATGACGTAATTATAAAACCAGCCGACAAGGGTGGGAATGTAGTGGTTATGACACGAGAATACTATCTGGCTGAAGCCAAACGTCAGTTGGGGGATACCTGTACTTACAGACGCCTCGACCAGAATCCGACTAGTAACTATGCATCACGTCTCCAGACTTTACTTAGACGCAATGTGGAAAAGGGGATCCTCTCCAAAAGGACAGCCGACCGCTTGTTCCCAAAAACCCTACATACCGCGTGTGGTATTTCCTCCCTAAGATTCACAAGACTCTCTGTGACCCACCGGGACGCCCCATCGTCGCCGGTATAGGGTCCATTACAGAACCCATTTCCCAATACTTAGATTGGTTACTACGCCCATTGTTAAATGACATTCCGGCTTATTTGAAGGACACAACTGCCTTTTTCCTGGCCATCGAAGACTTGATATGGCAGGAGGGCTTCCAACTTGCCTCCATTGATGTTGAAAGCCTATATACCCGCATCCCGCAGGACCTCGGCGTTGAGGTTGTCCGCCTGGCTCTGCGGAATGCGGGTAAGGATGCCGACTACATTGCCTTTGTGAGCGATGCACTTACTTTCGTCCTATCCCACAATGCGTTCATGTTCAATGATTCCTGGTATGCGCAGAGAGTGGGCACAGCTATGGGTACTCCTGTAGCTTGTACACTGGCCAATATTTTTCTGGCGGTTTTTGAGTCCCGCTTTGTCCACTCTCTGTGCAACCCATTCATCAGAAATATCCGCGTTTATCTACGTTACGTGGATGATATTTTCATTGTTTGGGATGGATCACACAATGCATTTTCTTCATTTGTTGACATGAACATGAACATGAACGACATGAACATGAAATTTACTTCCCTGTTTGGGGGCGATTCATTAGATTTTTTGGATGTAAGGCTCAAGATAGCTGATGGGACACTTTCCACAGAAGGGTACAGAAAACCTACAGCGACTAATTCACTTTTACACCACAACAGTTTTCACCCTTCGCACGTGAAGTCCGGCGTCCCCTTCAGCCAGTTTTTACGCCTCAATAGTGACAACACAAGGTTTCAACAACAAGCACAGGAACTTGCTGTACGGTTTTTAGAACGTGGTTATCCAAATAAAGATATACAGGTTAACCTAAAAAAAGCCGATGCCATTCCCAGACGAAGTCTTTTTGCCAATGCCAAGAAATATAAGAATAAGGGTGAGAGGAGATTTGCTTTCTCCTTTGATTTTAGCCCTAATGACGGCAATATTCGCAAGGCCATTAATAAGAATTGGAATATTCTTCGCCCGGAATCAAAATTGGCTGAACTTACGGCCCACAGACCACTTGTTACCTTTAGACGTAGCCCCACATTGAGAACTGAGCTTGTCCAGAGTAGATATTCAGCTCCGAGACAAAATTGGCTCAGTAAAGGTGCTCCTAAGGGAAACTTTAAATGCGGGCACTGTAATTTTTGCAGATGTAACATGCAGGCCAAATCTTTGAACCTAGGAGGTGTGACGGTTGACGTGAAGAGTTTCATTACCTGTAGAACGACGTTCGTAGTATATGTCCTTTTCTGTCCTTGCAATAGATTTTACATTGGTAAAACAATCAGAAACATGTTCATACGAGTTAGAGAACACCTTAATTCTATTGGGACCGGGAATGGCTGTCCGAGGTTGATCGAGCACATGAGGCTTTATCACCCCAATGATCCAAATTCACTTCGCTTCGCTGGCATAGAGAGGGTGGATAATAATCCAAGAGGCGGGGACCGCCAAAAAGTCCTATTACGCCGTGAAGCCAAATGGATTCTTAGATGTAATGCTATGGGTGCCTTAGGACTGAATGACTGGAACGATCTGAGCGTCTTCCTGTAACTTTTTATGGTTTACGCGGATACATAATTTGCCCCTTCGCATACACCTAATTCAGCCATTACGTTCTCACTTATAAAGTACTACTGTCCGTGTATTGCATTTCCCCATTTGCCTTCGTTTTTAACATATTGTTAGTTTAATCACATATAGTAACGATTATGCACCTGTATGTCTTGTTGCTGTGTATCCATGACAACCTTCCGGGGCCGGCGCTTAAAACACGCATGCCCCGGAAGGATGACGTCAGAGGCTAGAGGAAGCGCTGCTTAGCGCGAAACGACCCGTCGCCTTGCCGCATGTCGGCGTCCTGTATCACCTGTGTTGTTTTCAATAAACACTGAAGCTTCCTTGGTGAGTGCCGCAATTTTCTTCTATTTATCTGCTCAAGATTACTTCACTGCCCTGCTGAGCACCACCTGTGACTTTACATCACTGCTTTAGATGCCAAACGCAACTCCAGTAGCACCGTGGTCCAACCGTGTCACGAGGTATATAGGGGTAGTGCCAGAGCCACTCTCTTCTTTTGTGTATGGAGTAATATGTAACAGGCAGCCCTGGAGTCCTTCAGAAGACCCTGGGCTGCTTTATGACACCATCATCACCCTAAAATGTTTTCTTCTGGCTGCCAATGGGTGACAGAGGAGCCCACTTAGACCCAGTGATAAGCACACAAGATTGGAGCTTTTCCAGTTCTGGATGTTAGTGTAGGAGCTGGTCTATGTTAACATGACACAGCCCCAGCTCCTGCAGGACTTGGTTTCTTGACAAAGTTATAATGGCAATGCAGCTGAAGAACATGGCCGCTTAAGGGTTTAACATACACAACAAGGTGCATGTAGAGTAACCGTCAAAAAACCTTTGATATGTTGTAGGGCAGGTAATTTTAAGCCCTTTTGCAATTGGATTAGTTAACTGAATCTTGCTTCCTTCTTTTGTATTTTGCAGACTTCCCCCTGTTGACAGTGACTCCCCAGATAACTGTTGCTAGGCACATTTCGTCTTCACTGAGCTGACTATGGAGGGAGATTGTACACGAGACACGCCCCTCTCTCTCTCCTCTCAGCTGTTTACCTCATGGCTCAGTACTCCAGCACTCAGTCATGTGCTGACAAGAGCTCCAACTAATGTAGTAACAAAACAACTACACTTATCTCTCCCTCAGCTTTTCCTACACTTGTATGTAATAAAATAATCCACACAGACACAAACTGCAGATCGATCACATCTCCCCCTCCCCATTCCCTCACACTCCACAGCAGGAAATGGCAAGAGAAACACTTATAGTCTTCAAGCTGTCCCATCATGTGCTGTGCTGAAGTTTTAGATAGATAGATAGATAGATATAGATAAAGATATGTAGATAAATAGATACATAATAGATAGATATGAGATAGATAGATACATAGATAGGTAGATAGATAATAGATATGAGACAGATAGATAGATAGATAGATAGATAGATAGATAGATAGATAGATAGATAGATAGATAGATAGACAGGATATACATAGACAGATATAAATGAGATATGAGGTGGATATATTAATATGAGATACATAGATGGATAGGATACATAGAATATACAAAGATAGATATGATATATGAGATTGATAGATAAATAGATTATACATAGATAGATATGAGATAGATAGGATACATAGATAGATAGGATATACATAGATAGAATATACATAGATAGCTAGAAATGCAATATGAGATAGATGTATATGGGATAGATAGATATGATATAGATAGATATGAAATAGATAGGATATAGATAGATATGGGATAAATAGATAGATATGAGATAGATAGATAGATAGATAGATAGATAGATAAGGTGTCACTGGTCAGCAGGTACTTGTGATGAGGTGACAGGGGGCAGGTCCTGCCCCTCCATTTTGTTGATTGCAGTTCTTTTAAGAACTGGAAACTATGGTTGCTATGGGCCAAAAAAGGTACTAAATTAGGACCTAGAGGTAAAATACTTTGAGGAATGATTTCGAGGGACACCTGAAGCAGAATTATGTCTTTTAGTTTTTTTTTGCTCAGAATGACAGTTACACTTCAAAGTTTGTTAAGTTATTTGACCAAAAGGTAACACCCGACAATATAGCCATGTGCATGCTAGAACTAGCATTCCGGCAGCACTATGCACTGACATGTTTGAGAGGATTGTCCATCCTGATGATGTCATTAGGGAGTGCAAATGACTGCAACACAGTGGTTGTTACAACCAGGGGTTTGAACTTTGCTGTTCGGGTAAGCTTAACACTAGTCACAAGTGATTCCCCATTATTTGAGTCAGTAACAGTTTGACCAAAGTGGTTCCCATGATCTCTAAGCACTTCTGACCAGGTGCAGGTACCATAGTGGGAAATGGGAAGAAGGATTTTTTGCCACCTCTGCCCCTGGAAAATCCCTTTAAGTCAATCATGAAAACTAGTGCTAATTTTGTATGCAGGTACTTAAATAAACAGACAGAGATAAAATGTAAAGCTATTTGGTATTAATTAGATGTTCCTCCTTAAATATAACAGAAAATGGAGCTTTGAGAAAAGTTAGAGGCATAGGATTTTCAAAAAGTCTGATATATTCATTTGTTTACAGAAGAAAATTCTGGATTTTTTTTCCCATAATAAAGTCAAGAAGACAGAAAAGATCCAATTTCTCCAAGAACATTTTTTAAAAAACTGCAACTATAAAAATTAAGCTATATTGTGATCTCTATAAATATTCACAGTGGAATCTTTGATTACAAGTAACTTTGTCTGCAAACTTGCATTTTACAAAAATTATACCTTGGTTTAGAAGTATAATTTGCGAATGCAAGCATTATGTGAGCCCATCCCACCCTCCAGTATATTGTACCTCCCTCCCACAAAACACACACAATATTGAAGTAGAAAAAAAATTCAAATAAAAATATTACGTATTTTGGGGGTGTTTGCTCAAATCACCCGCGCTTCATTGATTTCCTATGAGAAATATTTGATATACAAACAATCTATATAAATTCATATTTTAAGCCAAGGTATTTAGTGATTGTAGAACCAATCATCTGGGTTTCAACGATTTGCCATGGGAAAAATTGCTTTTATATACAGGTGATCTCCGACTTAAGAACACCCAATTTACAGATGACCCCTAGTTACAAACAGACCTCTAGATTTGTAATTTACTGTAATTTAGTCCCAGGCTACAATGATCAGCTTTAAGAGTTATCAAAGGAGTCTACAATGAAGATTTTTTGTTAATCCCAAAACTTTTAAAATCCAATTGTCACAGAGGCCAAAACATTTTTTTCTGCGGTTACAATTATAAGATATACAGTTCTGATGTACAAACAAATTCAATTTAAGAACAAACCTACAGAACCTATCTCTTACATAACCCGGGGACTGCCTGTATATGATTTGGATTCCAAACATGTTCCTAAAAGAAATTATGCTCGTAATCCAAGGTAACCCGATCTATTGTATTTCCACATATGCAAATTAGGTAACTATAATCACCATGAAACATAGAAGGATTTTTTAAAATTGTTTTTATCTGAGATTCCAAGATTATAACCAAAAGTTTATTGATAAAATATGTTACTAATATTTTGCTTTACAATAATTCTTAATACTTCATTTGCAGTCTAAGAACTATAATTTGAATGTAATTATTAAAGTAATTCCGCCCCTTTCCAGAACCTAAGAAACATGAGTAGTTAATTGCTTATTTCCTTTAATTGTGTACATTACTTGGCAATTATAAAGCCAAGTTTCCTTAATCTATGAACATTTTTCTCTAATTGGTAAGTTAAACTTTTCCAAGCTAATTAATTGCGTATACATAAATTAACTAGCAATTAGCAATTACATAAGTAAAAGCTACCTGATGTTCAGGAAATAGTTTTTTTTTTCCATGTCATTAATAGGGATACATCTCACCATCTGGAAAGACTATTTTCAAGCAGGTGTTACCTTCTGTGTAAATACTTTAAGACTAAATGCTTTAGAGAAGTTGAGCTAAATCTTTAATCTTAATTGTATATGACTATTATAAAAAATGGAACTTGACACATCTGCCAACGTTCAACACACCTTCCCAATGGAAGCTGATATCTGATATTTTAAAAAAAGTGTAACAAATGTGCCATCAAGTTACCTGTGTAATTTATTTGGTAATCTGATTTTCAGAGATGAAAAATATCTAATGTGATTTACTTGTTTATATTAATTTTGTCCTCCATTGCTCTATGAAGAAGTCATTATTATAAAGCAACCAAGGAAAGAGCCTTTCACTAACATGGGCAAACTACTAATCAGTTGTGAAATTTATAATTTTGTATACAAAGTAGTAAAAATAGCTATATTTCGGCATGTGTGCAGAAATAGCTGTTTTTTCACAAGTATCTGGATGTTTTAACCGCTACATCCTTTAAAGGACATCTACCACTAGGATGAAGGATTGTTAACCAAGCACACTGACACAATGTGTTGCCCCCCTGGCAGGAACTGCTCTTTTAGCATCTATGTCCTATGTCTAGAGATGAGCGAGTATACTCGTCCGAGCTTGATGCTCGTTCGAGTATTAAGGTACTCGAAACGGCTCGTTGCTCGGACGAGTATTTCCCCTGCTCGAGATCGAGCATTTAATTAAAAACACAGTGAAGAACAATGAAGAATAGAATAAAAACAGTGAACACGGATCATTTAAGAGAAAAACACATGCAGAACACAGTGAAGAATAGATTACAGATGTTCGGCACATCTGCTTACTTGTCGGAAGATACGCGCGGAGCGGTGCGAACAAAATAGTAGTGAAGAAACACATTGAGAACATGGGGGTGAGCAGGACAGAGACACCGGGGAGCAGCACAAGACTAAAGAGCATCAACAGAGCCACCGGGGAAGCAGCGACGGACAGGCAGCGGCACGCCACGGAGACATGGGCAGGCACGCAGCACGAGATAGGCTGGTCGGGCACGGAGACATGGGGCACGTGAGACTCGGGGCACGGGACATCGGGGCACGGTGATCATCGGGGCACGTGAACATCGGGCACTGAGACATCGGGCAGCGGCACGGAGACATCGGGCAGCGGCACGGAGACATCGGGGAGACTTCAGTGGAAGAAGAGCAGCGGATCCCGGGACAGCGTATCTCCCGACAAGTAAGCAGATGTGCCAAACATCTGCAATCTATTCTTCACGGTGTTTTTCACTTAAATGATCCTGTGTTCACTGTTTTTATTCTATTCTTCACTGTTCTTCACATCTGCTAACTTGTCGGGAGATAATATATGCGCAGAACAGTGAAGAATAGATTGCAGATGTTTGCATACATCTGCTAACTTATCAGAAGACATTCTTTTTCAGTTAATTAACACATTTTATTCCCGAACCATGGTCCCTTTGAAAAATGCTTGAGTCTCCCATTGACTTCAATGGGGCTCGTTATTCGAGACGAGCACTCGAGCATCTGGAAAAGTTTGTCTCGAATAACGAGCACTCGAGCATTTTAGTGCTCGCTCATCTCTACCTATGTCCTATCCTATGTACAAAGAAAAGGCTTTTAAAATTATGCAAATGAGCCCAAGGGCACTGGGCTTCATAGATGTTAATGGAATCCAGAGACCCTGAGACTCATTTGCATAAATTGTAAAGCCTTTTTTTCCTTTAAAAACAAGGGCATACGATGCTAAAAGAAGAGAAGATCCTACCAAAGAGGGTTCACAATTACATGGCTTGGTGTTTGGTTTACAATACATGACCTGGTGGTAGATGTCCTTTAACCACAGCCAGATATGCAGTATTAGTACATTTTTCATTCATGCTTTAAGGTTTCTCACATCTACTTTGCAACAATATTAGTTGAGCAGATTGTTTTCCTTTCATGTTGCATTTCTAAATGCCATTGTATTAGCTTTGACTATGTGAGCCAGATGAGACTTATAAAAACACTTGGGAAAAAGGATTGTTGCAATGCTCCAATATCCTAATACATATGCTCCTCACAAGGGATAGGGGATTCAATCAAAAAGTTGGAAAATAAGTTGAGCAGTTTTGACCAGGTCACACTAATACAACCCTATCAACAACTAAAGTAGACTGTTGACAATCTAAAGGAGGGATAAGAACAATTTTGACAAAGGTATGGCATACAGATGGACACACAGGGGCAACCGTAGGTTTAACACTAAAATTAATAGAAGTATGTCTGCAATGGAACCCTCTTCCAGCGAGCAATTTTTATCCACAGACACCAGCGAGGGAGAAGGAAGGTCAGATGGGGGCGGAAACAAACCCCCAAATCTCAGAAAGAGGGGTTTACAACAAAAAGGAGAAGTCCCATGCATACAAGAGGGGTAAGCGGTAACAACAATCGAGAACCAGGAAGTAACAGGATCCCAAGTCCATGAAAACCGTGGTGATGACATTTGGCTTTTGAAGTCTTGCACCATCAGCCCTCTATACTTGATAATGTTCCTTTGGAGGACCGGCAGACATGTGGTGATTTACTGGAACTTTTACAGGAGAACGAGGACCCCAACCCAACAGCAATCGAGTTTTTGGATCTGAAAATTTCTCTCCTGAATAATACCATAAGCATGGATCTCCACGGAAAAAGCACGGCAACAAATAGCCTAGTACACTATAAAAGCTTTCACCCACAATATTTGAAAATGGGAATCCCAGTGGTCCAATTTGTTCGGATTATACACAATTGCACCCAACAAGAAGACTTTGGAAGAAATACACAAAGTTGACACAAAGGTTTAAAGGAAAAAAATATCCAAAGAAAATTATCTCAAGGGCTTATTATAGGGCTCTTGAAACCCCGAGATCTGACCTTCTCATGCCACAACCACCTAAACTAAATTCCCAGATCGATCATCTGACATCATCTATTTCCCCCAGTAGATGTAATGATGGGTCAGTGATACAAGAGGTCCGCATACAGGGAGGGGAAGTATAGATTTTTTAACCCATTTTTTGATATGTGCCACAATAGTATGAAGCAGCGTCACACAACTTGCGAGAATCTTTCCTATGATCACAGTGTACTTATGGTACTGCTCCCTAACAACAACTGACTGAAATTCCTACTTACCTAATTTTTACTATTTAATGCTGGGGATTGTATAGTGTTTACTGTTTAGCGTAGTAATTGCTGTTTAGTAAGATGCTTTAGAATTTAGGCCAGTCTTTTATTTCTGACCTGGGCAACACTCCAACCCCATTCATGACCAAAATTAGGACATCATGGGGCATACTTATCAGGGCGTGTCTGCGGCATGTCAGTGATGTAGAAGCCCTGACATAATCACAAAAGCTAGCTTGTTACTATTGGGGGCTGTGCTGTATACTACTGGGGGCAGTGCTGTATACTACTGAGGGCTGTGCTGTATACTACTGGGGGCTGTGCTGTATACTACTGGGGGCAGTGCTGTATACTACTGGGGGCAGGCTGTATACATACTGGGGGGGTATGTGATTAATGCATTTCCCACCCTCGGCTTATACTCGAGTCAATAGGTTTTCCCAGTTTTTGATGGTAAAATTAGGGGTCTCGGCTTATACTCGGGTCGGCTTATACTCGAGTATATACGGTAGTTTACCTACATCAGCGTTTCATTTATCTATATATTTTGATGTATTAAAGTACATTTTTCATGTGTTTTAAATGTTCTCTGATCAGTTTTTTTAATCTTTTCACCTCTGTTCCAAAAATAATTTTCCCTCTGTTCTAATTAATGTTCTGTCTCCTTATCTTTGTTCACTGCATTTTCAGTTTGCAATTGTTTGAAATATTCCTTTCTGCTCAAACTAAACTCTTCTTTCCCTTGTGTCACTTATTAAACTTTTTCTATTATTAATCACCTTTTTAAACAAAACATTGTCTTTGTGCATCCTATAGGATTCTATGCATAACCAAACTTTTTTTATATTATTTATATTTTAGAAATTGATAATTGGGATGATAATAAACTTTATCTCCTTTATTAAAGAAAAATTTTTTTTCTGTCTCCTGTTATTTTACCCCCGTTTTCCACTGCAGTGAGAAGTGTATTTAAAGGTACTTCTGTAGTCTGGTAACAACATAGATAAGGAGAGCAGGCTACAAATGTATTTTTTACATTCCTGTAGAGCCTGTCTATAAGGAGTTAGGCATCACCATGTTTTCCTTATATACCTGCAGAAGTGAAGTGTGTACACTGTATGTGGCATAGTTATGGGAATGTATCAAAAAGTGTAACGGAAATTGCTAAGTTTGATGGGAAAAAAAAACATTTTCCAAAATTTCACATATCCAAAATTTTAACTGCCAGTGGAATAACCAACATTAATTGTAATAGTAATTGGAAGATTTTGCAGAGTCAGTCTTCATCACAAATTTATATGCCATTTACTTTGTACTTTGCTGAGCATAAATTTGTGATTGGCTTTCTACCTTTGTTCTAGTTATCTAACTCAGGGGCATAAATACAGGGGTAACAGCCATGGCAGCTGCTATGGTGCCCACAGTGTCAGAGGCCCCAGCATTCGGCTTTACGCACTAAAGAATAGAGGATGTGCACCATTATTTACATGTAATGATGCACATTGTACAGCATACTAAATATATAACAGCACACTTCTTCCAAAGTACACACCTGATTCAGCAGTTCCGATAAGAAACGTTGTGGATGGGAGACGGGACAGCAGAATGGCAGGACTGAGATGTCTTATGTGCATGTGTGTGTATATATGGTGTGTGTATATGCTCTATGTATGTGATGTGTGTATACACTGTATGTATGTGTATTTGGCTATACATGGTATTGTATGTGTATGTGTTTTTGTTGTTACTCACATGTAACACTATATAACACTAGTATTCAGATGTTAAAGTTCTTAAATTGTTGCAAGGTTCTCAAAAAACAATTTTTTGTACAAAAACACTCCATTGCTGATGTACGGTGCCAGGATTGCATGGGTTATTCAAAAAATGTGACTTTTTAAGTTAAATTAAACAAACCCAAAAACAGGTGCAAAGTTCCACAATAAAGATAAATCTTCACTATTTGTGACACCCCTGTCAATTATATGGGAAGGTAATGGAAATTCAGTAGCATGCTCAGATTGCTGAAGTGTATGTAAAATCTGATTTCTCTCAAATATTAGTAACATAAATTTACATTCCACATCTATTCTATTTGCAATGATTATGATTCAATTATTTCTTAGAAACTGTCACTAGCAAAGGCAATGGATTTTTTTATCCTGTGGATATTTGCAATAGATAAAAACTTGAGCTTTTAACAAAGTTTCTCTTTTTTTCTTTTCTTTGGAATTTTTGCATAACACATAATGTATGAGTGCTATATATCAAGAGAGAAATTAAAAACATAAAATCTTTCAAAAGCAACAGATGCTTTTCTCAAAAAATAAGCAAGCCCCAGGATATATTTAGTCTATGGTGGTGTCAAATTTCATGGATAATTTAATAACTAATAATTTTAATTCCTGAATAGCAAGATCTGATACAGTATAACAGCATCCATGCAGGAGAATTAACCCTGTAGGCTAATGACATTTTTCAAAAGCCATTAAATGAATTTATGTGATTTAATGTATTTGGATGTCAGTATACAAATGATATTTTCTGTACTGCCAAAAATGTAGCAAACCGTAATATATAAGTGCAGCAAAGAAGAAATGTGTGGTAGATTAAAATATTTTAATCAGTACTGCAAAATCTTACATTATTTTTTTCTAGAGGGCAAAAACTGTAGTAATATATCATTATTTACTGACATTTTATTTATCAATCATTTCTTGTTTTTACAAGCCACTGTACAAAAAATATAGATTTTTCTTGATCTATATTTTTTAATCATCTAATTAATTAATTAAATGATCAAATTTGTTTAAATCTCAGTTTGATAAGGCAAATATGAGTTTAAAATCTTGAATATTTTTATAATAAAACAATTGCAACAATAACAGAGAAATACATAGTTAAGATCATATAGTAACTTGTTGTCAAAAATAGCATAGCAATAATCAAAGCAAAACTGTTAATCCTAGTCATTGATCTTCTTTTAAAAGTATGTAGCAATCTTCTCATAACTGATGCAGTCCCTGCACTAAATGTTCTAGTGCAGCATTGGCACCTTGAGATACAGATGAAATCTTTTCGGTTCTGTGACAATTGTCACTCCTATATCAGGCAGTGCTGGGTCTATTTAAGGGAAATATAAAGGCAGTCCCCAATTTAAGAACATTCGCCTTATAAATGACCCCTAGTTATAAACTGACCTCTCTTTGTACTGTGACCTCTGCTTAAAGGGAACCGGCCACCACATTTTTCATAAATGCAGCTAGTGGCAGGTTCCCATAGAGCCCTGTTAACTAACGGACACCCTTCTTTAGCTAAAAATTGTTTCCCTCAGATCCCAATGGTACCTGGTATCCATGGATATCTATAGGAAGTCGAGGTGGCATGGCCTTCTCGGGCTGAATCCAGCAGCGCATACCTATGCCTTCTCAGCATGTAGCAGTAATGCCATGTGTCCAGGCTGACATCATAGCATGTCCTTTAGCCTCCTGACCAAACTGTACACCATGCAAATATCTTAGCACATGAAATCATAGCAGCCTGCAAGGAGAAGATTTAATTTGCATGTAGGGATGTAGTGATTTTATGTTGTCAAATATGTGCATGGTGTACAGTTTACAAATGTTAGGAGGCTAAAGGACTAGATATGATGTCATCCTGGTCACATGACATTAGACCCACAACCCGTGACTTGATCTAAATTTCACTGGATACCAGGCAAGTTTATAACTCAGATTTTATAGATATGTGAAGGAAACACATATCTGTGTTGGTTTCTGAAGATTATCTGTGTATGGTTTCTGAAGATTTATTACAATGAGCGAGCGGCTCGAGTGGCTTATTGTAATGAATATTGTGCAAAAATGCCTTATACTGCAATACAGTATTTTGCAGTATATGGTAGGAATGATCAGACCATTTTGGGTTATTGTAAAAAAAACCTAAAAGTTCAAATCACCCCCCTTTCCCTAGAACTGATATAAAACGTAATAAACAATAAAAATCACAGACACAATAGGTATCGCCCCGTCTCAAAATAATCAATCAAAATATAAAAATTTAGCCGGCGGTGACCCCCATAACGGAAAATAGCGCCTAAATGTCCGAAATGCGACTTGTACACTATTTTACATCACATAAAAATGGGATTAAAAGTGACCAAAATGTTGCACAGACCTCAAAATAATAGCAGCAAAAACATTGGCTCATTTTGCAAAAAATTACCCTTCCCACAGCTCTGTACACCAAAGTATAAAAAAGTTATTAGCGTCAGAAGATGGCGAAAAAATGTTTTAAATTTTTAATTTTACGCAATCGTTTAACTTTTGAAAATGAGTTAAAAATGCAAAAAAAAACTTATAATTTTGGTATCGCTGTGATAGTATCGAAGCAAATAATAAAATAGAGATGCTATTTGGAACACACGGTGAAAGTCGTAAAAACCGAGCCCACAAGAACGTAACGTGTTTTTTTTCCAATTTTTCCACATTCGGAATTTTTTTCCAGCTTCCCAGTACAAGGCATGGAATAATAAATAATGTGAAGGAGAAGTCAAATTTGTTGTGCACAAATTAAGCTCTTACACAGCTCTATACATGGGAAAATAAAAAAGTTATGAATTTTTGAAGGTGGATAGCAAGAAATGAGTGAAAAAAAACCTACAGTTAAAAAAAACACACATAAAAACAATAGACACACGTGGCTGATATATCACTCTCTAAGACAAATGAATCAAATTCACAACCAAGAAAAAAAAGAGATGCAAAAATGTCGTGTTTAAAGATAAATGACCCCCAAAGATAAAATTAACTATTAAAGTCACTAAAATGATGTAAAGTTGAGTTAAATTAAATTAATTAGAGGGGAAGGTTAAGTTTTATACTGAATACTGAACATAGTTTTAGCACTTGCTTTCAATACTCTTTTTACTGTCACCAGATTTTACCATAGCAAACTACTGATACCCTCAAGTAGAGTATGAAATGTGCTTAAAAGAAGATGAAACGGCACTCACCAAAACTTTTTTAATAACATGTCATACGACAAGTTAGGAGCAACCAGGCACTTTTTTTATATGATGTAGACAACTTGAGAAAGCACAGTCTGCCTTTATCTTTTAGATTGCAGTGGACCTGTGTTTCTTTCAGCTACAGAATTGGAGATAGAGATAGTTGAAAGGTGGATATTTTATTATTATCTGCAGCTCACATTTCAAACTTTGTCTTTAAATCATATTGTATCTGTGTCTTCTGCACTGAAGTCCACAGTCCCTCATGCAATCTGAAAGATTATATTTGTATCTTCAGTACAGCACCAAAACTTGTTTCTAGGTACCAGTAAGATGTTTCTAGGAACCAAAAATAGCAGTGTCTGAAATAACGCTCCCCCTGCAGCACCTAAACTTGATTCATCCAATATGACTCTTCTCTGCTCATTTTCGCATGACTTTGCAAGAGATTTTTTTTTAAGCGTCAAACTTCACATAAAAGAGGGAATTGTGGAAAGAACATTTTACACCCTTCCTGAGGGAGCTAGTAGTTTCATAGAGTAAAATCCGGTGACAAGTTCCCTATAAGTATATAAATCTATCATTTCTTTGAGCTTAAATTTCTTAAGCAAAACTTTACAAAGTGAAAAAAAATATTTATGAAAATATTTTGCTTTGTTATTTGCCTTCAAGTTATCATATTAGGTAATTAAAATAAAAGTATTTTTATTGTTATTAAAAAGTTTTGTGAAAAAGGCAACAGCATTAGTAGTATTAAACAATAAATCATTTTATATAAAGGAACTTATGTCGTCAGCACTGGAGCTATGATTGGCACCAGACTTTTCTATCCAAAATCAATGCACCCTATATTACCAAATATAAATACACTGAAAAATAAATAAATTTCCCATTATTTTATGTATTGCAAAACAAAAAATATATTTATATGACATGTTTATTTTATAAAGAATATATTATTTTTTTGCTTCATCCGCAGTATGTTCACAGCATTAGTTTAAACAGGATTTTACTCAAGGTAATAAACACTTTTATTTCAGATATTTTCCTGTGATACAATCCTTAAATACAAGTGATAGACTTTATTTTTCCAGTTAATAAAATTGAAGACCTTAAAAAACAAACTACATACCAATTGAATCTCTCTTATCTGGGCAAAAAAACGCATTCAACATAAGTTAAAGAAGAATACAGAGAGAGAGAAATATTTAAGACATTCTACAACAACCCATTTCCAGACGTGGAAATGTAAGTAAAAGAGATCTCATAAAAGAATAGTACATCAACCAGACAAGTCATAACCAAGTTAACAAATTTATATAGAAGAAGCATAAAGATTCATATTTTCATTTACTTGTTCTTACTTAAACATTAAAGACATGAAAGTGGGTTACATAATCTACTGTAGATTAGATTCTTTTTTCACTCCAATGACTTACCTTGCCACCAACAGTGTTTATTGTGACTTTTCTCATCAGTCACCACTGAATTTGCTCTATGCATGAGATTTCCTTTTTTCTCTTTGAGGTCTAGAAAACTGTAATGCAGTGACCATGTATCGATATGGTAAATAATGATTTTACATAGTTGCTTAGTAGGCCATTTCAGTAGATACAATAAAACTTTATTGAGCTACAACTCTGACTGGTCCACAGATAAACAGGTGAACCCACCAGTGTGGACCAATAAGATAGGTGAGCCCTTAGACTCAACATGAGCAGTGCAAGGTACAGTACACTCAATGTAACTAATACAGATACATTAAGAATACATCTTATTAACCATGCAGTGTATTCAAGTAACAATATACTGTATATTTTGCAGAAAGCCTACATTCAAGGCTAGTGCTATTTAGCAGGTCTCACAAAAGGTAACTAAGATCAGAGGCAGCTCAGAACAAATAAAATTCAAATGAGAGAAATGTGTGTTGTGATTAGATAAGATACATGCATTTAGGAATCCCTCAAGAAGATAATACAGAGAGAACAGGACACATACACATGGGGGGGGGGCAGGTTGATGTTACCAGTTTAAGCTTACAGTGATGAGGTGTTTATAAGGTCCAGATGTGATGCTAGCGGTCCAAGGCATTGATTTACTTTGCATCTTGGTATTTAAGCATCTAGTGCATGCACTGTCTGCTGCCAGGTGCTGTCTCTCTCTTATGTGCAAGATCAGGCACTCCAATTCTGCTTGGTAGTGCTCCATTTGGGAACACATTGGGGCAGATTTACTTACCCGGTCCGTTCGCGATCCAGCGGCGCGTTCTCTGCGGTGGATTAGGGTCCGGCCGGGATTCACTAAGGCAGTTCCTCCGCCGGCCACCAGGTGGCGCTGTTGCGCTGAAAAGCATCTGAACGCACTGGAATTAACCTGGGCTGGACCAAGTGAAGGTAAGCGCGTCCCAAGCGACACTTTTTTTGTTTTAAATGCAGCGGTTTTTCGAATCCGTTGGGTTTTCGCTCGGCCACGCTCCCCGATTTCCGTTGCGTGCATGCCAGTGCCGATGCGCCAAAATCTGATCGCGTGCGCCAAAATCCCGGGGCAATACAGGGAAAATCAGCGCAAATCAGAAATATTCGGGTAACACGAATCGGGCCCTTAGTAAATGACCCCCATTGTCATGGGATTTGATGTGCTTAGGGGTGCTCTGATAAAAGTCGGTAAAGGCACTCTGAACTTTCAGGTTCCATCTCTCTAATTGCACCATGTCGGATATTCAGAGCATTTTGATGCTGGGGGCCAAGGTGGCTGGTTATGTCTGGGTTTGGTCAGCAGGGGGATAGTTGTGCATCTCGACAGTGGTGCCTGTTGTTTTCTACACACAGATTGGGGGGGATTCCCGGGGATTAAGTGTATGTCAAGAAACCCAGAAGGGACCAACAAATACTAGTGAACAAAAAAGATGTAGGGAAAAGGGGAAAAAAGGGAAAATGTGGAAAAAGCAGGAGCAGATATACAGGCTGGCATCTATATCGGCACCCTCTTAGACATCTATGTTATAGATATTTGGCTATGCCTTTGACTCTAAAATAAATATGCCATAATAGTGGATTTTAACTCATGGACCATAGGCATCCTAGACTGCAAGTGGTGTTCATTAAAACATGGTGGATCATAGCACTGTGCATGCACTGGCCATGGGAATAAGCACATAGAAAATAATTTGGCCTTGTGTTAGCACATTACCCTATTGTATGTTTGTGTGCATGAAGCCTTACTGTGATGTTTTCAGCTTGTGTAATGAAACAAAATGTGGTCAGGTGGAGGCCCCAATCAGGACAACGAGCTTGCATATAAACTTTCCTGAGACGGTTTCTGTGAAGAAATTCCATTGTTATGTAACTTATATTTTAACAGCGGTACAGTTTGCTGGTTTCATCTTAGAAATGTAGATGTTAGATGTGGAGGTCCAGGGGTAGTGTGGCTTCTCAAAGTCTGTGGTTGTGAACCCAACTGGATGAATTGCAAAACTCTCTTAAATACCTTTGTAGATGCCTTATGGTAGAGAAATGAACATTTCATCTGTGGGCAACAGCTCTAGTGGACATACCTTCTGTAAGCATGCCAGTCAAATTACCAAACAACTGGGGTATTTATAAATGAGTTGGCTTCTTCTGCAAGTTTTTAGTTTGTCTTAGGAGCTTTCTGTACTTTAGATTTATCATATGGGCTTGGACTGGCACATGAGATGTGAAAAATGGATTTGTTTTGCAAATGATTTCTAAGTATTACATGGGAGGCAGGGCTGGAGTGAATTTGTGCCTAAATTTGTTACTTTTAAAAACCATACTTCATAAACCTGTCTAACATGTCTTTATTAACTTCATAAAAGTGGTATAAGTAGGCTAAAGTGAAAAGTGAAGGAGGTTGGCAAATGTAGCACAAATTGCGCAAATCTGCATTTGAGACAATGGTGGGATGTTTGTATGCCAGAAATCTGACACAACTACAATGATAAATTCCCCTGACAATTTTATAGAAAGGTCTTTTTGGACATAAAAATTTTAAGAGCTTTGATTTCAACTAATAATAAAAAAGGGAAAAAAAAAAAAGTGTTGCATTTCCATTTTTAAATAAAATGTATATATAAACTTGAATTTCAGAACCAATGATAAGAATATCCTGCTAGGGGAATGATTTTCTTTGCAAGGCCAGGGATGCTAGATTGCCTCACCATTAACCGAAACAGCTATGGCAAAGATGTCAGGAAGACAAGGAGGAGGGAGCAACGAATGCTCCCGACAATCAAGACAGGGATCGCGGGAAGACCCGTGACTGGACACAGACGGATACCACCCAGGTCGGTCCACAGGTGCGACTACTCTCGCGGTGGATGCATTGAGGCGAGGTGCACTTAGAGGAGACCGGGGTTCGTGTGTCCGTTCGGGAGCAGGTCAGGGAAGGTGGCAGAGATGCTACAGGTTACAGTCCAAATCCATGGGTCAGCAATCGGAGGTATCCAGGCAGTGGGGGGGAACCAGGCACATGGGATGCAGGAACGTGGAAACAGCAGGAACACATGACAGCTGGGAACCATAGGAAACTCTAGAACACCAGGAAACGGGAATGCGGTAACTCATGATCCATTGAGGCCAGGAAGTGGAGGGTCGTGGATATAGGAGATGGATTCTAGCCAGCACACGCCAATCTGCGATTGGACTGGTGCCTTTAAATTCCGCACAGCCGGCATGTGCACCCATAGAGCGGGACACTGCACGCATAGCAGTCCGTGGCGATCGGAGCGGAAGGTTGATCATAGCGGCGGCGTGGATCGGCACCCCACGGAGGTGCACACAGAGAACATGGGTGCGTCTGAGGCGTCCTTTCCACATTTGTTTTCAGCTTGTCGTTCTGTGAGTTGCTTTCTGACTGTGCAGAACTTGAATTGCACCCTGGACCCATTGTTAATCACAGGCTTTTTCCGACATGTTCTTTCACAACACCACCAAGATGTACCATAAAAATTGGGAGTACAATCTCGATGCTCTACTTGGGGGCACCCCGCCAAAATCTCACTTGAAAAACGCACCAAACGCATTGCACTATGAGACACAGCAAGCGTGCAAGTGCAATGCATTGTTTTTTCACAATCAAATTGCCAATAGAAATAGATAAGACCACAGTCCTGAGTCCTTCTCATGCACGATCATCAACACGTGAAAAAGCCATTGAAAATGATTGAAAACACAAAAAAAGTGTGTGAAATGTGGAAAATCTGATGCTGAAAACAAACAAACACTTAACATGCTGAAATTTAAATGTGTGCTTAAAAAAAAGTGTCGTGAAAAAAAAGCCTGTGATAAATGGGTCAGAGTGCAGAGTTTGCTGTCAAATGTGATGTGAAAATACAAGGTGAAGGTGGCTCTTATTGTGATCCCTGTATTTTTGACAGAATTTGAAAGCCTTTTTTACCAGTCTTTAACTAATCAGCAATAAGGAGAAGGATAATAAGTGTGCACAAGTGATAAATAGAGAATCTACAACTTAGGGTGCGCTCACACGTGCGTGAATGCATGCGTTTGAACAACCTTAACAAGCAGCAGAGGAAATTGCCTGATACATTCTCTCTACATTGCGTTTACAGAACTATGCATACATAGCGTAACAAAAATAGTGTTAACGCTTGTGTTAACAAGGTGTCAATGCAGCGTTTTGTGAAACACAATGCTGATGGCAAGTAGAGGCAGATCTCTCTCTATCAGCTGTTTTGATGTGTTAATGCCACGTGTGTAAACACACCCCTCACTATGTTACTACAGTGGCCTTGTGACATAAGTGTGTCCAAAGAGGAGTTAAATATCTGTATTTCACATTTTTATATCTTGGATTCAATGGTCAATGTATGGTAAATATGGTATGGCTTGATATATGTATGAGAGTAGCAGTAGTTCCAGTGAAAGCGCGGTGAGAAGTGAATATCGTAAGAGATCTAGAGGAGAAATATTGCAAGACTGTCGCTGCAATCACGCCATGAGAAGAGTATGCTGCTTATAGATAAGCAATTGGTGGGATGATGGCGGACATTGGAGTGAAAGCACGGTAGGTAGCTAATTGTGAGATGAATAGGGGCTAGATAGTGTTCCAAGAAAGAAAGGCTTCCTAAGGAAGTCCTTTCCACCAACGAACCCTACTGTTACATCATTTGTACGCAGGATTGTTGAATTGTCTGGTGTATTCTGTCATGTCACTAAAACGCTGAAAATTGCAACAAATCATATTCTGATTTCAAATGTCATAAATACACATGATTACAAATGGAGCATAAATAAATAAGTCGGAATTAATTAGGCTTTTTATATTTACTTTACATGTGGATGGGTGGTAAATGTAACAGGTTAGTTCATCATTTTAATTGAAAACACAGAGAAACTTAATGAGAGATCTAAGTTTTAATTTAAACCCCAAGTGTGAACTTCATCTGATCATGTTGATTCTGTGCTTGTACTTCACAGAAAAAAAATGTAATACTTTGGGTTCAATAAAGAAATACGTATATCAGATACTAACCTAAGTCATACATTGTTGATCCAGGAGAGGAAGGCAAAACACTTATAAGCAAAAATGTTCTTCCAGTTCAAGTATGGCAGATAATTTCCTGGATGAGCTTTCATTACATGTGATGTTTTACTTCTTTGAAAGGCTTCTCCTGCTGGTGCAATGTTTTATCCAATGCCATTGTGGCACTAATAGTGTTAAGGGTATTCCCATTTTGGCAAATAATGTTATTGTTTTATAATGAAATTTATACAATTTTCAATATATTTCTGTATGAATTATTTATGTTTCTAGATCTTTGTTTGCACTCATTTTATTGAAAGCTTATGTGTCTACATTCAGTGGAACATGGTCACACAGGTGCACAGCTCATTAGTATCACAGAGAATAATCAGAGCTGTGGTAATAACGCGACGGGACCTTTGTCACCATGCTCAAATTTCTTCCCATGGAAATATAATGAGGTCCATAGAAGATGAAGAAGAGATCTAGAAAAATGATGAGAAATCAAGTTAGAAAATTAAAACCCCTGTACACAAAAACATGGCTTTGGATTTGACATTTATGGCACACATAACTTTAAATTTATACCTTTGGTGTATGGAGCTGTGGTTGGTATAACTTTTTTACAATTTTTGATGACATCAATCACTTTTATAGAATTTTAAATTTTTTAAATGGCAAAAAGTGCCATTTTCGACTTGGGCGAATTTTCATTACAGGATTAATGTCAGTGAAAAAATCCTTTTATTTTTTTTTTGGGGGGAATTTCGGGCGCGGTGATACAATGTGTTTATAATTTTGCTATTTATTTTATTTTAGATCTGTTTAGGATGGTGATTTGAATTTTAAGTTTTTTTTTTATTTACAATTTTTATAACTCCCTGGGTACTTAAACCAGGTTGTTTGATCGATCTACCAATAATTAATTATGTTGTGCGATTGCACATCTAATGAAGGGGTTAAAATGAGAACGTATCGGGTCTTCGGCAGACTTGAGGCTGTCATGGCGCCGCTCCCTGATGATGTCAAGGTGAGCGAGATCCTTGGGCGGCGCCACTCTTTTGTAAATCTGCTGGCATGATCGCGGTTGTTACCAGTAAGTCTTTGCTGCAATATACGCTAAGGAAAAAAAGATACCGGTAATGGAGAAGGCTAAGCCCGTGGAGCCTCTCCAGCACCACCCTGGAATGTGACGTAAATTACGCCACATGTCGTAAGGGGTTAAGACAGACCAGACTGATCTGACACATTGCCATCTACCACTCAATGCCAGAACGATCGATCAGCTATTGGGAAGGGTTTGGGTCTAGCTATAGGCTAGTTTTGACCTAATTCAGTTCAACCTGCAGTTTAGTCTGAGGTCAATTCTATTTTTGCAACATGTTGTAGTTGCAATTGATACATTTTAGGAAATGTATGACAATTTTCTTTTCGTTATAGTGTCAATTGGGATTGGATTAAAAGCATACGATGGACTTCTTAATATGACGACGATGAACAAGAATTTGAAATTGAGAAATAATGGGTCAATGAACAAGTAGGTATATCTCTTTTTAATAATTTGAGTGCCTTTTCATTTAAACCAGTTAGATTCCAAGATACATTCCTTCACTTTTCTATAGGACTCTGCAACATCACACCGATTTTTTTTTTAATTCAGAAAATAATAAGCATTTGGAGAAATAAAAGAGTTGTACTGTGTTTTTTGGAAGAATTCATGCTGCGATTTCCGTCGTCTTGTGGGCTCGTTACTATGACTATTTAAAGCTTGGCTTGTATTTGAGAATAACATTTACTTATAATCTAGTGATGAATGTCAAGTAAATCTTGAATGGTGGAGGATATAAAGTGTACAATAGTTTGGTAAAATCATTTTTATGTTTTTAATTCACCCACATAATCAAAACTAAGGACTGGATCGACTTACAATCCTAAAAGTGAAGGAGGTTGGCAAATGTAGCACAAATTGCGCAAATCTGCATTTGAGACAATGGTGGGATGTTTGTATGCCAGAAATCTGACACAACTACAATGATAAATTCCCCTGACAATTTTATAGAAAGGTCTTTTTGAACATAAAATTCTTAGAGCTTTGAGTTCAACTGATAATAAAATAGGGAAAAAAAAAGTGTTGCATTTCCATTTTTAAATAAAATGTATATATAAACTTGAATTTCAGAACCAATGATAAGAATATCCTGCTAGGGGAATGATTTTCTTTGCAAGGCCAGGGATGCTAGATTGCCTCACCATTAACCGAAACAGCTATGGCAAAGATGTCAGGAAGACAAGGAGGAGATCGATCCAGTTTAGTTCGATTATCTGGGTGGAATTAAAAACATAAAAATGATTTTACCAAACTATTGTACAACTTTATATCCTCCACCATTCAAGATTTACTTAGCACATTCATCTACTAGATTAATAAGTAAATGTTATTCTCAAATACAAGCCAAGGCTTTAAATTAGCCATAGTAACAGCACAAACTAAGACGGAGAAATCGCAGCATGAATTTTTCACAAAAAAAAAACAGTACAACTCTTTTATTTCTTCCCAAATGCTTATTATTCTCTTGAAATAAAAAAAAATAGTGTGATGTTTGCAGATTCCTATAGAAAAGTATAAGGAATGTATCTTGAAATCTACTGGTGTAAATGAAAAGGCCACTCAAATTATTTAAAAAGAGATGCACACAAGGTTATACCTCATTGTTTCTCTAATGGTCTCAATTCCAAAATTCTTGTTCAGCTCGTCCAATTTAAGAAGCCATCTCTATAGAAATATGCTTTTAATCCCAATCCCAATTGACCAATTGACACTTTTCCTAAAATGGTATCAATTGCAACTACAACGCATGTTGCAAAAATTAGAATTGACCTCAGACTAAACTGCATTGGAACTTGAATTAGGTCAAAAGTATGCCTATAGCTAAGACCCAAACCCTTGCCAAATAGCTGCAATTGTTCTGGGCATTAAATGGGAGATGGCAATTTGGTCAAGATCAGGTCTGGTCTGGTCTTAACCCCTTACCAACATGTGACATAGTATTACGTCACAAGCCAGGTGCGGGTGCATGGAGAGGCTCACGGGCTTAGCCTTCTCCATAGCCGGTAAGTCTTTGCTGCATATTGCAGCAAAGACTTACTGGTAACACCCGCGATCAGTGCCAGCAGATTTACAAAAAGATGGAGGCGCCCAAGGATCGTCGCTCCCCCTGACATCATCAGGGAGCGGCGCCATGACAGCCTCAAGTTTGCCGAAGACCCGATACTGTCTCGTTTTAACCCCTTCATTATGATGTGCAATCAGCACAATGTAATTAATGAGGAGGAAAATCCCCTGTAGTATGGCAGTATATGGTAGGATCGATCAAACAACCTAGTGTTAAAGTACCCAAGGGAGTTTGAAAAATAGTAAAAAAAAAATTGTAATAAAAAAACTTAAAGATTCAAATTACCATCCCTAGAACAGATCTAAAAATAAATAAATAGCAAAAATTATAAACACATTAAGTATCACCGCGCCCGAAATTCCCCCCCAAAAAAATAAATAAACTATTTTTCACTGCATTTAATCCTGTAATGAAAAATTGCGCCCAAAGTCGAAAATGGCACTTTTTTGCCATTTTAAAAAATATTAAAAATTCTATAAAAAGTGATTGATGTCATCAAAAAATTGTAAAAAATTATACCAACCACAGCTCCATACACCAAAGTATAAAAAAGTTATTTGCGCCAGAAATGTCAAAATCCAAAAATGTTTTTTTACAGGAGGTTTTAATTTTTGTTAATGTATATTTCTAATAGTTTTCTAGATCTCTTCTTTCTATCCTTGTATGGAAACCTTCATTATTTATTTCCAGTGGGAAGAAATTTGAACATGGTGACACAGGTCCACGGCGCGTTATTACCCACAGCTCTGATTATTCTCTTTGATAGTAATGTAGTAATGAGCTGTGCACCTGTGTGACCATGCTCAGATTTCTGTCCACTGAATGTAGACACAGAAGCTTTCAATAAAATGAGTGCAAACAAAGATCTAGAAAACAATAAATAATTCATACAGAAAATATATTGGAAAATTGTATAAATTTTCATTATAAAAACAATAACATTAATTTTCCAAAATGGGAATACCCCTTTAACACTATTAGTGACACAATGGCATTGGGATAAAACATTGCACAACTGCAGGAGGAGCCTTTCAATGAAGTAAAACATCACATGTAATGGAAAGCTCATCCAGGAAATTATTCTGCCATACTTGAACTGGGAAGACATTTTTGCATTATAAGTGTTTTGCCTTCCTCTGGATCAACAATGAATGACTTTAGTTTAGATCTGATAGACGTGTTTCTTTATTGAACCCAGGAGTATTATCATTTATTTTTTTCTATGAAGTACAAGCAAAGAGTCCAACAGTGATGCAGATGAAGTTCACACTTGGGGTCTTAAAACTTAGATCTCTCATTAAGTTTCTCTGTGTTTCAATTAAAATGATGAACTAACTACTGTTACATTTACCACACATCCACATGTAAGTAAATATAAAATGCCTAATTAAATTCCAGACTTAATTTATTTATGCTCCATTTGTAAATCATGTGCATTTATGACTTTTTGAAATCAGAATATGATTTGGTGCAATTTTCAGCTTTTTAGTTGATGACAGAATACAACAGAAATTCAACTCCTTCCACAAAATGATGTAACAGTAGTGCGTTGGTGGAAAGGACTTACCGCAAACCACAGTAATAACATCTGCTGTTATGGCGCTGGCAAGCATAGCTGGTGTCTTACACAACGGGGGTCTGTATAGTGCAGTTGGCGTTCCGCTATGATCGTAGACAACTTGGTTGCAGCGGTTTTGGTGATAAATTATTCTGTCTTCGTTAGGAAAGCCTTTCTTTCTTGGAACACTATCTAACCCCTATACATCTCACTAACTTAGCTACCTACTTGGACCTACTGGCTTTCATCTCCAATGTCCACATCTATCCCACCAATTGCTTATCTATAGGCAGCATACTCTTCTCATGGCTGTTGATTGCGCTCAGTCTTGCAATATTCTCCTCTAGATCTCTTCCAGATGTTCACTTCTCAACCAGCGCTTTCAGATTGGAACTACTGCTCCATACATACATCAAGCCATACCCTATTTACCAATACATTGCACAGTATTAATCCAAGATATAAAAATAATATGAAATACAGATATGTGAACTCCTCCTTTTGGATTACACTTATTTCACAAGCCACTTAGTAACATAAGTGAGGGTGTGTTGTACACACGCGGCATTAACGCATCACAACAGCTGAGAAGAGGAGATCTGCCTGCTTACATTGCCATCAGCATTGTGTTTACAAAATGCATGCATTGACACCTTGTTAACACAAGCGTTAACACATATTTTTGTTACGCTATGTTATTGCATGGGTTTTGTAAATGCAATGTAGAGAGCAATGTAATCAGGCAAATTTCCTCTTCTTAGCTGTTGTAAGGTGTTTCAAAACGCATGCACTCACGCCACGTGTGAGCGCACCCTAAGTTGTGATTCCCTAATTTATCACTTGTGCACACTTATTCCTTCTCCTTATTAGCTGATTAGGTAAAGAATGTAAAAAAGGCATTTCAAATTCTGTCAATGGGATCTAAGGCCCCTTTCACACTTGTATTTTTCACATGCATGCATTTGACAAGCAAAACTTGCATTGCACTCTGACCCATTGTAGTCAACAGGCTTTTTTTTTTCACACACTTATTTTTAACGCACATTTAAATATCAGCATGTTAAGTGTTTGTTTGTTCAGTGCCTCAGTTTTTCACACACTTTTTTTGTGTTTTCAATGCATTTTCAATGCGTTTTTCATGTGTAGATATCGCGCGTGAGAAGGACTCAGGACTGTGGTCTATCTATTCTATGGCAATTGATTTGTGAAAAATGCATTGCACTTGCATGTGTCTCATAGTGCAATGCGTTATGGTGCATTTTTCACACGTGAGACTTGCAAGTAGATCATGCTGAGATTTGAACTCCTATTTTTACCGTGCATGTGTGTGTGAAAAAAATGCAAGTCGGAAAAAGCCTGTTGATTACAATGGGTCAGAGTGCAATGCAAGTTCTGCACATCAAAAGAACGCACAGAACACAAGCCTGAAATATGCAATTGTCAAAGGATCGCATGTTCCTCTGTGTGCCCCCGCTCCATCCGCCGCTATGGACTCACCTTTCCCGGCTCCTGCTCGCCAGCGGACTGCTGTGCGTGCGTGTCCCCGCTCTATGGGTGTGCACATGCTGGCTGTCGAGAATTTAAAGGACCAGCGCACCGCTGATTGGTGTGCTGGCTGAACTCCATCTCCTTATAATCCAGCACCTGCCTTCCTCCCTCAATGGATCACGAGTCCCACGTTCCCGTGTTCCTGTGCGTTCTAGAGTTCCTATGTGTTCCAGCTCCTGTGTTCCCTGCGTTATAGCTTTCCTGCATCCCGTGTGCCTGTTTTCCCGTTCCCATCTGCCTGGACCTCCGATTGCTGACCCTGGATCGGACTTGACCTTGCATCTCTGCCGCTTTCCCTGACCCTGTGCCTGAACCTGACCATGAGACTGTCTTCATCTAAGGCACCTCGACCTCAGATGCCACCGCGGGCTAGTCGCACCTGTGGAACGACCTGGTGGTATCCGGCTGCAGCAAGACCATCCAGCTTTGCGGCGGGATCTGTTGAAGAGCAGGTGACACTTAGATTCCGGTCCCAGGTGTCGGCTAGTACCACCTTCCACGGTGGTCCCCTAATCCTGACACAGTCCCTATAAAATATCACTTTTATAAAAAGTTTAGGGAACATTTTTTTACATTACTTTTGACTATTTATGAAACTATGAGCAACATGTTTTTTTCAAGCACAGCTGTAAATTGTGCTTTTATGTTATACATATAGCCTAAAAACCATTTCCTTCAATTCGATAGCTTATGGCAGTGATGGCTAACCTATGGCACTGGTGCCAGAGGTGGCACTCAGAGACCTTTCTGTGGGCACTCAGGCCATCACCAGAGATGACTCCAGGCATCTTCCTTCAGTCCCAGACAGCCCAGGACTTAATGTGCACAGAGGTATTTTAAAGTGACAGCTGTACCTGGGACTATTTTCTGCTTTATTGGTGTCCCCAGAGTGCTGGTATCAATGAAAACTGTGAGTATAAATCACAAATTAAATTTCTGTGATGGCACTTTGCAATAAATAAGCGGGTCTTTTTTGTAGTTTCAGCACTCGGTCTCTAAAAGGTTTGCCATCACTGGCTTATGGGTTTGATTTGTTTTATTACTGCCAAGTTACATGAACACAATGTACAACACTGCTGTGATATAACTACATAGAGTACAAAAGTAGATCAATTTTCAACCTACTCTCAGGATTTAACTCCAACAGTAGGACAGCATTTAAAGTGACCTTCAGCAACCCAAGATAAATTGAGTCTATAAGCTTTGATATGTTCTTCATTTTCATTCCTAAGCATTTAGTGCACACAGTAAGATCTAACCAAAACTAGAGATATACACTTGGTTAGACATTCAACACATATAGTAATCCCATTACTTTGTCTTAACTGTAAACCAGTATAATTAACACAATTTTGGGATAAAATGAAATGTTGAAGTAATGAAGTTACTATGTCCATGGATACACCAAATACCACTCTAGATTAGAAATGCACAACGCATGTGATAAGTACAAAGTTGTGATAAGTAATGAAACATTGGGACAGAATCAATCAACCATTCATTTTCTTTCATACTTGGAAACTCATTTTCCGTGCAGTCAACTGTAACTGATGAGAGACATTTTTTTCTTACTTGATCATGTAATGTACATTTCCCTATTTGCTTTACAACTGATTGAATCCATTTTTTATAAATTACACTTTACATCTGAAAAATTATTTATGACTTCTGCCCGGTTGCTATTCGTTTACTTCCCCACCATTTATTTAAAAATAATACTTTGTAACTGACACTTCAAAACATTTATTGTAGCACTAGTGAAACCATCTCATACTTGTTTATGGGCGACGATTACAAACACAGAATTATTCTAAAGAGTTGTGGACAAAAGAGTTACACAAATATGTAAATGCTTCAAATGTGACCCCAGTGTTTCATTCCAATATATTCCCCATAATCCTTAAATGGCTAGATAAATCAACATGGTAATTAAAGGGGTTTTCTTGTGAAAGAAAATTCTCAAATTTCAATACCCTAGTGATGTTTACACAAAAAAGATCCTTTTAACCCCTTACTTTACAATTTTATTGCTGGTTTGGCTCGTGGTCAGCGTAAAATTCCAAAGTGTGGGCAGGGACTCTCTAAGCAGCCACATTATGATTCCTCTAGTTCTGTAAGCTGACAATGTGGTGAGATTCTCAGGGTACAAGGTTTATATTCACTTTCATTTAGCCTCTAAACTCACTAGAATATGACACATAAAAAGAGAGATGAAACAAATCAAAGATGATGAGATCCATAAGATGCATATTACACATGATATTCTCAGCTTGACTACACACTCTAACATATGTATAATATATATATGTATTCTACATTATATATCATATCCTATATATATATATCGTTCTTGTTATGCGGTCCCTCCCTTTCCCCTAGATAAAGACCTTATCTGCCTTTAGCTTGTAGATTTACTTTGCAGAAAGCACTTCAAAGAGTGGCTTAGTGCAGCATCAGACACAATAACAATATTTCCTGCCCGTCCCTAAAGTCAGAATATTCAGGGTCGGACACAGGGACAACCAAAATTGTGTACACCAGGACTGATAGAGAAAGGTTGGAATTATACCTGTGAAATGCTGTATTTTTGTTTACAACATTGAATTAGAGAATGTGTTATTTTGGTATCCTTAGTATACTAAAGAATCTCGTCTTCATGAAAATACCCCTTTTAAATATGTGTTAAACTCTGCCAAACATATTTAGGCCCTTTTTGTTTACCTGAGTATATATATATATATATATCCTAATTATTGATGCACCACACAGTATTACAGTTTTTTGTAAGCTTTTTAATATGCAAAGAATTACAAAAGTCATTATGGCCAGTGTTTCAAATAATTTTTCCTGTTGTTTTGGCAGTGTTTGTATCTTTTTATTTCTATTTTATCTGATTTATTACAGTTTTACGCCGGTATTTGGGTTTACTGTACCTTTGGCAAAATGTTCTATTTTTTTTTTTCCTTTTTCAAGTGTTCCATTTTGAATGTTAAATCTTTCTTGGAAGTCTGTTGGTTGCTGATTTTATTTTGAATTGATTTTGCACCTTATCCTTAGTTTCTTCCTCTGAGTAAGATGATGTGATATTTATTGTTCTTGTTTAACGATAGGAACCAGGGTTGAGGAAGAACAGTTATCACCGTGAGTTTTAGTAATTTGTATTTTTTTTAAATGGTCCATAAATTGGTTTGATATGAATTATTGCAATACTGTGGTAACTGACAATTTTTCAGCCTCACTGCATTACAACCACATCTTGGCAGCATTATAACCGCATTGTAAATGTAATGTCTAATTGTACCCTTGGTGTCATTAAATATAAGAGACATGATACAAAAGTAGTAAAGTATTCAGCTTTCAACTTTTTTTTTTGAAAGATTAAGTTAGAGAAGCAATATTCATGCGGTGGATTTTGTATGTGTGAGATGTGTACTGTATTGGTTATTGTGTGAGTAACTGGAGGAGAATAAATGTGCATCTGAATTCTTTCTCGTCACATTGATTTATCAACATTTACAAAGAACTACCACTAGATTGCGCTGTTCTGATAGAAAAGCCCAGCTAAGCAAGGCCTTAGATTTAACTGTGATGAGAAAACATTCATAAAGTAACACATCTGAAAATATCATCTGAAATTCCAACATTACAATGTGATATATATATAAAAAGATTCAATTATTTGAAAAATATACTGAGATACAGCGCCGAATGGTCAAGTCATTGTACAGTCATGTAGGTTTATATTAGAATATGCCTTTAAAGTTTCTGATAAACATTGTAAAATAAAGAAAATTGTGGTGTCAGAAGTATGACAAGTTGTATTAGCCTAAAAAAAAAGTCTAAAAATATGAAGTATGCTATAAAAGAAAAAACTAAAACTACAGAGTAATTTATTTTTGGCCCATTCCAACCCATTAATTGTGTTTGTTTTATTGTTTCAACATTCTAGCCAAATTTACATTTCCCTAACTTTGCACTAACATAACACCCAAATTTTCAACAAACATGAAGTACAACGTGTGACAAGAAAACAATCTCAAAATCACCTTTCAAAGTCATAACCACTTATAATGACACATGACATGACATAGTCTAAAAATAAGGCCTGGTAAGGAAGCTGAAAACTAGCTTTGGTGGCAAGGGCTTAAACAAACAGACCTCCGTTACACTGTATTACAACAATATTATTGATGTTCACATTCTCTTAGATACTCCTGATGGAATCCTAAGTATTGACACTTTTTCTGCACCAAACATTGACCAACACCCTTTTTATTCCTCACTTATGTAACGGTTATGG
>CM033641.1:48577484-48655053 GCA_019512145.1 Engystomops pustulosus | reverse complement strand
GAATGGTGAGTACTTTTATATGTTGAGTTTTTTTATATACCCGAGTACAAGCGGAGTGGGGAATTTTCAGCACGGAAATTGTACTGAAAAACTTAGCTTATATTTGAGTAAATATGTTATATTAACATATAAGCAGAAATTGAAACAAAATCAACTTACATTAAAATTAGTGTTCAGTCATAAAAGGGGTATTCCAGGAATCAGCATAATTCATATACAAATGGGTCCTTAAAATATAAGCTTATATGTAATTAGTTGTTATTTAGCTCCCCTTAGCAGAAAAATGCTGTTGACATATACTATAATGAAGAATTAAAATGTGACTGGCCCTTTAATCAGTCTGTTAATTTCCTCCGCACGGAGAAGACACAGGACAGTAGATGGCTGCTGGTCACATGTTCACATCACATGTCCTGCACCTGCCTGGGCAGGGCATTTGATCATCACTTTGTTTCTCTGTAGTGGGTTGGTTGCAGTGCATCCATTATCACCCATCTCAGTGAGGCAATGTGCAGTTATAGCAGTTGCACACATCACTACTGTGGTAATGGAGCAAGGAGCAAAACATGAGAGGGAGGAGCTGTTACTGAGAGCTGAAGGATCATGAGACTTGTAGTTTCCAGTGACGGCCATCTTGGAGATAGCCCCGCCCACGTTAGAAAGCTCATAAAATGTTGTGACTCATACAATCAAACTATTTAGCTCCAGTTTGTGATTAATGATATTGAGTTTTTAAGTATTCACTTATTTATAGCATTATGGCTTTTTGTAGCAGTTGTTCATATTTCCAGAATACCCCTTTAAATACTATGTTCCTATATGGAAAAACAGAAGTGAATAGAAACCAGTCCTTCTGTGTCTTCCTTGCAATAGAATATATACACCAAGAGAATCAATAGGGCTTTTCGATATAACAAATACATAGGGTAAAAAGAAATTGGAGTGTTAATTTTTTTCAAGCTTGGTATAAAATGTCACTCTGTTCAGATCTGCCATATACGTGTACTGTAACTCTTTGTATAATAGCTGCAGGAGAATCAAACTTTTCATGGCATAAACTATTTAGAGAACTAAATTGTATTTTTCATGAATGAATAAGAATGCATAACACATCCAATTATACATATACATATTTAATCCGTACAGCTCTTCTCAATGTGTTTCAAGTAGATAAACATGAAAATGAGCAGACACTTACAATAAATTACAAACCTGCCTCCTTATAGCATTTCCAAATGTTAAATATGTTCAGTTATGGTTTTAAGGGATAATTCATTAAACTTTTCTTTAATGTATAAACTGTAATTTTATGTGTGCTCCCTAACTTATTGCAAGTTATGTCCATGACTGTAAATCCATATTTTTGTAAATAAAAATATATATTTCAAATCCAAAAAATACAAAAAGATTGTTAAAGTTCATACTTTGGATATTATTATTAACGTAAAAAGTATTTTAACTTCATATATGGCTAAAATATTTGGGAATCAAAATAAAAGTGATCTACTATATAGTCTAGTCTACATGATTTTCTGTATTACACAACATTGGTTAAGCTTATTTGTGGCCTAAGGAGGATAGTTTGGGTCTCATTGTAAAATTCTGTTGGGCACTTCTGCACATAAGCATGAACATCACAGGTTAGATTGTACAACATTGCATGTCTGTCGCCTACCGGTGACTGTAACAGTGTATCTGGCCAGTGGTAAAGGAAAAAAATGACTAGTAATTGGCAGGTTGTACCAGTCACGCACAGGTGCAGCCTGGTAATAAATGGTATTTGACGTGCTGTTAGGCTCCAGGGGTAGTGCACCATCTGGACCACCGCGGACGATGACGTAAGCCAACACATGGGACCAGAGTCTAAGTGGTATGCAGTTTTCACCAGAGTCTGCCATGAAGCAGGTTGGTACCACCAGGTCGTTCCACAGGCGACTTTGTCCGTGGTGGCGGCCAAGGCGAGGTACAGAGATGTAGAGCAAAATGGTAATCGGGAACAGGCAGGAGGTTAGGACAGGCAACACGGAATCAAAGTCAATAATGGAATCGGGTCACAATAAGACTCTAGGGCACTAGGGATGAAGATTCGGCTGGGTGTGCAGGGAGAGGCTGGCTTATGAAAAAATCTGGGAACAGCCAGTGGCAATCAATGGTGTACATGCCCTTTAAATTTTCGCACGCGCCTGACCACCGGAGCACAGACAGGAAGATGGTTGCGGACAGGAAGATGGTGGAGGTCTTGGGCAGTGGAGAGGGGCACGAATGTGCCTGCGACCTGTGATGTTCTTTTGAGACTTTTTGTTGCAAATGTCTTTAATCCACATGCACACAAGCCACATGAGAAGGGGTTATAAACAGGACTGGACACTACTGTAAATTTTGGATTTGAGGTTGTGTCCTGCATTTTTAAGTACTCAAGACAGGCTGCGGCCACACATGGTATTAAAGGTGCAGTCACACGTTGCGTTTTGGTTGTGTTTTCTTTGCATTTTGAAACACATTACAACAGCTGAGGAGAGGTGGTTTGCCTTATTATATTACTGTTAACATTTGTGTTTACAAAATGCTTTGTATATGTGATGTGAACACATTGTTAACACACACATAAATATTGTGCTAATGCATGTGTAAATATGACATTTACATTGTGTTTTGTAAACACAAATGTTAACAGTAATGTAATTAGGCAAATCACCTCTCCTCAGCTGTTGTAATGCAAAAGTTGAGACAATTTAACTAGCACAAAAATAAAGATACATATCCTCCATTGTGTATAAACTCAAATACTTGAAATTATGGCCAGACAACTACATGCAAATATTAAAGGAGGGACACTGGAAACACAATGGGGTTGATGTATCATACCTTGTGCACCAGTACACGCAAGGTGGGTAACAAGGTGAGCCATGGCAGGATGTCTGGGACAGTTAAATTTACTATAAGCTGCCCTTCAACAGGCACAAGTTATAGCTGACAAACGTAGGAGCACGCATGACACATGCCTTAAACTCTACAAGTATGCATTTGTATCAGCTTTATTTTGTATGTGTATAATTGAGACATTTGGTAGGTCTTTTTTGCTCCTTATGTATGATCATGTCTTTATCTTGTGATACATGTTCAGTTTTTTCTCTTCTGGCAGGCGCAAATTTTGGCTTATTTTTGGGACTTTTTGTTGCAAATGTCTCTAATCCACTTGTACACAAGCCACATGAAAACGGGTTGATCTATCATACCTTGTGCACCTTTATTTTTGTAGCACAAGGCATTTAAAGCAATTCCTGGTGCATGACATGGAATTTTTTAATGGGTAACAAGGTGAGCCATGGCAGGATGCCCGGGCCAGTTAAATTTACTATAAGCTGCCCATTCACCAGGCACAGGTTATAGATGACAGATGCGATCTATCGATTTTAATTCCAGCACACAGGATCCTAGTATCATTAAAAAAAGGTTAGAAAAAGACATTGGTCCATCAAGTCCAAGCTATACATTATATTGGTCGCAAGTGAAGTAAATTGCTGATTGGCTCTTGCTTTTCCCTTTCAACTATGTGAACCAGGAATCTACATCCATAAAGTCCATATTATTATATCAATTCACAGAATCATTGGGATTCTGAATGCTGAATATCTGTATAAGCTGCTGTGAGGTTTATCTCACATGCACCTATAATAAAGGGCCCATCTAGCTTAGGAGCCCATTGGTGTATTTGCCCCTGGGGGAGTCTGAACCTCCCTATAATGTTGTCTTCTTGACCACCATAATTGATGTTTATACTGTAAGAAGAGGTTTGTGGAGAAAGTGCTGCATACATGTTGGGCATCCTTCACTTTTATGTACTGACTGGTTTGGGGTGCAGTGCCCCACCTCTGTCCCCATAGGAAATAGTGTGGCTGATAAATTGTTAGTTATGGCTATGCTTGTACAAATCATTAGTGACTTAAAGAAAAAGAAAGCAAGAGATGGTACATGCAAGGACAGTAGTGTCAGGCTTAGAGGTTGTGGATCCTCTGGACCACTGCGGACGATGGCACCCGGTTTTTACCAGAGTCCGCCGCAAAGCGGGTTGGACTTACTGCGGCGTGGTACCACCAGGTCGTTCCACAGGCTTGACTTGTCCGCACTGGCAGCCAAGGTCAATGTACAGAAACGGCAGGCAATCTCGTAGTTGGGGACAGGCAAGAGGTCAGGACAGGCAGCACAGGATCGGAGTCAGAGTCGTAGCAACAGGTCAGGGCAGGCGGCAAAAGGAGCGAAGTCAGAAACGGAACCAGGGTCACAACGGGAAATCTCAATAACAGCACAAGGCATCAAATATAGCTTTCTCTAGGGCGCAAGGCACAAAGATCCGGCAAGGGTAACAGGAAGAGGCAGAGTTGAATAGATTGAGGGGGAAAGGCCAGCACCAATTAGCAGCGCGCTGGCCCTTTAAATTTGCAGAACCTGCCGCGCGCACGCCCTAGGTGTTGGGGACGCGCGCACACAGCTGAGAAGGACGGAGCAACCCTGCCGGGGGACAGAAGGCACGGGTGAGCGGGCTCATGGGCACTATCCTGTGTGTCGGAGATAACAATCCAACTGGAAACAACAAAACAATAATTGTGTAACCCTTGGGACATGAGAAAGATAATAACACTGATACATAGTGCTACAGTATGGTTTTCCGTTTAATATATGACGTGTATGTCTTATATTAATATTAATATATGACAGCAAACACCCATCAGTGGTTGCAGGTGTTAACCTCGTAAATGCCCCATAAAAGCTGCTGGAGGCATGTAAATACTGGCAGCACAAGGGTGCCACCAGATTTTAATGCCACCACCTGTGAAGTCAGGTGGTGAAGTCAGTCAAATTAGCAAATATGTCTACATTTCAGTTTTTTTTGTCAAGATGGCGTAAATTTTTGTTAATCATTAATTTGTTACCATAGCATGATTGTAGGTGCCAGGGAGCCAGAGATAGAGGTTAAAATGATGTTCCTCCTCCAGCCTCTAAAAGTGACTCAATATGCAAAAATTGGCTCTTCTCAACTCATTTTGAATACAACTTGGAGAGCGTTTTTATAGTTTAAACATAAAATAGGGAATGGTATAAACCTAGTGATATAGTCCCTTTAAAATGTACCTAACATAGTGTAGAAAGCACGAAAAATCTGGTGAGCTTGTGTTGTGTCAGATCAAGTGCTGCAATAATTAAGAATGGGGCACTATGACATTTAAGAATCAGATGTAAATAACCTCAGCATCCAGGTGAAGGTTTAGGAGGTAAGAAAACGGCAGAATATGGCTGTAATACACTCATAGACGTAAATAAGATTTACAGAAAAAGTGTAGATCACTCTACTGAAAAACGTATTTAGTCCTATTGGAGTTACAGAAATAGTATACAACAGCAACTCTAGTATATAACACTGGTATATAACAGCAACACATGTTGCTGGGGAGATGTGGGTCTGACAATGTGTGGCAGATTAAAGATGGAATACCCCCTTTAGTATACTGAATAATCTGAATAATTTGTAAAAAAAAATATTAACAGCAAAGCCTCAATCTGCACATTTCTTCATTACATAAAGGAATCAACTTCCTCTAAGTCTCTTTACATTATTACATTATTAGAATTAATATTTGATTTTACATCCAATAATCATATCTCTTTTCTGAACATTTAGTAGCAAATCAAGCTTAGATTGTAGGCTACTAGACATTGTATGGCAACTTTTTATACTTTATAATTTATGGTACATGTTATTATAACCATTATTTATCTGAAGCAGACCCAATGTTCTCTACACATGTATGCTAATACACAAGTCTTCTTACTGATAGGGGGGGGGGTCTGCTAGTAATTTCATGTAAATTCAATGCATCTTTAATAAGGGATGAGAAAAAAATACTTCATGCACAACAAAAAATCTTACTGATCTGCGAAGAGATGAGTCAGTTTAGTACGGTTTGTTATGGTAATGTTGTCTCCTTTTCCGTTTACTAAGAAACTAAATAGACAGAATAAATCAAGGGAAAGTAAAACTGAATTTATTTGATACAACCCAGAGATAGATTCTCTCCATAAGCACTAATGGGGTACATGTATCAAATTCTATCTTTTTTTGTCTGTTTTTTGAGACTTTTTTTGGGCTTTCCTGCTGATCAGATGTATCTTAACAGTTTTTACTTATCGATAAAAGTAGTGGCAGGTCTATTGTGAATTTTGACTTTTTAAAACAAATGTCGCAAAAAGTCTCCAAAAGTCACAAACAGTTCCCCAGCTATTTTTGATGCCTGATCGATCAGGGGCAGCCATAGATTGCAGAAAAATGTGTGACTTTTTTAAAAAAAGTCCCAACTTCCACATCTGGATTTAGGTGATGACTGAGTGAACACTGCAGGAAACTAGACGCTGGCGAACTTTGAAAGGATACAGTTTTAAGCGTAAAAAGTCACAAATGAGCACAAGAACCATGAAAAGTCTCAACAATTAAAGAAAAAGACAAGGCAAAAGTTTCATACTAAGAGTTAAGTGTGGAATTTTTTTTACAATATTTAACATTATGTCATGTGTTATGCACCACCAATTTTGCATTTTTCTGACCACAAAACCAGATCACGCTTCAGAGTAAGCTGAGTATTGCACAACTAAGAAAGCCATGTATACTTTATCTTTGCTTCGGAGAAAAACCATTCAAAAAAATTTGCCTGGAACAACAATTATAAAATATACAGTTTCAACTTCTATATAAATACAACTTAAGAACAAACCTATGGAACCTTTCTTGTACGTAACCCGGGGGACTACCTGTAACCAATACAACCATCATTTTTAATGCCTCAAATAATTGAACAAACTCACATGATCACAGCTACAAAAGTTTTAACTATGTATTACGTATACGTATTACGTATACATATTGTGACCATTCGTATACTGGCAAGTTGTATGATCTAAGGACGGGAGCTGCTTTTCTTGCCGAAACTTGCCTAATCTAATTAAGACCAAGGGAATGTTGAGGCCAAGTAAATAAACTGAACTCTTTTTCATGTTCCCTAAAATTTCTTGAACTTTTTATTTATTGTGGATGTTACATTGGTATCTTGTTCTACTGCTTTTTATGTGGTCCGTTGCTGAATTCAATCTGGTGTGTTACAATCGCCAGTCTGAATAGCGCTCTATTTGCTTTACTGCTGTCTCCTGAAATCCTTACTGTAGACCAGCAAGGGATAAGGCTTGCACACCGTCACTATCCTGCCCTATTACTGGATTACTGGAGTATAATATTACAATAGCAGGGCACAGGTCAGGCTATAAAAAAATTGTCTTAGCTTGCAAATACTTTTCTGTCAATAACTACCTGAAGCTTGAACACAAGGTCATAATAAAACAAAATGGAATACACCAAGCCTACCACTGTGCAGGTCCAACTAGTGATAGTAAAGCAGCTCTGACTCTTTGAAGCCTATACTGATAAGTTGCAAGGTAGCGTTTTCTGTTGTTCCTTGTTTTCTTGTGGAACTGATATATTCCCGATATAACTGACTGTCAGGAAATATACTGAACTCTTTACTATGATCCCCAAACTATGCCTTAACTACTTTGTACTATGAAAAAGTACAACTTCCTTTCACCTAAATACTTATTGGGTCCCCCCTAAACAGAGGCCAATAACTGGACGATGTTCCCTCCCTATGATAAGTGTGAACATGAAACAAGACAGACAGACAAAAACACAATAAGGCAGAGTAAAAAATCCAAGTCAGAAACAGCGAGAGATAACAATAACCAAATCGCAATAGAGAAGACCAAAATACAAGCAATAGATCAGATACCAAGAGATAGACAATAGAAGAGAAAGAACCGGTGTAAACACAGCTTGACAGCAGTCTGACCTGAGAGGAGTGAGGCTTAGCTGGACACTTATAGGAAGACTAGGCCCTGCCACCGGTAGAGGCAATCACAGGCACTAGAGCCAAGTTCAGACTGCCAGATAACACAAAACTCAATGGGGCATATTTAATTACTAGGTCCTGTCGCAATCCCGCAGTGCGTTGTCCGACGAGAAGTCGGGTCCAGCACGATTCACTAAGATTGTGCGCCCGAGTTCCTGCATGTCTTGAAGGTGCTTGATTTTGTGACACAAATCCTTTTTTAAATTCAGCGGTTTGTCCGAATCCGTTGGGTTGTCCGACGTTCATGCCCCCTGGTTTCTGTCGCGTGCAAGCTGGAACCGAAGCGCCAAAATCCAACCGCGTGCACCAAAATTCCGGGGCAATTTGTCGCAAAGCAGAAAATGCCTCCCACGGTCCCAATAGTCTGCTAAACCTACTTGCATGGACAGAGAAAGAAACAGGTGCAGACATGACAGTAAAATACTCAGTAAAATACTGTCGAGAACATCACACTTCCTCTGACAGTTTTCAGTAGTGTACCTGGATGCCATCTGTTTTTCCAATATGCAATGGACACAAATCCAGCTGTCTGTATTACAGTATGTAATGCTCACATGTCACGATTTCTCCTTTTTATATTTCTCCATGATCTAGTTCTGAGACTCATGTTCCCATTGCAGGGGCCTTAGGCTACCCAGTACAATCACACTAGCAGATTTACATTATACAAAGTGAACCATGATGCATTTTGCGTAATGACACCAGACATCATTGTACAAGATAATCAATGTTATCCATTCACTTATTAGTGGTTCTAATGTTACTGCTAACCATTGTTTTGTCAGCCTCTAGGGACAGGTTAACAAAGGTATTTGTGGGAATCACTGCTCCCAATGACTCCTCCCTTTAACACCTTGATGAAGATGTCTATTTTGGTCCCATCATGACAAGGTTAGTGATGGACAACACCAGGATCAAGTAGAAGAGGAGCATGGTTGAGTAGATTTTTTTGTGCTTTTGAGGCGGTTGGTTTCCTTTGAAGAACATCTACCATAAGGTCTCCATCTCGGTCTGTGGGATCATTATAACACCGAGGTAGCAGGTCTGCTGTCTTAGGGTTGTGCTTGACTCCGGTTTCTCTTTTGCACCACATTTTCAATCCTGCCACATGCATCCAGTTTCTACCCATTTCCTCCACTCATTAAACTCTCTTTTTAAATCTATTCTTAATGCAGCAGCCAGGCTTCTCTTTCAGGCCAAACTCTACATTAGAGGCCTTCAATTTGTGGCAGTCACTGCCCTGGTTGCTCATCTCCTTCCGAATATAGTCTAGAATAATAACCCTCATCAACAAAGCTCTACAGAATGCTGCACCTCTCTACCTCTCTTCTTTCATCTTAGCCTATCGCTCAACCCGTGCTTATCGATCTGTCAGTGATGTTAGATTAATCTCTACATTAATTGAAACCTTTCATGTACATCCCAAAGACTTCTCCTGAGCTGCACAAATTCTCTGGAATGCCCTTTCCTGGACTATCAGACAAATACCCATTCTCTTGTAGCAAGCATATCACACTCGCTAACTGCATGAAATTTCAACTTTCTCTTTACGAATACATCCTATGTCCTTTTCCCATCTGTTATCTGGCAAACACCAGGTAGATACCAAGCTCCAGGCTTCTCTGCAGTCTCATAGACTTTGGACTTTGTATATAAGGAGGCAGCTGATGGCTGGTTCAAGCAGCAGCATTTTTAGTTATTACAATATTTTATTGTTTTTCCTTATGAAGAATAGCTTAACACTATACAAGCTCTTTACCTCTTGTGTTACTCCCTTCATCCTCATAGACTGTAAGCTCTTGTGAGCAGGGCCCTCACTCCTATCATTCCATATGACTGTTTGTACTCTGTATTGTAATACTATATTTGTATATGACCCCTATGATTTTTAAAGGCCTATGCAATATGATAGCGCTATATAAAGATTATTATTATTATTATTATTATTATTATTTCTAGGTAATTGAAAGGTCACGTTCTTGCAAAAAATGACTTTGTGAAAACAGGGAAAAAAACTGGTACACTTAGAAAATGCTCTTTAGGCAAGTGCAGTGTACGCCAGTCTTCTTTAATCCGGTGCACTCTTCGCCCTGATTAGTGCAGTTTGCCTCACTATTAATGAATCTGTGACATTCTGTTTACTTTCAGAATTGTACAGCTTAATTTACAGTTTGATCATTAATGTCAGTTACAGTAATAATGATTGGCAAAATCAATTGTACAAATTTATAAAGTTTGATAAATAGTCCCTTTTAAGCTTTCAATTATCGAATCATTGAAATCAACACTACTTTTTCACCATTAATTAACAAAATACATTGTACAAGTCGGATAGCGTGTGCCATGCATGTTAATGAGCCCTCACCTTTTTCTATTTCTAAGCATCTTCTGTCTTTAATTAACTCATTAGGGATATATTCTGGTACGATTCTTTATAAATGAGAATGCATACAGAGCTGCATTCCTAATAATATCACAGGTGCATTATAAAATACAAAAAGACCATAAAGTTAATTAAATTGAAGAAAACCATGTACATCTGAGAATTGATTTCAGCCTTCCTAAATAAAACAACTTGTCATTTTTACAATTGTTTTGAAACACAAATTACTATGCATCACTTGTATACAAATATAAGAAAGCACTGTTTTATTTTTATTCTATCATACAGCTTTGTAAATAAAAGATAACAAAGTTATGGATTTTGGGAGATTTTTTTCTAACAAATATAAACAAATTTTACAGAAAATGTGTATTTAAAGATGGTTAAGGATCTTATAAGTAAGGGCAGTATCAATCAACAATTTTCTACTCATTATATAACATACATTTTTTAAAACCAAATCGTAATTTAATTCTGGGGAAGAAGATGCACAAATCTTTTCCTTATAATTCTTCTACAATCTGCTCCTGGTTTTGGCTTACGAATATGGGCATAAAATACTGACCAGAATGCTGTTGCGTGAAAGTGGCCTTATGCTATTTATTTTCCGGTTGCTTAAAGCAAGCCTATCATCAAAATCATATACCATAAAGCTTCATCACTTACATGTCCCTCTGAGCATCTAGTATCTGTATCTGTCTTTATTCATTTTTATTCTTTCATTTGTCCAAAAAACAACTTTTCAAATTGTGTAAAAGAGCCTCCATATCTCCATGTGGCATTACCAGAGTAGCCAAAACCTACCTTCCTTAATTCTCTAGAACAGCCCCAACAGCCTGTGATGTCACCCTCAGCAATCCAAATTTCAATTAAGCGCAATGCTATCTTCAGTGTGCAGCACTCAACACTTTGTCTGCAACCACTACCGGCTTCAGTGTGGCTGAGCACTCAAGATGCCATTGTGCATGTCCGAGATTTGGCTAATATGACAGGCTGTTTGGACACCCTGGTATATTAGGAGTTAAAAAAACAGATATGGATATTCAGTGATCTAAGAGACACATAAGTGGTGTTGCTTTATTAATCATGATGAGTGATTTCATTTAAGATATACATTTATCTTATACATTAGGTAAGTGTACTGTTTTACACCAGAAAATATTCTCAAATCCACAGATTTTCAATTTTACTAATGATACTTATAATGAACTGTCCAGGAATTTCCCCCACCCTAATGATATACTGTCCAGGAGTTCCCACCACCTTTCTTCTATTTATATGCTGTCCAGAAGCTCCCCCTCCCCACTAGGGACCATCAGAACAGTGTCCAGGAACCCCCAGCCCCAATAATATACTGTCCAGGAGTTTCCCCCCACCCTTTAGATACACTGTCCAGGAGGCTTTACCTGCCTACATGCACTGTATGACTCAGCGGCGTTTTGATGTCACAGCCACGCTATACAGTAAACACAGGCCGAGCACTGGTACATGTCTCTGCCTGGATCACCAAATCAATTCTATGTCCCTTTTTGTTGGCACGCACCTGCCGCCTGGCATATATGTGCCCATACCAGTGCTGGGGCCAGTTGCTGTCACACATCCTGAAACGCATTTGTCCCTACCCACCCCCCCCCCCACTCCATCACGTCCAAAAAGGTGCATAGAGTGGAAAAGTTGGTTCAGATGGGGCTTATTAAATGTCTTCTCTGTCACATAAGTGGTGAAGAAGGCATGGTAAAAGCCCATCAATTTGCTCTGGTATATCATTTGGAAGGGACAGATACTGTAGCTAGATTAGGTAACTCTATTCTCGTACAATTTTATGTCTTCATAGGCTTCCAAAAAATTTTTTTTCTTTGATCTGCCCCAAGATTAGGAAGGATTTCTGGCAAAAATACTATGTTACATATGCTTCATTTTAGCCAGCTCTGTATATCAAAAACAGTTCTTTGCAGCAGTCACAATACTGAGCTTCATAGCCTTTTACAAAGTCTTAAAAGTAGTCTATAAGCTTCCAAATTCTGTCAAAAGTAGACATTACACATAATATAATTACAAATGTATCATTTTATATATTAAGGGACATCTTTGTGCAATGGAGGCACGACTTTGCCTGTTGGGCAGCAGTTTACCTCTTCCTATAACTCCACACCATGGTGTTTTTTAAGTTGGGAACTTATGAAAACGGGTGCAATAGCAGGTTTGACCACACCTCCATTGAATTAATAGTGAACCAAATATGTATAAAAATGTAATTTTCTCTAGTATGATACATGACTCAAAATCAGGGAAGGTAAGCTCGAGAAGCTTGTAATGGGCCCTACACAATACTGTTTTTACTTGTGAGGGGATTTAGGAGCTGGTAGCCTCCATTTAATCGTTAATCTTCAAAATCAGTTATGTGTGAATAATTCTTTAACAGAAACATATTTAAGTTCTAATATGCAATCTGCAATTAAAATTCTCAAAGCTAATTTCTTCCATAACATCGCTGCTCATAAATTAGGATTTTTTTTCTAAATTATGGTGATTCAGTAATTAATCACTTTGCATGTGTGCCTCTTGACAGAGGTTCCAAATAGTATTCAGTTAGGTGGAAGGATTTTTGGTTTAAGATAGTTCCTAGGTTTAATTAGGAGCATCTATAATTATTTGCAGTTTTTCTAAAAATATTAACATATGTACTGAATTGAATCTCTAATGATTTGTTTAAAATTGGCAAAAATAAAACTGCTGTAAATTGCTTCAGCAACCGGGGACCATTTAGTTATCTAGCCATGGGAGGAAGTTATCTGCACATTTTAGCAAAATGATTTATCATCAGGCTGCTGTGCATATTTAAGTTATTTAAGTTACTCTACAAACTTTATACAGAGTCAAAAAAACACAATTTCTGCCGACTCCTTACGGTTGTTTATTATTAAGGGCAAGTTTTAGAAAATGTTTAATCTGATAAGGTTTGACGTGTATTAAAGTAAATAAGCTTCACCATCATTCTGCCATATCCAATCCAACTGTGGATCATCTCAACTGGACTCACAACATCATAGTTATTATTACACTCGGAAACATTTCAAATTTGCCTTTCTTAGTAGTTCTTTCTTGTAAAGGCCAAGAGCACTTTGTGAGCCGCATCTCTGGATTACCTGTGGAGAAAGAAGGATCTTCAGGTAGTCCAGTGAATTCTGATATTTGCTATTGCTGATATTATATCCTTGGATAAATTTCTTCAAACAAATGTAAACCTAGTAAGCTACTTAATGCAGTAAATCAGAGAATTATGAGGCTTACAGTACTTTATTTGCACATTTTCATGTCCAGAATGAGAATATTTATCTCACCAGTTTAGATATCTTACAATTTAAATGGCTTGGATCAGACTTATGATGCACAGGCCAAGTCCTTTGAAACTGGTTTTGGTAGACACACTTTATATAAATGCAACTACCCTAATTGCATTTTCTGACAAGCATTAAAGGAAATGTATCATGGGTTTTGTATGCCATACCCCACCCCCCACTGCCTTACATCTTAACATTCTCAAGTAATTTAATTAATCTGCCAAATGCAGACATTTCTTCAATTGGATGTAAAAAAAGAAATATGTACCTGTGTGAAGATAATTTCCCTTAAATGCTGCTGGAGTGATATCACACTCCAAAACAAACAGTATTTGCATATAAGATGGCAAGGAATTACTGAATGCCCCACAGCTGTCCTGTGGTCGTCCATCCAGGTGGTCGGGTCCTCAATAGCATGCAATTGAAGAAATGTATATAATTGGCAGTTGAATTCAATTAAATGTGTATGTCTGGATAAGAATAACCCTTTAAGTAAGCTAAGAACTCCTATACAATGCCGCTTCTTGGTTGAAGGAAGTATATACTTATAGCTGGTGTGTATGTGCAAAATTTGAAGAGGGATATGGGAATCTTTGGAGGTAGCTGGCATGGAAAAAATGGTGTGATGTGGATTAGGCAGTGAAGCTGGAGCACAATGGAGCACTGTAAATTACCCCTTAAAGGGAACCTGTGACCAGGAATGCCATTTTAGCTTTTGACAGGTTCCAACAGCATTGTAACCCTTGCAGCTGCATATATCTCTGTTGCCTCATAACTTTAATGCCATTTGTTGCCATGGTCAATACCAACCACAGTTAAAAAAAAGAATTATAATTAGATGGTACTCCTCAACGCAACTGACACCATGTGACACGACTGTTGGTCTCAATGGACTGTTTTAAACCCCAGAGTCTATAGAAGGACTCCAGGTGTGCAATCTAAGTAAAGTCTATTGGAATTCATGGGAGTCTTTAACTGTTTCCAACTACCAGTTGATAGAAATAGACTATCTGTCATGATAGACAAAACGGTACAGGCCCTAAACTCACCCAGCCTGTGTTACCCTACTCCAAACCTATTCATCCTGTCTTGACCTTTGCCTGATTACCATTATCGATTTGTTTTCCAAAATGTCAAACTATGGTTGATCTAAGCTTAATCTGTTAGGGTCAGGCTAACTTTAGAGATAACAACCTAGTAATCTGCTACAGCAATCTCCAGCTCAAACAAAGGTTAAAGTGTAGAAGCCAGGAGGCTACAATCAGTAGTGTTGGTAAAACAAACCTGTTCAGTATAACACAGGGTTCCCACCTACTGTGTATCACACATGTATTGAACTGACATGCCAATTTATTATTACTCTTATTATGCCATTATATTCAAAAAATAGCCATGCATTATTCCTTTAAGTTTCCCTCTGTTATTGTATCTGACTGCATCTGTGTCATGTTGATTCAGCCTGAGCCTTTTCTGCTTGCTTCATTTATACAATATTTAAATGATATAAGATTTTGTAGCGCACATTATAAGATTATTATTGAATTAAATATAGTGTGAATTTAAATTGGTTTATTTTATTAAACTTCAAATCAAATTTTCAGTCCCGAGCAGATGTCAGCGTCCAGCTGTTATATGACTCAACCATTCACTAGGAGAGAATAAAATAATATTTAATTGTAATTCTCATGCCAATTCATGCTACACCACTAAATGTAATTAATGGTCACAGTAAATTTTTGTTCAGTATATCCCACAGATGCTCAGCTGGAATGACATCTGGGGAACTGGGGCCAGTTCAACGCTGTAACCCTTTTCAAATTTCTTATATCATTGTGTTGGTGGGTTGCATTATTCTGTCTAAAAAAGAGTCTCACATTAAATTGACTTTACCTTAAATGAAGAAGACCTAGCCAAGACCAATGCAGTGATTACATGTTAAAGTCTCTCAGAACCTTTATTGGCCATTAACTGTTTAGTGCTGATCAGTATAATTCACAGCTACTAATGAATAATGTTATGGCTTTTGGTTATATGTGCTTGCAAACATACTTCAAAACTAGTATTTTTTTTTTAGATATGAGGTTGTATTGCACAGCTATATAGACAACTAGAAATCAAATTGTTTATAAACTATTCAAGCTACACATCTATATCAATGAAACCATAAGGAGAGCGGCACATACATTTTCAATGTTGTTATTACAAATCCCTAAGAGTTGTCAAGCAATAACTTATCTACTCCAAACACGAATGCAGACTGTGTAAAAAGTGTACAGGGGGATACAATCCAGGAGTGGAGACAATTTTTCCATCTGTGCAACTGATTAATGTTTGGAGTACATGCTAAAGATCTGTATCAAAAGCTAATGAGCTTTGAGCAACTCCATCAACTTACTACCCACATGGATCAGATAATGCAGATTTTCTTAAAGTAAACCTACCACTTGAATGGTAGGTTAAGCTGCAATAACCGAACACCTCAGCTCAGGGTGAGCTGGTGCCGAGTTTTTCTTTAGTTATTGTCCTAAACCACTGTATTGCAGTTTAAACACTTTTTAATGTTTATATCTGAATCTGCTTGGCGCACCAAGCGCGCAAACTGCGCACGCTCTCCAGCACTTCCTATGTAGGCGCACTCACGGTCGCGTGCTTGGTGCACCGAAGCACTTCACATATAAACATTAAAAGTGTTTAAACCGCGATACAGCGGTTTAGGGCAATAACGAAAATAAGTCTCCGGCACCGCTACCCTGAGCTGGTGCTCTGGTATTTTGCATCTTACACCTACCATATCAAGTGGTGGTTTCCATTAAAGGAATTCTTCCACCACAACCCCCTTTTTCATCATGTACATGTTCCAAAAGCCCATAACATGATAAATTCAAAATTGCTTTTGTCTGTTTGTGAATGCTATTGGTTTGCTTCAATCATATACTGTATTTTACCTGTCTCGCTGCCAAGCTTTCAAGCTAAGTTTTCGGGGCAGGAATTCAAACTCAAATGATGTCTACTCCTGGACCTTTTTCGCCAGCCCAAACGCTACAGTCCCTCCCTCTGATATTCACAGGTGGGCAGCAGCTAGGAACCAGGGTGGAACTCTTGCTTCCTAGCTGCCGTCCATGTCTGACGACACATGTACTTTTGTCATGTTTGTGAATGCTTTGGTTTGCTTCAATCATAACTGTATTTTCCACCCGCTCGCTGCCAACGTTTCAAGCTAAGTTTTCGGGCAGGAATTCAAACTCAAATGGATGTCTACTCCTGACATTTTCGCCAGCCAAACGCTACAGTCCCTCCCTCTGAATCACAGGTTGGGCAGCAGCTAGGAACCAGGGGAGAACTCTTGCTTCCTACTGCCGTCATGTCTGACGACACATGGAGGGAATTCAACATTTGGACAGATATAGAACCACTGATTTGTAGCCTTAGGGCTTCATTGTAGATTTTGGATATATCAAATGTCCTTGTTATGTACTCCTTATTATCGGTTGGTGCTTCTGGAAGAGATCCTACCCTATTACATGTATAAAGAATATCCAGGCCAACAAAGTTTAAGTTGAAGTTAATGAACAAGTTTTAATTGCGGTAATCCAAAGTATAACGTTTCGGCTAAAATAAGCCTTTTGTCAATCCGTCTACGGCTGTAAGAAAGGATAAGAAAGAAGTCCAGCAATTTCTGTGTCTATAGTGCTGCATGGTATTGCATGTCTGTGCTTGGGATGGAGCTCTCACACAAGCAGCCACTTATGACTTGCCTAGCCTGTTTGTGTCTAAGCACATGTGAGGACTCATTTTCCATGTGGGATCCCAGCTATTCTATTTTGGCTTATCCTGAGATCTGGGACGTCAGTAGCCATCGCTCCATAGTCTGGCTGTTGACAGGCTATATGGCTTCTCCACTTCTGTTCGGAGTGAAGTCCAATTTATCTCTTATTCTTGATATTTACCCTTATTTTACAGTATCACACAAGGGACTGCAGCCATATTGTGTGTCTCTTCTTATTCATTGAGTAAGGCAATGTTCCCAAGACCAGACTCCTACTTCATATTATTTATTATTTCATCTTTTGTAGTTCTACAAGGTCTCATGCTGAAGAATGACTTTTTTGCCTCCAATTTAGCTATGGCACGGTTGGTGGACAAACTAAATCTTTGCTTTCACAAGGATGAATTTGTAACCAGAATCAACGGCCAAAAAGAGCATAATGGGGGTCATTTACTAGGGTCCGATTTCGCGCATTTTAGCCGTTTTTCCCTGAATGGGCACGGGATTTTGGTGCACGCAATCGGATTGGTGGCGGCATCAGCGCCAGGTTTTGTGTTGACGGAAATCGGTGACGTGTCACTGACACGCGCTTACCTGCACCCAGGATAGGATTGTGAACTCCTGCAAACTCTGGCGGACCTCGCGCAGCAGCGACACCTGGTGGACATCGGGTGCACTACCTTAGTGAATCGCCGGAAGACGCGAATCCTCGCAGAGAACGCGACGCTGGATCGCGACAGGCAGGGAAAGTAATCTGCCCCATGGGTATTTTAGATCCACATGGACATTTTTTATGCAGGCTGCAGATGGGATTTAGATAAACCCACCCACCATGTTGCCTCTGTATTGTTCTGTGTATTCTGCGCTAAAATACTGAATTTATTTGCATCAACACACATTCTTTAATGTGAAATACAGAATGAATTTTCAACACATTAATGCATAGTAAGTCTGACCTCAAGTCCTCTGTTAATTAACTAAAATTAATTAACACATAGTAGCATGTTTTAGGAAAACAGTAAAAAAGACATACACAATATGGCTGTAATAAACAGACCTAGTTTAAAAAAAATAATTATGCTTTCATTATTTCCTTATACTGTAACACTTATTTTTACTAACAGGGCTTAATTCATCAAGCAGTTTACATAATTACATTGGATCTAAATTATAAGTATTTTGGACATTATTTTGATAGAGGTGGTGATTATTTTTAAGCTAGGTTGGGGGAGGATGATAGGAAGACTAAAGGGGAGTCATAGAGGGGCAGTCTATGTTGGGTGGGTGGCAAAGTAGGCCGTGAATGGGTGAGTAAGGCAGTGAAAGGAGATCCACAAGTTACAAAACATATGAAGGATATATGTGCCTGTAAAACTACTAACTTAAATAAAGTGAAACTGTGGAGAAATGCATGTTTCATAATGCCAGAAGTATCACAAGCAAATGGGCGAGCTTGAGGCTCTGGTATTAGATGAACCGTTAGCTGTATTGGTGTAGCGGATACATGCTTGATGCATCACATGATTGGTTTTTAGTCTTCACAGGTTTTACACTCTTTCAGAAAGACAGGCAATAGAAGGGGAGGTGGTGTATGTCTGTATGTCAGAAGAGACTTGAAAGTGGTTTGTGAATGAGACAGTGGTCAATGAGAGTGTGAGAGGCTGAAAGCCATCTTTATTTATAAAGAGCCATCATATTTTCGTAGCGTTTTTACAAATCATAGGGGAGATATACAAATCCAGTGAGAAAATTTCCTTCATGACCGGAGCTCATAATCCAAAATCTCGATTAGTGCACGATTCCTCCTTATTTTGTATACAAACACTAGGGATCACTTTCGGGGATAAGTCACCATTCAGACTAGAAACCGCAATATTCTAACTCCTGTTAATACAAAATAATAAAAATGACAGAGCACTATTATTCAATGGAACAAAAGGAGTGAAGTCCCTGCTTGCAAGAGCTTACAGTCTATGAGATTATTGGAATAATTTACAGACCCCCCCCCCCCATATCACTGGAGATTGGACCGAAGTGGTCATTGAGACTTCAACTTACCAATACCAAAACACAAAATGAAGACAGTGCCAAAATGGCAAACAAATCCCAGATAATAATAATCTTTATTTATATAGCGCACAGATTACGCAGCGCTGTACAAAGCATGTCAAATTGGTCCCTCTTCCCATGTGGCTCACAATCTAAAGAACCTAATAGTATGTTTGGGTGTGGGAGGACACAGGAGTACCCGGGAAACCCCACGCAAACACAGGAGAACATACAAACTCTTTGCAGATGTTGACCTGGGTGGATTCGAACCCAGGACCCAAGCGCGCAAGGCAGAAGTGCTACCACTCAGCCACCGTGCCACCCTAATTTAATTTTTAAGTACATAAATGCGGAAAAAAAAATATGTCATAGAAGGTGGGAACCAATGTCTGAAAATTATGCTTTGGTGACTGGAGACTGGGAGAAGGCACAGCTACTAAATGTTTTCTTTTAGCTCTGTTTATAACAATAAAGGAAAGAACATCTTGTATTGGTGTTGCCACTGCAGGCACTGCATCTGTTAATATAGACTAGAATGAATATAGACTTGATCCAATCTAGCACATAAACAAACACAGGTGATTTCATAGCAAAGTATATAGGAGCCGGGCATAATAGTTTATGGGAACAAAGTGCATGTGCATATGCTAAACCTAAAGTACAATGGTATCAAAATATCAATGCATTGGTAATGCATACATGAGGCAATGCATAGTTTGTGTATACCTTAAATCCAGTGACAATAGGTGCATTGGAAGGACGCTGCCCAGCACCTCCCCAGCACTTGTTTTCGTTCCCTACGACTTGTCAAGGGGTGGTGCTGAGGAGTGCATAGATTTATAAATAGTGAACTGACCATGGAGGCTAAGTACACACCTGAACATGGTAAAAAAAAGGCATTTTGCATTATTTTTAGTATCCATTATGCACTTTATCACTATATATTGACCATAATCATGCCCTTATTGTGCTTTATTGAAGTCTATGTGGTTTCCTTGTAGAGCTGTGTCATTTTTTATAGTGGCTTGGTCTCTTACACTTTGGATAGGATTTATGATCCAATCTACTTTCAATAAAATAAACGTACACAAGGCTTCCTGGTCCCAGAGTTCTCCAAAAATTAAAAAAAATTCGCCTAATGACTGGTACGGTGCAAAGTAACTGGTGCAAGGAGAAATATTGCCAATATTAAAAAGCACTCTAGAACTTTGCCAAGCTATTTTAACCCTTTAAAGCTTATTTCTATTGTGAGGAAAAATATTAGAAATAAAGGAGTATATGATGTCCATTGTATAATAAGCAACAGCCAGCATTGGCTTAACAAAGGATCGGTTGTCCTAAGGTTATGATGAGAGGGGTTTAACATCAAACACATTAACAAAAACTCTAAACACTTTCCTTTATTTATTTATTTCCAATTTTAAATCAAATAAATTTATCCTTTGATATGGAGTTTGAGTCAAGTCTCTTGATGTGATACTCCACTTGCATCGACACAACATTTTTTTTGCCTAGTTATTTCAAATCATCACTGAGCTCGTGTTTCTGAGACACAGTTTGTTGGCTAGTGGCAGCTCATCATTACTCTTCCATCACTAAGCTGGCATCGTGGAGTAGTATATACTACGCTGCCCTTTTTTGGGGCATTTGGCATACACTCAGCAAAGCACACACCTTCAATAGGGGTTTTAGTTATCCCTCCCCTGTTAGCAGTTATCACCTGAGGCATAGTCCTCTGTTTGTTTTTCTGTTTCTTACCTGGACAGCGGAGCTGCTGTGAATTGTGTCCTTGTTTTTCAAAGGCATTCAACACTGTCCATGGCATTTGATTTGGCCTCACTAGAATATGTTGTTCAGTTCTGGGCACCAGTCCAAAAAAGGAGGCCCTGAAGCTTGAGAGGGTACAATGAAGACCACAAAAATTAAAATTTTTGGATCATTTGGAGGATTATTCAGCCTCGAAAGAGACAGCTAAGAGGGGCATGATTTTTATAGAAATATATGAATGGTCCTTAAAGAAAATATTTGGAAAGTTTGTTCCAGGTTAAATCAATTGACACGGGGGCACTGTCATCGTCTGAGAAAAAAAAGGTTAAATAACCAAAGGTGACAGTTGCTTACTGTGACAACTGTCAATCTGTGAAAAGCTGCCTCAGGTCTGATCACAGAATAGACATCAGAAGCTTCAAGAAGGTCTAAATGCCTTTGTACATCTAAATAACATTTATGATTATGTGTAATATAGAATTTTTCCCTTAACACCTGCTACCGCAGGCGAACTATATCGTCCTCATCACGCGGCAAGGTGTATGGAGAAGCTCACGAGCTGAGCTCTCTCCATACACAGGCGGGTAACAGCTGTATATACAGCAACACCCGCCTGTCCTGCCGTGGTCGGTGCTGGACCGATCGCGCCAGTTAACCTGTTAAATGCCGCGGTCGAACCCGACCGCGGCACTAACTTCAGTTTAATGCAGCCGCCATCTTGGATGCCCGCTTGGCCGCCCCCTGGAACGTCATCGGAGGGCGGCGATTGGTTGCTATGGCAGCCTGAGGTCTCATTGAGACTCGTAGGCCTTGACATGTGCAAATTTATAATAGCCCCTGAGGGCATCTATTAAAAATCATTGTAAATAGGTATATACTGCAATACAGTAGTATTGCATAAGTATAGTATTAGCAATCGGACCCTGCAGGGTTAAATGACCCTAAGGCTCTAAAATAATGGTAAAAAAAATTAATTTTTTTTTTTTAAAATATGAAAAAATAGTAAAAAGTAAAAGTTTAATATCACCCCCCTTTCCCTAGAACTGATATAATATAAATAAACAGTAAAAATCATAAACACATTAGGTATCATAGTGTCCCAAAATGTCGATCTATCAAAAATATTAGCGATTTTTTCCAGCGTTTAACCCCGTAACGGAAATTGGCGCCCAAAGTCGAAAATGACTCTTTTGTTGCCATTTTGAAAAATTTTTAAAAAATCTATAAAAGTGGTCAAAAGCCCATACAGTCCTAAAAAAAATAAAGCATAAAAACGGCATCAAAAGTCCGCAAAAAATGACACCACCCAAAGCTCTGTACACTGAAGAATGGAAAAGTTATTAGTGCCAAGAACATGGCAAATTAAGCATTTTTTTTTTGTCAGAAGGTTTTAATTTTTTTAATGTATGAAAACATTATAAGACCTGTACAAATTTGGTATCACCGTGATCATACTGAACCAAAGAATAAAATGACATGTGATTTGGGGCGTTCATTGAAAGCTTAAAATCCAAGCCCAAAAGAAAACGGAGCAAAATGCCGTTTTTTCATAATTTTCACTGCATTCTGAATTTTTTAATGATTTGTTACGCAGAAAACATACCAAACAGAGCTCCTTTACATGGACAATAAAAAAGTTTACAGATTTTTGAAGGTGGGGAGTGAAAAATGAAATGCAAACCGAAAAGGGCCACGCCCTATGGGGTTAAATCCTGCCTCATCCAAATCTCTTTCCTTCTTTGTTTGAGCTTGATGCACATGTTTTTTAACTTTATAAACTATTTACTATGTAATTTAATATTTCCATTTCTAATTTCCGCATGGACATAATAAAATACAGGTTGGATATAGAGATGGGACAAATTTTACAAAAATTGCGAGTACGATAATTTTCGGATCCGAATTGAATCATGTTAGATCATGTTAATAAACAAGTATTTCCACCTGCAGAGCCTGTAGGGCAGTGATGGCGAACCTTTTAGTTACAGAGTGCCCAAACTAGAACCAAAACCCACTTTTTATTCGCAAATTGCCAACATGACATTTAAGCAAAGCCTATTGATCTCTGCTGACCATAAGTTTCAATCATTGGCGCCCTAGGACACCAATACAATAGAAAGCAGAGACATTTGGTTGTAGCTTTCCCTCCAGGGTACCCTGAAGAGGAAGATAAGAGATCCAAAGCAGGAGCTCCAACATACCCATCCTGTGCACACCTTCTCTCTCCTGCTGTAGTCTGGCAGCCAAGTAGGTGTCACATTAAAATAGCACTGAGCGTAGGCGGTCCTGGGCTGCATTGGACTGCAGGAAGGAAGGCTTGAGTCCTATCTGGTAAATTCTGTGCTGGGTGCCCACAGAAAGGGCTCCGATGCCACCACTTGCACCCGTGCCATAGTTCGCCACCACTGCTGTAGGGTGTTTGTAGAATGTTGTACCATGCTCAAATATGCATAGGGAGCATGGGTTGATCTTTAAACATATGCTGTTTTTTAGTATGACCACACACTCAGCTCTTAGAATCACTTCACTCTTCAATTCCATGGGCACTTAAAGGGGCCAACATGCCACAAAAGTGAAGTATGAATTCAGCCTGACAAGTAGTCCAAGTGTTGCACAATGGCAGAGTGTGGAGGGGGCAGCAGCAGGCAGAAGGTCAGAGAGTGGCACAATGCCAAAGTATGCCGGTGGCGGCAGTAGTACAGCAGTGTGAGGCCATAGAATGGCACAATGACAACTTCTGGTGGTGGCACTAACATGGAGTTCCACAGTGCGCCACAATGACGAAGTTGTGGAGGTGCCGGCAGCAGCAGGAGGTCAGAAGTAGCATAGTGACAGAGTGTGGAGGTGAGTGACAATTCCAGTCCCTGGAAAGATTGGTGAGGCAGATGGAGCAACTGGCAGCTGGCAGCATCATAATAGCTGCCACTTAGCTGCCGCTTAGCCCGGGGCCACTGCTTACTTGGACCTCCAAGTGAGTTTGTACCCAGTACCCTGGTTTGTACACAGTATGCCTCCCTGCCCGCTTCGCTGCCTGACGCGCAAGCTGAAATCTCTTCTCCTGATGATGATGATGAACCCTGGCTTCACCTTCACCCGCTCCCAGTACGATCAGCTACATCATCATCGATTTGTGTTTCCCTGTGCTGCCTATCCTTCCACCGACCGCTTAGTATGCACATAATTTCCTCCCGTGCTACCCTCCCATCTCTACTTTCCCTCCCGCCTACTCCTGCACATTGCAGCGGATTTCCTGCCCCACCTCTTCACTGTCAAGCTGCTGCTGACTGTCCTCAAACGTTCTTCTCCTCACTATATAGTGGCACTGACCCAGACCACCAGTAGATCTCTGGCTGAGGAAAATGACCGACAGAGGCTGGTTGAGGACAGGTGAGGACCGTTGACCGCTCCTGGCCCATGCCAGAGTTTGTAACTGACGACACCCCCATGGACTCTTGGCTGGGGTTGTCAGATGTCATTTGGGAGGAAGTGGATGACGTAGTCAACCAATTGAGAACTTTGGGTTGTTCATTACTCTCCGCTAGATACACCGCAGTTTCTGGCCTTAAAGAGTCACCCCTGCTGCGACTCCCCTTACTGTGGCTGCGACCTGTGCTGCTCCACCTGCCACCTTCTTGTCTGACATATTGGTTAATCACTGTGTTATTTGACATGGGTTTCTTGATATCAACTTTACAACAAAAAATAATTAAATTTGTGGAATACAGATCCCCAAAAACTGACACCCTGGAATTTAGCAAAAATCACTCCACCAACTTGTGGATATGACAAAGATTTTTTCATATCTACTTTAGCAACGAAAAAGAAAATTGAAATTTTGAAGAATACAGAACCCCAAAAACTGACACCCTTGATTTTAAGCAAAAATCACTCCATCACAACTATGTGGGTTTGGCACAGATTTCTTGATATCCTACTTTAAGCAACAAAAGATTGAATTTGGGGTTTACAGATCCCCAAACTGGACACCCTGGGACTTTGAGGAAAAATCACTCCATCAGCTACTGAGTACAGGAAGCTAGACACTAGAGACCGCATATGCAGTGTGAGATGTCGGGATTTGCAAATGGTCGTCTGCTTTTATAGGGCGTGACATCACATAGGCCGCCCGTGCTGATCGCCTACATGTCTGCATATGTGATCGAGGGTGTTCCTTTATTCTTCCTAGAGTTCTCTGCCCTATTACACTCGGGGCAATAATAAAGGGGGAAAAAATTGTTCCACAAATCACTGTAAACTTCGGATTCGAACTGAACTCCACTTCATTAGAATCGATTTGCCTACTCTAGTTGTATACTGCACTTTACTAGAAACATAATAAAAAATTAAGAACATTTCTTATGCGTATCTCATTTGCCATGTACTGGTTAATCACATAATATAATAAACTATTAATAACCACCCTGAAATCAGTAGTGTGGCAAAGAAATGTTATGGAAAGAAATATTTCATAAGATAATAGATAGATAGATAGAATAGATAGATAGATAGATAGATAGATCCAGAAAGTCCAAGGCAGCACTGTGTAATCAAAACTCCCTTGAGAGGCTGCAGGGCCCACAAGTCGAGGCAGAGCCTACAAAACAATATATGGAAACAATTTATCAGTGGAAATTGCTGTAATATTCATTTTTGCCTGACTCATACACACCTTCAACCACACTCTCAGACAGAAAGTTGCTAAAGAGAACTATTTTCTAATAAAATCCAGTAATAAAATATAATACAATAAATATTTTAGCAACTTGGCAAAAGGTTTAATGAAACGATCAAAGATCTTATGCAATAAATAATAATAAGAAATAAAATGACTTGGGGCTTTTTTCAACTTCATAACACATAACATTTAATAGATAGCAGGACCTGTGTCCCCATTTTCCGCCTTGTTTTATTGTTTTGAATTTTTACAAATACTAGACACATACAATTACAGTTATTCCTTTATGCTCCCCCATGTGGGTTTACATCATCAGCCTTGTCCATTTCCTTTTTTCACTTTTAAACAATAAAATCCTTATTTAACTAAAACAGATACAGGACTCCCATTTTTGTTACGGTGAGGCCCAAAAGAGAAGTAAGGGCTAGGATGCCATGGATAAGAGAAAAATACAAACTACACATATTACTACAACAAACCTGTGGTATAAGAATTGGCACATTTCTAAGAATACAAAATGAACCTATTCTTACTGTAAGAAATTCTTACATGTTTTTATTATATATTAATATAAATTAAATTGGGTTACACAAAAATATTTTATATGTATGTATCTCTCTCTAACTCTCTCTGTGTATCTCTGTCTCTGACTGACTGTCGTCTCTGACTTCTCTTTTAGTGATTGTCACTGATCGTCTCTTTCTCTGACTTCTCTGTCTTTGACCATCTCTGAGTGCCTGACTCTGACCATCTCTTTCAGTGACTGTCTATGACCGTCTCTTTCAGTGACTGTTACTGGCCATCTCTGTCTCTGACCTTCTCTGTCTTTGACCATCTCTGAGAGTGTCAGTGACCTCTCTTTTCTTTTCAGTACTGTTTTCTGCTGACCCTCTGTTTCAGTACAGTCTCTTACCTGTCTCTTTCATGACTGTCTGACTATCTCTTTCATTACGTCTCTGACTCTCTCTTTTAGTGACTTTTTCTGTCACTTTATGTATGGGGAAATTTATCAGAAGTTCTGAAGGCAGAACTGCTCTAGTTTACCAATGGCTACCAATCAGAGCTCAAGTTTCATTTTTGCACAGCTATTTATAAATTACAGCTGATCTCGATTGTTGCTTTCAAACTGGAATAGTTTTAACCTCAGACATTTGTGATAAATCTCCCCCTATCTCTGATTCCTATCCATCATACCTCACACATAAGCTGTCTTATGGTTTTTATAAGCTGTCTTCTCATTGCCTATAGTAACCAATCACAGCTCAGAGCTCATATTAATGACCTGTGGCAGAATAGCAAACAAGCACGCTGGTTAGCCTCAATTGCCACAGCAGCAGCAGCAGACAATGCTCCTGTATGTGGTGGTTAATAAGTGGATTTTGGAAGCGCTGTGAGAAAATTTATCTTAATACCTATGACGTTCCCTGCGTGACCAGAGCGGCTGTGCAAATTGTGGTGATTGTAAACGGGAAGGTACAGATGCTTTAGCGGACATACATACATACACTCAGCTTTATACATTCGATTACTTTTATATATATACATAATTATAGCAGATTTCTTATCATACCAATAATGACCTAATATTTGCATGCATGTAAGATTTTCATGGTATTAAAATATATTTTTTCTTAAAGAAACAATTGTTAAATTTGTATTTAAAGTCAAAGCAGAGAAATAATTAGAGGAATATCAGTGCTATTTCTTAGTCTGTATTATAAATAGAAAATGACCTCGTCCTGTAAGCTAACCAGAACAATGAAGCATATTTACTGCACATTGGTAATCAGAAGCTCAGAGACAGAAAAATCCCTATGCGTCTTTTCATCCAATACATCTTGGAACTACAGATTCATGATTGCTAAGAACACTTCGCTTTTTCTTTCTCTTATTTCAAAAGTTGGAACAATGAGCACAGCTTATGTGATAAGATACACTTCAGCTCAAAATATATCATCTCATTTTTTGACTAGTAAATTCCTGTCCATTCCTATTCAAGTGGCCTCAAATTAGATTATATAAACTACGTGCCTATTTTTCTTCTGCATTTTGCATCGTACTGCTGTTATCATCCTCTGGCAAATATGCAAATAATTAACAACATCAGTAGATTTTCCTTTTCCAACACATTCAATTATTCCTCATCCAGGAGTTCCCATTCCCTCCTTCTTCTAATCATATACTGTCCAGGAGCCCCCACCCCCAATAATATACAGTCCAGGAGTTTCCCCCCACCATTTAGATACACTGTACAGGAGGCTTTACCTGCCTACATGCACTTTATGACTCAGTGGCGTTTTGATGTCACAGCCACGCTATACAGTAAACACAGTCCGGGCACTGGTACATGTCTCTGCCTGGATCACCAAATCAATTCTATGTCCCTTTTTGTTGGCACGCACCTGCCACCTGGCATATATGTGCCCATACCAGTGCTGGGGCCAGTTGCTGTCACATATCCTGAAACGCTTTTGTTCCCTTTTTAAGTTGGGAACTTATGAAAACGGGTGCAATAGCAGGTTTGACCACACCTCCATTGAATTCATAGTGAACCAAATATGTATAAAAATGTAATTTTCTCTAGTATAATACATGACTCGAAATCAGGGAATGTAAGATCGAGAAGCTTGTAATGGGCCCTACACAATAATGTTTTTACTTGTGAGGGGATTTTGGAGCTGGTAGCCTCCATTTAATCGTTAATCTTCAAAATCAGTTATGTTTTCCTAAACCACTGTGTCGCGGTTTAAACACTTTTTAATGTTTATATCTGAATCTGCTATAAACAGTGCTCTCCGGCACTTCCTATGTGGGCACATGCACGGTCGCGTGCTTGGTGCACCGAAGCAGCTTCACATATAAACATTAAAAAGTGTTTAAACCGCGATACAGCGGTTTAGGACAATAACGAAAATAAGCTCCGGCACTAGCTCACCCTGAGCTGGTGCTCGGTATTTGCATCTTACACCTACCATATCAAGTGCTAGGTTTCCTTTAAAGGAATTCTGCCACCACAACTCCCATTTTTCACCATGTAGATGTTCCAAAAGCCCATACCATGATAAATTCAAAATTGCTTTTGTCATGTTTGTGAATGCTATTGGTTTGCTTCAATCATATACTGTATTTTACCCGGCTCGCTGCCAAGCTTTCAAGCTAAGTTTCGGGGCAGGAATTCAAATTCAAATGGATGTCTACTCCTGGACCTTTTCGCCAGCCCAAACGCTACAGTCCCTCCCTCTGATATCACAGGTGGGCAGCAGCTAGGAACCAGGGGAGGAACTCTTGCTTCCTAGCTGCCATCCATGGCTGACGACACATGGGAGGGAATTCAGCATTTGGACAGATGATAGAACCACTGATTTGTAGCCTTAGGGCAGGAGATGCTCTCAGAGGTTTTGTATGGGGCTTGAAAGAGTATAAAATACAGCTATATGCAGATGATCTGCTTCTCTTTTGGATTACTCCAATGATGAAATTCAAAACGACATCAATATAATTTAGGAACATGGAAAGATGTCAGGGATAAGGATTATTTGTGGTACATGCTTGCGTTTTCTGCTTCATCCTCTCACATTAGGACATCATAAGGGCAACTGATAGTTTTGGAAAGAATGTAGTATTTAGGAACTATTGGGAGCACGAACATGAGGGATTTTACAGAGCCAAATATAAAGCCCCTTCTACAGAAAATACGGAAAACATTGTATTCAGAACTGCAATTATTAAAATAGAGATCTTGCCCCAGGTATTATTTATTCTTTATTCTGAACACAATTTATCTGTTGGGGGTTCATTGTAGATTTTGGATATATCAAATGTCCTTGTTATGTACTCCTTATTATCGGTTGGTGCTTCTGGAAGAGATCCTACCCTATTACATGTATAAAGAATATCCAGGCACACAAAGTTTAAGTTGAAGTTAATGAACAAAGTTTTATTGCAGTAATCCAAAGTATAACGTTTCGGCTAAAATAAGCCTTTGTCAAATACGTCTACCGCTGTAAGAAGGAAGTAAGAAAGAAGTCCAGCATTTATGTGTCTATAGTGCTGCATGGTATTGCATGTCTGTGCTTGTGGATGGAGCTCTCACACAAGCACCCACTTATGGACTTGCCTAGCCTGTTGTGTCTAAGCACCATGTGAGGACTCAGTTTTCCATGTGGGATCTCAGCTATTCTATTTTGGCTTAACCTGAGATCTGGGACCAGTACAGCCAATCGCTCCATGGAGTCTGGCTGTTGCTTCTCCACTTCTGTTCGGAGTTGAGAGTCCAATTTATCTCTTATTCTTGATATTTACCCTTATTTTACAGTATCACACAAGGGACTGCAGCCATATTGTGTGCTCTTCTTATTCATTGAGTAAGGCATGTTCCCAACACCAGACTCCTACTCCAGTTATTTATTATTTCATCTTTTGTTAGTCTACAAGGTCTCATGCTGAAGAATGACTTTTTTGCCTCAATTTAGCTATGGCAGGTTGGTGGACAAACTAAATCTTTGCTTTCACAAGGATGAATTTGTAACCAGAATCAACAGCCAAAAAGAGACATAATGAGGGTCATTTACTAAGGGTCCGATTCGCGCATTTTCGTCGGGTTTCCCGTATTTTTCCGATTTGCGCCATTTTTCCCTGAATTGCCCCGGGATTTTGGTGCACGCAATCGGATTGTGGCGCATCGGCGCCGGCTTTTGTGTGGCGGAAATCGGGACCTGGCCGTCGGAAAACCCAACGGATTCGGCAAAACCGCAGATTTTTTTTTTTTTTAAATGTGTCACTTGACACGCGCTTACCTGCACCCAGGATAGTATTGTGAACTCCTGTGAACTCCGGCGGACCTCGGCGCAGCAGCAACACCTGGTGGACATCGGGCGCACTACCTTAGTGAATCGCCGGAAGACCCGAATCCTCGGCAGAGAACGGGCCGCTGGATTGCGACAGGACTGGGTAAGTAAATCTGCCCCAATGGGTATTCTAGATCCACAATGGAAATTTTTATGCAGGTTGCAGATGGGATTTAGATTAAACCCACCCACCATGTTGCCTCTGTATTGTGCTGTGTATTCTGCGCTAAAATAGTGAATTTATTTGCATCATACAACACGTTCAGTTAATGTGAAATACTGAATGAAATTTCAAACATTTAAATGCATAGTAAGTCTGACCTCAAGTCCTCTGTTAATTAACTAAAATTAATTAACACATAGTAGCATGTTTATGAAAACAGTAAAAAAGACTAATACAACAATATGGCTGTAAGTAAAACAGACCTAGTTTAAAAAAATAATTATGCTTTCATTATTTCTTTATACTGTTAACACTTATTTTTACTAACAGGTCTTAATTCATCAAGCAGTTTACATAATTACAGTGAATCTAAACAATAAGTATTTTGGACAATTATTTGATAGAGGTGGTGATTATTTAAAGAGAACCCGTCATGCAAAATAACCCCCCTAAATTAAATATATTTTCATAAACTGCCATTAGAGAGCATTGCCTCTATCCCTTCATTGTCCCTCTACATGCCTGTAAACCTAAGCAATGAGGTCCTAAAGCTGTATGCAAATGACTTGTGAAATGTCCAATGAAGCATTAGCATATTCAAGCTGTCCACTCTATTCATGAGTGGGAGGCACAGCCACACCCCCAGTGCTTGACTGACAGCCTGTATAATGATGTGAGGCTGTATAATGATGTGCTTCCTGGTGCTGGCGGCCCCTGCTGCCTGTATGTGTATAGGAGAGATGCAGCAGCTCCAGGCAGCCATGTTACAGCAGAACATGTCAGATACATGTGTAGCTGATGTCTGTGTCTCTCACCTGTGTATTAGGAGGATGCAGCATGTCAGCAGATGCAGCACACAAACTAGCCATGCTTTACTGTACATTACACACAGACATGAGCAGGGGGAGGAGAGGGGAGGGGTAACAGGGGTGACATCACTGCCTCTGACCATGTGACCAGCCTCATTTACATGGTAAAAAATAGATGATTTTACAATGATTAATGTATGAAATAACTAGATAAAGGCTGGGATGGATCCTTGTGAGCTGCTCTAACAGGTAGTAGTGACAGGACTAGTGGCAGAGACCTGATGACAGGTGTCCTTTAAGCTAGGATTGGGGGAGGATGATAAGGAAGAAACTAAAGGGGGAGACAGGTCATAGAGGGGCAGTCTATGTTGGTGGGTGGCAAAGTGGGCCGTGAATGGGTGAGTAAGGCAGTGGAAAGGGAGATCCACAAGTTACAAAACATAGTGAGGATATATGTGCCTGTAAAACTACTATAACTTAAATTAAAGTGAACAACTGTGGAGAAAGTGCATGTTCATAAATGCCAGAAGTATCACAAGCAAAATGGGCGAGCTTGAGGCTCTGGTATTAGATGAAAAGTTAGCTGTAGTTGGTGTAGCGGAGACATGGCTTGATGCATCACATGATTGGGTTTTTAGTCTTCAAGGTTTTACACTCTTTTGGAAAGACAGGGCAAATAGGAGGGGAGCACCAGCTCACCCTGAGCTGGTGCTCGGTATTTGCATCTTACACCTACCATATCAAGTGGTAGGTTTCCATTAAAGGAATTCTGCCACCACAACCCCCCTTTTTCATCATGTACATGTTCCAAAAGCCCATAACATGATAAATTCAAAATTGCTTTTGTCATGTTTGTGAATGCTATTGGTTTGCTTCAATCATATACTGTATTTTACCTGTCTCGCTGCCAAGCTTTCAAGCTAAGTTTCGGGGCAGGAATTCAAACTCAAATGGATGTCTACTCCTGGACCTTTTCGCCAGCCCAAACGCTACAGTCCCTCCCTCTGATATCACAGGTGGGCAGCAGCTAGGAACCAGGGGAGGAACTCTTGCTTCCTAGCTGCCGTCCATGTCTGACGACACATGTACTTTTGTCATGTTTGTGAATGCTATTGGTTTGCTTCAATCATATACTGTATTTTACCCGGCTCGCTGCCAAGCTTTCAAGCTAAGTTTCGGGGCAGGAATTCAAACTCAAATGGATGTCTACTCCTGGACATTTTCGCCAGCCCAAACGCTACAGTCCCTCCCTCTGATATCACAGGTGGGCAGCAGCTAGGAACCAGGGGAGGAACTCTTGCTTCCTAACTGCCGTCCATGTCTGACGACACATGGGAGGGAATTCAACATTTGGACAGATGATAGAACCACTGATTTGTAGCCTTAGGGCTCATTGTAGATTTTGGATATATCAAATGTCCTTGTTATGTACTCCTTATTATCGGTTGGTGCTTCTGGAAGAGATCCTACCCTATTACATGTATAAAGAATATCCAGGCACACAAAGTTTAAGTTGAAGTTAATGAACAAAGTTTTATTGCGGTAATCCAAAGTATAACGTTTCGGCTAAAATAAGCCTTTGTCAAATACGTCTACGGCTGTAAGAAGGAAGTAAGAAAGAAGTCCAGCATTTATGTGTCTATAGTGCTGCATGGTATTGCATGTCTGTGCTTGTGGATGGAGCTCTCACACAAGCAGCCACTTATGGACTTGCCTAGCCTGTTGTGTCTAAGCACCATGTGAGGACTCAGTTTTCCATGTGGGATCCCAGCTATTCTATTTTGGCTTATCCTGAGATCTGGGACCAGTATAGCCAATCGCTCCATGGAGTCTGGCTGTTGACAGGCTATATGCTTCTCCACTTCTGTTCGGAGTTGAGAGTCCAATTTATCTCTTATTCTTGATATTTACCCTTATTTTACAGTATCACACAAGGGACTGCAGCCATATTGTGTGCTCTTCTTATTCATTGAGTAAGGCATGTTCCCAAGACCAGACTCCTACTTCAGTTATTTATTATTTCATCTTTTGTTAGTCTACAAGGTCTCATGCTGAAGAATGACTTTTTTGCCTCAATTTAGCTATGGCAGGTTGGTGGACAAACTAAATCTTTGCTTTCACAAGGATGAATTTGTAACCAGAATCAACGGCCAAAAAGAGCCATAATGGGGGTCATTTACTAAGGGTCCGATTCGCGCATTTTAGCCGTTTTTCCCTGAATTGGCACGGGATTTTGGTGCACGCAATCGGATTGTGGCGCATCAGCGCCAGGTTTTGTGTGACGGAAATCGGGGACGTGTCACTTGACACGCGCTTACCTGCACCCAGGATAGGATTGTGAACTCCTGCAAACTCTGGCGGACCTCGGCGCAGCAGCGACACCTGGTGGACATCGGGTGCACTACCTTAGTGAATCGCCGGAAGACGCGAATCCTCGGCAGAGAACGCGACGCTGGATCGCGACAGGACAGGGAAAGTAAATCTGCCCCAATGGGTATTTTAGATCCACAATGGACATTTTTATGCAGGCTGCAGATGGGATTTAGATTAAACCCACCCACCATGTTGCCTCTGTATTGTTCTGTGTATTCTGCGCTAAAATACTGAATTTATTTGCATCATACAACACATTCAGTTAATGTGAAATACAGAATGAAATTTCAAACATTTAAATGCATAGTAAGTCTGACCTCAAGTCCTCTGTTAATTAACTAAAATTAATTAACACATAGTAGCATGTTTAGGAAAACAGTAAAAAAGACTAATACAACAATATGGCTGTAAGTAAAACAGACCTAGTTTAAAAAAAATAATTATGCTTTCATTATTTCTTTATACTGTTAACACTTATTTTTACTAACAGGGCTTAATTCATCAAGCAGTTTACATAATTACAGTGGATCTAAATTATAAGTATTTTGGACAATTATTTGATAGAGGTGGTGATTATTTAAGCTAGGATTGGGGGAGGATGATAAGGAAGAAACTAAAGGGGGAGTCATAGAGGGGCAGTCTATGTTGGTGGGTGGCAAAGTAGGCCGTGAATGGGTGAGTAAGGCAGTGGAAAGGGAGATCCACAAGTTACAAAACATAGTGAGGATATATGTGCCTGTAAAACTACTATAACTTAAATTAAAGTGAACAACTGTGGAGAAAGTGCATGTTCATAAATGCCAGAAGTATCACAAGCAAAATGGGCGAGCTTGAGGCTCTGGTATTAGATGAACCGTTAGCTGTAGTTGGTGTAGCGGAGACATGGCTTGATGCATCACATGATTGGGTTTTTAGTCTTCAAGGTTTTACACTCTTTCAGAAAGACAGGGCAAATAGGAGGGGAGGTGGTGTATGTCTGTATGTCAGAAGAGACTTGAAAGTGGTTGTGAATGAGACAGTGGTCAATGAAGAGTGTGAGGAGGCTGAAAGCCATCTTTATTTATAAAGAGCCATCATATTTCGTAGCGTTTTACAAATCATAGGGGAGATATACAAATCCAGTAGAGAATAATTCCTTCAATGACCGGAGCTCATAATCCAAAATCTCGATTAGTGCACGATTCCTCCTTATTTGTATACAAAACACGAGGGATCACTTTCGGGGATAAGTCACCATTCAGACTAGAAACCGCAATATTCTAACTCCTGTTATACAAATATAATAAAACATGACAGAGCACTATTATTCATATGGAACAAAAGGAGTGAAGTCCCTGCTTGCAAGAGCTTACAGTCTATGAGATTATTTGGAATAATTTACAGACCCCCCCTCCCCCAATATCACTGGAGATTGGACCGAAGTGGTCATTGAGACTTCAACTTACCAAATACCAAAACACAAAATTGAAGACAAGTGGCCAAAAATGGCAAAACAAATCCCAAGATAATAATAATTCTTTATTTATATAGCGCACACAGATTACGCAGCGCTGTACAAAGCATGTCAAATTGGTCCCTCTTCCCATGTGGCTCACAATCTAAAGAACCTAATAGTATGTTTTGGAGTGTGGGAGGACACAGGAGTACCGGAGCCCACGCAAACACAGAGAGAACATACAAACTGTTTGCAGATGTTGACATGGGTGGGATTCGAACCCAGCGCTGCAAGGCAGAAGTGCTACCCACCGTGCCGCCCTAAGATATTATTTAAGTACATGAATGCGTGAAAAAAAAAATGTCATAGAAGGTGGGAACCAATAGTCTGAAAATTATGCTTTGGTGACTGGAGACTGGAGAGAAGGCACAGCTACTAAATGTTTTCTTTTAGCTCTGTTTATACAATAAAGGAAAGAACATCTTGTATTGGTGTTGCCACTGCAGGCGATGCATCCTGTAATATACTAGACTAGATGAATATAGACTTGATCCAATCTAGCACATAAACAAACACAGGTGATTTCATAGCAAAAGTATATAGGAGCCGGGCATAATAGTTTATGGGAAACAAAGTGCATAGTGCATAGTGCTAAACCTAAAGTACAATGGTATCAAAATATCAAGTGCATTGGTAATGCATACATGAGGCAATGCATAGTTGTGTATACCTTAAATCCAGTGACAATAAGGTGCATTGGAAAGGACGCTGCCCAGCACCTCCCCAGCACTTGTTTCGTTCCCTACAGGACTTTGTCAAGGGGTGGTGCTGAGGAAGTGCGGACAGATTATAAAATATGAACTGACCAATGGAGGCTAAGTACACACCTGAACATGGTAAAAAAAAGGCATTTTGCATTATTTTTAGTATCCATTATGCACTTTATCACTATTATATTGACCATAATATATGCCCTTATTGTGCTTTATTGAAGTCTATGTGGTTTCCTTGTAGAGCGGTGCTGTCATTTTTATAGTGGCTTGGTCTCTTACACTTTGATAGGATTTATGATCCAATCTACTTTCAATAAAATAAACGTACACAAGGCTCCTGGTCCAGAGTTCTCCAAAAATTAAAAAAAAAATTCCCTAATGACTGGTACGGTGCAAAGTAACTGGTGCAAGGAGAATATGGTGCCAATATTTAAAAAGCACTCTAGAACTTTGCCAAGCTATTTTAACCCTTTAAGCTTAATTTCTATTGTGAGGAAAAATATTAGAAGATAAAGGAGTATATGATGTCACATTGTATAATAAGCAACAGCCAGCATTGGCTTACAAAGGATCGGTTGTCCTAAGGTTATGAGAAGGGGGTTTAACAATCAAACACATTAACAAAAACTCTAAAACACTTGTCCTTTATTTATTTATTTCCAATTTTAAATCAAATAAATTTATCCTTTGATATGGAGTTGAGTCAAGTCTCTTGATGTAGATACTCCACTTCATCGACACAACATTTTTTTGCCTAGTGTATTTCAAATCATCACTGAGCTCGTGTTTCTGAGACACAGTTTGTTGGCTAGTGGCAGCTCATCATTACGTCTTCCATCACTAAGCTTGGCATCGTGGAGTAGTATATACTACAGCTGCCCTTTTTTGGGGCATTTGGCATACACTCAAGCAAGCACACCTTCAATAGGGGTTTTAGTTATCCTTCCTGCCCTGTTAGCAGTTATCACCTGAGGCATAGTCCTCTGTTTGTTTTTCTGTTGTCTTACCTGGACAGCGGAGCTGCTGTGAATATTGTGTCCTTGGATTTTTCAAAGGCATTCAACACTGTCCAGGGCATTGATTTGGCCTCACTTAGAATATGTTGTTCAGTTCTGGGCACCAGTCCAAAAAAGGAGGCCCTGAAGCTTGAGAGGTACAATGAAGAGCCACAAAAATTAAAATTTTTGGAGGATTTTGGAGGATTTATTCAGCCTCGAAAAGAGACAGCTAAGAGGGGGCATGATTCCTTTATAGAAATATATGAATGGTCCTAAAAATATTTGGCAAGTTGTTCCAGGTTAAATCAATTGACACGGGGCACTGTCATCGTCTGGAGAAAAAAAAGGTTAAATAACCAAAGGTGACAGGTGCTTACTGTGACAATGTCAATCTGTGAAAAGCCTGCCTCAGGTGCTGATCACAGAAAGACCTCAGAGAGCTTCAAGAAGGATCTAAATGCCTTGTACATCTAAATAACATTATATTTATGTGATAATATAGAATTTTTTTCCCTTAACAACCTGCACCGAGGGACGAACTATATCGTCCTCATCCGCGGCAAGGGGTGTATGGAGAGAGCTCACGAGCTGAGCTCTCTCCATACACAGGGGGTAACAGCTTATAATACAGCCAACACCCGCCTGTCACTGCCGGTGGTCGGTGCTGGACCGATCGCGCCAGTTAACCCTGTTATCCGCGGTCGAACCCGACGCGGCACTAACTTCAGTTAACTGCAGCCGCCATCTTGGATGCCCGTATGCCGCCCCCTGGAACGTCATCGGAGGGCGGCGATTGTTGCTTATGGCAGCCTGAGGTCCATTGAGACTCGTAGGCCTTGACATGTCAAATTATAATAGCCCTGGGGCATCTATTAAAAATCATTGTAAATAGTATAATACTGCAATACAGTAGTATTGCAAGTATAGTATTTAGCAATCGGACCCTGCAGGGTTAAATTACCCTAAGGCTCTAAGAATGTGTACAAAAAATTAATTTTTTTTTTTAAAATATGAAAAAATAGTAAAAAAGTAAAGTTTAAATCACCACCCCCCTTTCCCTAGAACTGATTAATATAAATAAACGTAAAAATCATAAACACATTAGGTATCATATGTCCCAAAATGTCGATCTATCAAAAATATTAGCGATTTTTCCCAGCGTTTAACCCCGTAACGGAAATTGGCGCCCAAAGTCGAAATGACTCTTTTGTTGCCATTTTGAAAAATTTTTAAAAAAATCTATAAAAGTGGTCAAAAGCCCATACAGTCCTAAAAATAAATAAAGCATTAAAACGGCATCAAAAGTCGCAAAAAATGACACCACCCCAAGCTCTGTACACTGAAGAATGGAAAAGTTATTAGTGCCAAAACATGGCAAAATTAAGATTTTTTTTTGTACAGAAGGTTTTATTTTTTTAAATGTATGAAAACATTATAAAACCTGTACAAATTTGGTATCACCGTGATCATACTGAACCAAAGAATAAAATGACATGTGATTTGGGGCGTTCATGAAAGCTGTAAAATCCAGCCCAAAAGAAACGGAGCAAAATGCGTTTTTTCATAATTTTCACTGCATTCTGAATTTTTTTAATGATTTGTTACGCAGAAAACAAGACCAAACAGAGCTCTTTACATGGAAAAATAAAAAAGTTACAGATTTTTGAAGGTGGGGAGTGAAAAATGAAATTGCAAACCGAAAAGGGCCACGCCCTATGGGGTAAATCCTCCTCATCCAATCTCTTTCCTTCTTTGTTTGAGCTTGATGCACATGTTTTTTAACTTTATAAACTATTATACTATAATTTAATAATTTCCATTTCTAATTTCCGCATGGACAGTAATAAAATACAGGTTGGATATAGAGATGGGCAAATTTTACAAAAATTGCTGAGTACGACTAATTTTCGGATCCGAATTGAATCATGTTAATCATGTTAATAACAAGTATTTCCAGCCTGCAGAGAGCCTGTAGGGCAGTGATGGCAACCTTTTAGTTACAGAGTGCCCAAACTAGAACCAAAACCCACTTTTATTTCGCAAATTGCCAACATGACAATTTAAGCAAAAGCTATTGATCTCTGCTGACCATAAGTTTCAATCATATTGGCGCCCTGAGGACACCAATACAATAGAAAGCAGAGACATTTGGATTGTAGCTTCCCTCCAGGGTACCCTGAAGAGGAAGAATAAGGAATCCAAAGCAGGAGCTCCAACGATAACCCATCCTGTGCACACCTTCTCTCTCCTGCTGTAGTCCTGGCACCAAGTAGGTGTCACATTAAAATAGCACTGAGCGTAGCGCGGTCCTGGGCTGCATTGGACTGCAGGAAGGAAGGCTTGAGTCCTATCTGGTAAATTCTGTGCTGGGGCCCACAGAAAGGGCTCCGAGTGCCACCACTTGCACCCGTGCCATAGTTCGCCACCACTGCTGTAGGGGTTTGGTAGAATGTTGTACCATGCTCAAAATGCATAGGGAGCATGGTTGATCTTTAAAAACATTGCTGTTTTTTAGTATACCACACACAGCTCTTAGAATCACTTCACTCTTCAATTTCCATGGGCACTTAAAGGGGCCAACATGCCAAAAAAGTGAAGTATGAATGCACCTGACAAGGTAGTCCAACGTGTGGCACAATGGCATGAGTGTGGAGGGGGCAGCAGCAGGCAGAAGGTCAGAGAGTGGCACAATGCCAAAGTATGCGCGGTGTGGGCAGTAGTACAGCAGTGTGAGGCCATAGAATGGCACAATGACAACTTCTGGTGGTGGCAGCAACATGGGGATCCACAGTGCGCCACAATGACGAGTGGGAGGTGCCGGCAGCAGCAGGAGGTCAGAAAGTAGCATAGTGACAGAGTGTGGAGGTGAGTGACAATTCCAGTCCCTGGGAAAGATGGTGAGGCAGATGGACAACTGGCAGCTGGCAGCATCTATAGCTGCCCTTAGTGCCGCTTAACCCCGGCCCCTGCTTACTTGGACCTCCGAAGTGAGTTTGTACCCAGTACCCTGGTTTGTACACAGTAGTGCCTCCCTGCCCGCTTCGCTGCCTGACGCGCAAGCTGAAATTCTCTTCTCCTGATGATGATGATGAACCCGGCTTCTTCACCCGCTCCCAAGTACGATCAGCTACATCATCATCGATTTGGTTTCCCTGTGCTGCTATCCTTCCACCACCCTTAGTATGCACATAATTTCCTCCCCCGTGCTACCCTCCCCATCTCTACTTTCTTCTCCCGCCTACTCCTGCACATTGCAGCGGATGTCCTGCCCCACCTCTTCACTGTCAAGCTGCTGCTGACTGTCCTCAACGTTCTTCTCTCACTATATATGGCACTGACCCAGACCACCAAGTAATCTCTGGCTGAGGAAAATGACGACAGAGGCTGGTTGAGGACAGGTGAGGACCGTGACCGCTCCTGGCCCATGCCAGAGTTGTAACTGACGACACCCCCATGGACTCTTGGCTGGGGTTGGTCAGATGTCATTTGGGAGGAAGTGGATGACGTAGTCAACCAATTGAGAACCTTTGGGTTGTTCATTACCTCTCCGCTAGATGACACCGGCAGTTTCTGGCCTTAAAGAGTCACCCCTGCTGCGACTCCCCTTACTGTGCTGCGACCTGTGCTGCTCCACCTGCCACCTGTCTGTGTCTGACATATTGGTTAATCAACTGTGTTTATTTGACATGGGTTTCTTGATATCAACTTTACAACAAAAAATAATTGAAATTTGTGGAATACAGATCCCCAAAAACTGACACCCTGGAATTTTAGCAAAAATCACTCCACCAACTTGTGGATATGACAAAGATTTTTTCATATCTACTTTAGCAACGAAAAAGAATTGAATTTTGAAGAATACAGAACCCCAAAAACTGACACCCTTGATTTTAAGCAAAAATCACTCCATCAACTATGTGGGTTTGGCACATTTCTTGATATCTACTTTAGCAACAAAAAGAATTGAAATTTGGGGTTTACAGATCCCCCAAATGGACACCCTGGACTTTGAGGAAAATATCACTCCATCAGCTACTGAGTACAGGAAGCTAGACACTAGAGACACAGCATATGCAGTGTGAGATGTCGGGATTGCAAATGGTCGTCTGCTTTTATAGGGCGTGACATCAGCATAGGCCGCCCGGCTGACGCCTACATGTCTGCATATGTGGATCGAGGGTGTTTCCTTTATTCTTCCTAGAGTTCTCTGCCCTATATAACACTCGGGCATATAATAAAGGGGGAAAAAATTGTTCCCAAAACAAATCACTGTAAACTTCGGATTCGAACTGAACTCCACTTCATTAGAATCGATTTGCCTATCTCTAGTTTATACTGCACTTTACTAGAACATAATAAAAAATTAAGAACATTTCTAATGCGTATCTTCATTTGCCATGTACTGGTTAATCACATAATATATAAACTATTAATAACCACCCTGAATCAGTAGTGTGGCAAAGAAATGTTATGGAAAGAAATATTTCATAAGATAGATAGAAGATAGTAGAATGATAGATAGATAGATGATAGATCACAGAAAGTCCAAGGCAGCACTGTGTAATCAAACTCTCCTTGAGAGGCTGCAGGGCCCACAAGTCCGAGCAGAGCCACAAAACAATATAGGAAACAATTTATCCAGTGGAAATTGCTGTAATATTCATTTTTGCCTGACTCATACACACCTTCAACCACCCTCAGACAGAAAGTTGCTAAAGAGAACTATTTTCTAATAAAATCCAGTAATAAAATATAATACAATATAATATTTTAGCAACTTGGCAAAAGTGTTAATGAAACGATCCAAAGATCTTATGCAATAAATAATAATAAAGAATAAAATGACTTGGGGCTTTTTTCAACTTCATAACACATAACTTTAATATAGATAGCAGGAACCTGTGTCCCCATTTTCCGCCTTGTTTTATTGTTTTGAATTTTTACAAATACTAGACACATACAATTACAGTTATTCTCTTTATGCTCCCCCATGTGGGTTTACATCACACCTTGTCCATTTCCTTTTTTCACTTTAAACAATAAAATCCTTTTAACTAAAACAGATAACAGGACTCCATTTTTGTTAACGGTGAGGCCCAAAAAGAGAAAAGGGCTAGGATGCCATGGATAAGAGAAAAATACAAACTACACATATTACTACAACAACCTGTGGTATAGAATTGGCACATTTCTAAGAATACAAAATGACACATATTCTTACTGTAAGAAATCTTACATGTTTTTATTTATATTAATATAAATTAAATTGGGTTAAACAAAATATTTTATATGTTATGTATCTCTCTCTAACTCTCTCTGTGTATCTCTGTCTCTGACTGACTGTCTGTCTCTGACTTCTCTTTTAGTGATTGTCCTGATCGTCTCTTTCTCTGACTTCTCTGTCTTTGACCATCTCTGAGTGCCTGACTCTGACCATCTCTTTCAGTGACTGTCTATGACCGTCTCTTTCAGTGACTGTTCTGGCCATCTCTGTCTCTGACCTTCTCTGTCTTTGACCATCTCTGAAGAGTGTCAGTGACCATCTCTTTCAGTACTGTTTCTGGACCCTCTGTTTCAGTGACAGTCTCTTACTGTCTCTTTCAGTGACTGTCTGACTATCTCTTTCATTAACGTCTCTGACTCTCTCTTTTAGTGACTTTTTCTGTCACTTTATGTATGGGGAAATTTATCAGAAGTGTCTGAGAGCAGAACTGCTCTATTTACCAATGGCTACCAATCAGAGCTCAAGTTTATTTTTGCACAGCTATTTATAAAATTACAGCTGATCTCTGATTGTTCTCAAACTGGAATAGTTTTAACCTCAGACATTTGTGAAAATCTCCCCCTATCTCTGATTCCTATCCATCATACCTCACACATAACGTCTTATGGTTTTTAAGCTGTCTTCTCATTGCCTATAGTAACCAATCACAGCTCAGAGCTCATATTAATGACCTGTGGCAGAATAGCAAACAATCACGGGTTAGCCTCCAATTGCCACAGCAGCAGCAGCAGACAATGGCTCCTGTATGTGGTGGTTATAAGTGGATTTTGGAAAGCGCTGTGAGAAAATTTACTTAATACCTATGGGACGTTCCCTGCGTGACAGAGAGCGCTTGTGCAAATTGTGGTGATTGTAACGGGAAGGTACAAGATGCTTTAGCGGACATACATACATACACTGCAGCTTTATACATTCGATTATTTTATATATATCATAATTATAGCAGATTTCTTATCATACACAATAATGACCTAATATTTGCATGCATGTAAGAATTTTCATGGTATTAAAATATATTTTTTCTGAAAGAAACAATTGTTAAATTTTGTATTTAAAGTCAAAGCCAGAGAATAATTAGAGGAATACAGTGCTATTTCTTAGTCTGTATTATAATAGAAAATGACCTCGTCCTGTAAGCACCAGAGAACAATGAAGCTATTTACTGCACAGGTGTGTAAGCAGAAGCTCAGAGACAGAAAATCCCTATGTATTTTACATCCAATAAATCTTGGAACTACAGATTCATGAATTGCTAAGAACACTTCGCTTTTTCTTTCTCTTTCTTCAAAAGTTGGAACAATGAGCACAGCTTATGTGATAAGATACAACTTCAGCTCAAAATATATCATCTCATTTTTTGACTAGTAAATCCTGCCATTCCTATTCCAAGATGCCCAAATTATATATAAACTACGTGCTATTTTTCTGCATTTTGCATCGTACTGCTGTTTATCCTCCTGCAAATATGCAAATAAATTAACAACTCAGTAGATTTTCCTTTTCCAACACATTAAAACACAATACAATTATGCTGTCTTACATTGTGACTTTATACTGTTTAACAAGCTTATTGTAGTACTAACGGGTCTTAATTTAATTCATCAAGCTTTTACATAATTACAGTTACTCTAAACAATAAGTATTTTTGACAATGATTTGATAAGTGGTATTATTTAAAGAGAACCCGTCATGCAAAATACCCCCCTAAATTAAAATATTGTTTCATAACTGCCATTGAGAGCAATTGCTCTATCCCTTCAAGTTCCCTCTACCTGCCTTAAACCTAATCAAATGAGTCCTAGCTGTATCAAATGACTTGTGAAATGTCCCATGAAGCATTGCATATTCAAGCTGTCCACTCTAGTCATGAGTGGGAGGCACAGCCACACCCCCAGTGCTTGACTGACAGCCCTGGGAATAATATGTGAGGCTGTATAATGATGTGGCTGCCTGGTGCTGGCGGCCCCTGCTGCCTTTTATGTGTATAGGAAAATGCAGCAGCTCCAGGCAGCCATGTTACAGCAAACATGTCGATACATGTGTAGCTGATGTCTGTGTCCCTCTCACTGTGTATTAGGAGGATGCAGCAGTCAGCATGATGCCCACAGCAAACTAGGCCATCGTTTACTGTACATTACACACAGACATGAGCAGGGAGGAGAGGGATGGGTAACAGGGGTGACATCACTGCCTCTGACCATAGGGACACCTCATTTACATGTAAAAAATAGATGATTTTTTACAATGATTAATGTATGAAATAACTAGATTAAGGCTGGGATTGGATCCTTGTGAGCCTCTCTAACAAGGTAGTAGTGACGGACTAGTTGGCTAGATACCTGATTGACATGTGTCTTTAAGCTAGGATTGTGGGCAGGATGATAAGGAAGAAACTAAAGGGGGAGACGTTCATATAGGGGCAGTCTATGTTGGTGTGGGCAAAGTGGGCCGTGAATGGGTGATTAAGGCAGTGGAAGGGAAAGCCACAAGTTCAAAACATAGTGAGGATATATGTGCTGTAAAACTACTATAAACTTAAATTAAAAGTGAACAACTGTGGAGAAATTGCATGTCATAAATGCCAGAAGTATCACAAGCAAAATGGGTAGCTTGAGCTCTGTAAGTCGATGAAAAGTTATCTGTAGTTTGTGTAAGCGAGACATGGCTTGATGCATCCATTATTGGGTTTTTAGGTCTTCAAGGTTTTCCCTCTTTTGGAAAGACAGGGCAAATAGGATGGGAGGTGTGTATTTCTTTAGTCGAAAGGAGACTTTGAAAGTGGTTGTGAATGAGAACATGGTCATGAAAGTTTGAGGAGGCTGAAGCCAGGAGAGCTTTGAGAACATTAATAATAATAATAACAATCATCTTTATTTATAAAGAGCGAGCATATTCCCGTGAGTTTTACAATCACAGTGGAGATATACAAATATAATAAAACAACATGACGACACAAACATTCATATGGGAACAAAAGGAAGTTAAGTCCCTGCTTGCAAGCTCACAGTCTATGAGATTATTTGGATAATTTATAGACCCCCCCCCCCCCCTCCCCCTATCACTGAGAGTGAACCAAAGGTCCATTGAGACTTTCAACTTACAAATATTAATTGGGGTCAGGGTTTTCCTTCATCTGGAAGGGGAGACATTTTAATCAACTTTCGGCAGGATAATTTTATGGTACAGCTTGTAAAGATAGTGATTTCTAACATAGCAAAAATTGTCCAATTGTCAGTTCTGGAAACCCTTGGAACAGCTAATCATAACATAATTAATTTTTCTCCTAACTGAAAAAGGAAAAACAAGCAGGAAATTAAAATTCATCTCGTTATCAAGAATAGAGGGGGCTAGAATTACCCCCATGTGGCTTACAGTTACAGTTAAAAGGCAATCATTGATTAGAAGAGGGCTTCAAAAAAAGGGGAATCGAGGGCTCACCTAAAACCTTCAATAAGACTAAAACACTTAGGTGAATGTGTAGAATGGAAAGAATCAGCCAAAACACAAAATTGAAGTGACACGTGGCCAAAAATGGCAAAACAAATCCCAGATAAAATAATTCGTTATTTATATAGGCGACACAGTTACGCAGCGCTGCATCAGCATGTCAAATTGGGTCCCTCTGTCCCATGGGATTCACAATCTAAAGAACCTAAATAGTATGTTTGTTGGAGTTGTGGAGGAACAGGATACCTGAGGAAAACCAACGCAACACAGAGATACATACAAACTCTTTGCAGATGTTGACCTGGGTGTGGATTCGAACCGGACCAGCGCTGCAAGCAAAGTGCTACCCACTCGCCACCTGCCCCACTAAGATATTTTTTAAAGTACATGATGCGTGAAAAAAAAAATGTTCATAGAAGGTGGGACCAATAGCTGAAAATGATGCTTTGGTGACTGGAGACAGAAGAAAGGCCAGATACTAAATGTTTCGTTATTAGCTCTGTTTATACAATAAAGGAAAGAACATCTTGTATTGGTGTTGCCACTGCAGGCGATGCATCCTGTAATATACTAGACTAGAATGCAATATGACTGATCCAATCTAGCACATAAACAAAACACAGGTGATTTACATAGCAAATATATAGGAGCCGGGCAACAATGCATACGTGCATAGTGCTAAACCTAAAAGTACAAGGTATCAAAATATCAAGTGCATTGGTAATGCATACATGAGGCAATGCATAGGGTGTTACCTTAAATCCATAAACAATAGGTTCATTGGAAGACGCTGCCCACACCTCCCCGGCACTTGTTTCGTTCCTACAGGACTTTGTCAAGGGTGTGGTCTGAGGAGTGCGGACAGATTAATAAAATAGAAACTGACCATGGCGGCTAAGTACACACTGACATGGTAAAAAAGGCATTTTGCATTTTTTTAGTATCCATTATGCACTTTATCACTATTATATTGCACCATAATATATGCCCTTATTGTGCTTTATTGAAGTCTATGTGGTTTCCTTGTAGACGGTGCTGTCATTTTTATGTGGCTTGGTCTCTTACACTTTGATAGGATTTTATGATCCAATCTACTTCAATAAAATAAACGTACACAAGGCTCCTGGTCCAGAGTTCTCCAAAAAAAAAAAAATTCCCTAATGACTGGTACGGGTGCAAGTAACTGGTGCAAGGAGAATATGGTGCCAATATTAAAAAGCACTCTAGAACTTTGCCAAGCTATTTTAACCCTTTAAGCTTAATTTCTATTGTGAGAAAATATTAGAAGATAAAGGAGTATATTAAGTCACATGTATAATAGCGAACAGCCAGCATTGGTCTTACAAAGAGCGGTTGTCCTAATGTTATGAGAAGGGGGTTTACAATCAAACCATTAACAAAAACTCTAAAAACTCTTTCTTTATTATTTTTTCCAATTTTAAATCAAATAAATTTATCCTTTGATATGGAGTTAGTAGTCAAGACTGTTCTTGATGTGAATCTCCACTTCATCGACACAACATTTTTTTGCCTAGTGTATTTCAAATCATCACTGAGCTCGTGTTTCTCTGAGACACAGTTTTGTTGGCTAGTGGCAGCTCATCATTACGTCTTCCATCACTAGCTTGGCATCGTGGAGTAGTATATACTACAGCTGCCCTTTTTTGGGGCATTTGGCATACACTCAAGCAAGCACACCTTCAATAGGGGTTTTAGTTATCCTTCCTGCCCTGTTAGCAGTTATCACCTGAGGCATAGTCTCTGTTTGTTGTTTGTCTTACCTGGACAGCGAGCTGCTGTGAATATTGTGTCCTTGATTTTTCAAAGGCATTCAACACTGTCCAGGGCATTGATTGGCCTCACTTAGAATATGTTGTTCAGTTCTGGGCACCAGTCCAAAAAAGAGGCCCTGAACTTGAGAGTACCATGAGAGCCACCAAAATTAAAATTTTGGAGGATTTATTCAGCCTCGAAAAGAGACAGCTAAGAGGGGGCATGATTAATTTATAGAAATATATGAATGGTCCTTAAAAAATGTGTTGGAAATTTGTTCCAGGTTAAATCAAATCATTTGACAAGGGGGCACTGTCATCGTCTGGAGAAAAAAAGGTTAAATAACCAAAGGTGACAGGTTGCTTACTGTGACAACTGTCAATCTGTGGAAAAGCCTGCCTCAGGTGCTGATCACAGAATAGACATCAGAGAGCTTCAAGAAGGATCTAAATGCCTTTGTACATCTAAATAACATTGATGATTATGTGATAATATAGAATTTTTTCCCTTAACACTTTGCCGACCGAGGACGAACTATATCGTCCTCGCGCGGCAGGGGGTGTATGGAGAGAGCTCACGAGCTGAGCCCTCTCCATACACAGCAGGTAACGGCTGTATAATACAGCCATCACCCGCCTGTCACTGCCGCGGTCAGTGCTGGCACACCGAGTCTCATTGAGACTCGTAGGCTTGACATGTGCAATGATTTATAATAGCCACTGGAGGGCAGGCTATTAAAAATCATTGTAAAATAGCTATATACTGCAATACAGTAGTATTGCAGTATATAGTATTAGCAATCGGACCCTGCAGGGTTAAATTACCCTAGAGGATCTAAAATAATGGTAAAAAAAATTATTATTTTTTTTAAATATGAAAAAATAGTAAAAAAAGTTAAAGTTTAAATCACCCCCTTTCCCTAGAACTGATATAAATATAAATAAACAGTAAAATTCATAAACACATTAGGTATCATAGCGTACCAAAATGTCCGATCTATCAAAATATATTAGCGATTTTTCCCAGCGTTTATTCCCGTAACGGAAATTGGCGCACAAAGTCGAAAATGACACTTTTTTGCCATTTTGAAAAATATAAAAAATTCTATAAAAAGTTATCAAAAGCCCATACAGGCCTAAAAATACAAGCATTAAAAACGGCATCAAAAGTCGCAAAAAATGACACCTGCCAAAGCTCTGTACCCTGAAGAATGGAAAAGTTATTAGTGCCAGAACATGGCAAAATGAAGAATTTTTTTTTGTACAGAAGGTTTTAATTTTTTTAAATGTATGAAAACATTATAAAACCTGTACAAATTTGGTATCACCGTGATCGTACTGAACCAAAAAATAAAATAGACATGTGATTTGGGGCGCTAAGTGAAAGCTGTAAAATCCAAGCCCACAAGAAAACGGCACAAATGCGAAAAATCATAAACACATTAGGTATCATAGTGTCCCAAAATGTACGATCTATCAAAATATATTAGCGATTTTTCCCAGCGTTTAACCCCGTAACGGAAATTGGCGCCCAAAGTCGAAAATGACTCTTTTTTGCCATTTTGAAAAATTTTAAAAAAATCTATAAAAAGTGGTCAAAAGCCCATACAGTCCTAAAAATAAAAGCATTAAAAACGGCATCAAAAGTCGCAAAAAATGACACCACCCAAAGCTCTGTACACTGAAGAATGGAAAAGTTATTAGTGCCAGAACATGGCAAAATTAAGAATTTTTTTTTGTACAGAAGGTTTTAATTTTTTTAAATGTATGAAAACATTATAAGACCTGTACAAATTTGGTATCACCGTGATCATACTGAACCAAAGAATAAAATAGACATGTGATTTGGGGCGTTCAGTGAAAGCTGTAAAATCCAAGCCCAAAAGAAAACGGAGCAAAATGCGTTTTTTCTAATTTTAAAGTTGTTATTGCATATTTATTTCAATTTGTTATGCAGAAAACAAGACCAAACAGAGCTCTTTACATAGAAAAATAAAAAATTTACATATTTTTGAAGGTGGGGAGTGAAAAATGAAAATGCTAAACCGAAAAAGGGCCATGTCCCTAAGGGGTTAAATCCTTTCCTCATCCAATCTCTTTCCTTCTTTGTTTGAGCTTGATGCACATGTGTTTTTAACTTTATAAACTATTATACTATGTAATTTAATAATTTCCATTTCTAATTTCCGCATGGACAGTAATAAAAATACAGGTTGGATATAGAGATGGGCAAATTTTACAAAAATTTGCTGAGTACGACTAATTTTCGGATCCGAATTGAATCATGTTGAATCATGTTAATAAACAAGTATTTCCAGCCTGCAGAGAGCCTGTAGGGCAGTGATGGCGAACCTTTTAGTTACAGAGTGCCCAAACTAGAACCAAAACCCACTTTTATTTCGCAAAGTGCCAACATGACAATTTAAGCAATAAGCTATTGATCTCTGCTGTATCATAAGTTTCAATCATATTGGCGCCCTGAGGACACCAATACAATAGAAAGCAGGAGACATTTGGATTGTAGCTTCCCTCCAGGGTACCCTGAAGAGGAAGAATAAGGAGATCCAAAGCAGGAGCTCCAACGATAACCCATCTCTGTGCACACCTTCTCTCTCCTGCTGTAGTCCTGGCAGCCAAGTAGGTGTCACATTAAAATAGCACTGAGTGTAGAGCGTCCTGGGCTGCATTGGACTGCAGGAGGAAGGCTTGAGTCCTATCTGGTAAATTCTGTGCTGGGTGCCCACAGAAAGGGCTCCGAGTGCCACCACTGGCACCCGTGCCATAGGTTCGCCACCACTGCTGTAGGGTGTTGTAGAATGTTGTACCATGCTCAAATATGCATAGGGAGCATGGGTTGATCTTTAAACAATGCTATGTTTTAGTATGACACACACAGCTCTTAGAATCACTTCACTCTTCAATTCCATGGGCACTTAAAGGGGCCAACATGACCAAAAAAGTGAAGTATGAATGCAGCCTGACAAGGTAGTCCACAGTGTGGCACAATGGCAGAGTGTGGAGGTGGCAGCAGCAGCAGAAGGTCAGAGAGTGGCACAATGACAAAGTATGGCGGTGGCGGCAGTAGTAGCAGCAGTGTGAGGCCATAGAATGGCACAATGACAACTTCTGGTGGTGGCAGCAACATGGTAGGTCACAGTGCGCCACAATGACGAAGTGTGGAGGTGCCGGCAGCAGCAGGAGGTCAGAAAGTAGCATAGTGACAGAGTGTGGAGGTGAGTGACAATTCCAGTCCCTGGGAAAGATGGTGAGAGGCAGATGGAGCAACTGGCAGCTGGCAGCATCATAATAGCTGCCACTTAGCTGCCGCTTAGCCCCGGGGCCACTGCTTACTTGGACCTCCGAAGTGAGGTTTGTACCCAGTACCCTGGTTTGTACACAGTAGTGCCTCCCTGCCCGCTTCGCTGCCTGACGCGCAAGCTGAAATTCTCTTCTCCTGATGATGATGATGAATCCCTGGCTTCACCCGGCTCCCAAGTACGATCAGCTACATCATCATCGATTTGTGTTTCCCTGTCGCTGCTATCCTTCTCAACCGTCTTAGTATGCACATAATTTCCCGTGCTACCCTCCACATCTCTACTTTCCCGCCTACTGCACAATGCAGCGGATGTCTGCCCCACCTCTTCACTGTCAAGCTGCTGCTGACTGTCCTCAAACAGTTCCTCCACACTATATAGTGGCACTGAGCCCAGACCACCAAGTAGATCTCTGGCTGAGGAAAATGAACAGGACAGAGGCTGGTTGAGGACAGGTGAGGACCGTTGACCTGCTCCTGGCCCATGCCAGAGTTGTAACTGACGACACCCCATGGACTCTTGGCTGGGGTTGTCAGATGTCATTTGGGAGGAAGTGGATGACGTAGTCAACCAATTGAGAACCTTTGGGTTGTTCATTAACTCCGCTAGATGACACCGGCAGTTCTGGCCTTAAAGAGTCACCCCTGCTGCGACGTCCCCTTACTGTGCTGCGACCTGTGCTTGCTCCACCTGCCACCTCTGTGTCTGACATATTGGTTAATCAACTGTGTTTATTTGACATGGGTTTCTTGATATCAACTTTAGCAACAAAGAATAATTGAAATTTGTGGAATACAGATCCCCCAAAAACTGACACCCTGGAATTTTAGCAAAAATCACTCCACCAACTATGTGGATATGACAAAGATTTTTTCATATCTACTTTAGCAACGAAAAAGAATTGAAATTTGAAGAATACAGAACCCCAAAAACTGACACCCTTGATTTTAAGCAAAAATCACTCCATCAACTATGTGGGTTTGGCACAGATTTCTTGATATCTACTTTAGCAACAAAAAGAATTGAAATTTGGGGTTTACAGATCCCCCAAAATGGACACCCTGGACTTTGAGGAAAAATCACTCCATCAGCTACTGAGTACAGGAAGCTAGACACTAGAGACAGCATATGCAGTGTGAGATGTCGGGATTGCAAATGGTCGTCTGCTTTTATAGGGCTGTGACATCACATAAGCCTGCCCGGTGCTGATCGGCCTACATGTCTGCATATGTGATTGAGGGTGTTCCTTTATTCTTCCTAGAGTTCTCTGCCCTATATAACACTCGGGGCAATAATAAAGGGGGAAAAAATTGTTCCCACAAATCACTGTAAACTTCGGATTCGAACTGAACTCCACTTCATTAGAATCGATTTGCCTATCTCTAGTTGTATACTGCACTTTACTAGAAACATAATAAAAAATTAAGAACATTTCTTAATGCTGTACTTCATTTGCCATGTACTGGTTAATCACATAATATAATAAACTATTAATAAACCACCTGAAATCAGTAGTGTGGCAAAGAAATGTTATGGAAAGAAATATTTCATAAGATAGATAGATAGATAGATAGATAGATAGATAGATAGATAGATAGATAGATAGATAACAGAAAGTCCAAGGCAGCACTGTGTAATCAAAACTCTCCTTGAGAGGCTTGCAGGGCCCACAAGTCGAGGCAGAGCCTACAAAACAATATAGGAAAACAATTTATCCAGTGGAAAATTGCTGTAATATTCATTTTTGCCTGACTCATAACACACCTTCAACCACCCTCAGACAGAAAGTTGCTAAAGAGGAACTATTTTCTAATAAAAATCCAGTAATAAAATATAATACAATAATAAATATTTTAGCAACTTTGCAAAAGTGTTTAATGAAACGATCCAAAGATCTTATGCAATAAATAATAATAAAGAAATAAAAATGACTTGGGGCTTTTTTCAACTTCATAACACATAACATTTAATATAGATAGCAGGACCTGTGTCCCCATTTTCCGCCTTGTTTTATTGTTTTGAATTTTTACAAATACTAGACACATGCTCCCCCATGTGGGGTTTACATTCAGCCTTGTCCATTTCCTTTTTTCACTTTTAAACAATAAAATCCTTATTTAAACTAAAACAGATAACAGGACTCCCATTTTTGTTAACGGTGAGGCCCAAAAAGTAGAATAAGGGCTAGGATGCCATGGATAAGAGAAAAATACAAAACTACACATATTACTACAACAAACCTGTGGTATAAGAATTGGCACATTTCTAAGAATACAAAATGACACATATTCTTACTGTAAGAAAATTCTTACATGTTATTATTATATATTAATATAAAATAAATTGGGTTAACAAAAATATTTTATATGTATGTATCTCTCTCTAACTCTCTCTGTGTATCTCTGTCTCTGACTGACTGTCTGTCTCTGACCTTCTCTTTTAGTGATTGTCACTGATCGTCTCTTTCTCTGACCTTCTCTGTCTTTGACCATCTCTGAGTGCCTGACTCTGACCATCTCTTTCAGTGACTGTCTATGACCGTCTCTTTCAGTGACTGTTACTGGCCATCTCTGTCTCTGACCTTCTCTGTCTTTGACCATCTCTGAGAGAGTGTCAGTGACCATCTCTTTCAGTAACTGTTTCTGACCCTCTGTTTCAGTGACAGTCTCTTACTGTCTCTTTCAGTGACTGTCTGACTATCTCTTTCATTAACGTCTCTGACTCTCTCTTTTAGTGACTTTTTCTGTCACTTTATGTATGGGGAAATTTATCAGAAGTGTCTGAGAGCAGAACTGCTCTAGTTACCAATGGCTACCAATCAGAGCTCAAGTTTCATTTTTGCACAGCTATTTATAAAATTACAGCTGATCTCTGATTGCTTTCAAACTGGAATAGTTTTACCTCAGACATTTGTGATAAATCTCCCCCTATCTCTGTATTCCTATCCATCATACCTCACACATAAGCTGTCTTATGGTTTTATAAGCTGTCTTCTCATTGCCTATAGTAACCAATCACAGCTCAGAGCTCATATTAATGACCTGTGGCAGAATAGCAAACAATCACGGGTTAGCCTCCAATTGCCACAGCAGCAGCAGCAGACAATGGCTCCTGTATGTGGTGGTTAATAAGTGGATTTTGGAAAGCGCTGTGTGAAAATTTCAGCTTAATACCTAAGACGTTCCCTGCGTGACAGAGAGCGGCTGTGCAAAATTTGGTGATTGTAAACGGGAAGGTACAGATTGCTTTAGCGGACATACATACATACACTCAGCTTTATACATTCGATTATATTTTATCATATACATAATTATAGCAGATATTCTTATCATACACAATAATGACACTACATATTTGCATGCATGTAAGAATTTTCATGTGTATTAAAATATATTTTTTCTGAAAAGAAACAATTGTTAAATTTGTATTTAAAGTCAAAGCCAGAGAAATAATTAGAGGAATATCAGTGCTATTTCTTAGTCTGTATTATAAATAAGAAAATGACCTCGTCCTGTAAGGCAGAACCAGAGAACAATGAAGCATATTTACTGCACAGGTGTGTAAGCAGAAGCTCAGAGACAGAAAAATCCCTATGTACTTTTACATCCAATAAATCTTGGAACTACAGATTCATGAATTGCTAAGAACACTTCGCTTTTTCTTTCTCTTTATCTTCAAAAGTTGGAATAATGAGCACAGCTTATGTGATAAGATACAACTTCAGCTCAAAATATATCATCTCATTTTTTGACTAGTAATTCCTGCCATTCCTATTCCAAGATGCCCAAATTATTATATAAACTACGGCATATTTTCTGCAGTTCTGCATCGTACTGCTGTTTATCCTCCTGCAAATATGCAAATAAATTAACAACTCAGTAGATTTTCCTTTTCCAACAACATATATCCCAAACATATATACATATATACTATATATATATACTATACTATATATTACAGACAGGGAGTCACATTTATCATCTAGACAGAATTGTGTTACACACCACACAACCGTTCAAACTGTTCTTCATATATATATATTACAGACAGGAAGTCGCATTTATCATCTAGACAGAATTGTGTTACACACCATATGGAAAAGGTGCACCACAGCCAGATTTATGGAGAAGGTGCGCCACAAATCCTAAATCTCGCGCACTCTGCACACCACACAACCGTTCAAGCTGTTCTTCATAAATGTTCCTCAATGAAAGTAGAGATAAAACTTTTTGACAAGGGAATTGTTAGCAAACATTTTGTATATGTTTAAACATTTCAGAAAATAAAGAATATATATATATGCTTGCTGATGCCATAGTCTGTGTGTCACTAGTGTGCACAGACCTTGCTCTGTCAGCGGGCAGGGATCAAAAAGAAGACCTGTGGGGGCCGCTGGAAAGCTACAGAGTACAGAGTTCTTTTTTTTATACTGGAGTATAAGCCGAGTGGTGCTTTTTAGCACAAAAATTGTGCTGAAAAACTCGTTATACTCAAGTATATATGGTAGGTTTGTTTTTACAGCTATTACTGTCCAATGCAGATGACACATCCGCTTTATTCCCTGGATCATTATGATTATGATTATATTGTTTACATTAAAATTAAAAAAAAAATCTTATTTTGTCCTATACTGGCATCTATAACTTTTAAATACTTTTGTCTAAATTGCTGGGTAGGGTACTGTTCTTTACAGGATAAGATTGCCAAAAAAGTTTAAATTTAGACTTTTTGGACTTTTTTCCATTACAGTGTTCACATCAGGGAATACTACCAATTTGAGAATTGGGGATAGCTATCATCTTTAGGACTTTTTATGCATGTTAGGGAAAGGGAGATGATTTTTATTTAAAAAAAAAACTTGTTTTAAAAATGTTTTTTTACTTCAGGCCTCCAGGGTACTTGAACAACTAGGTGATCTGATCACTGATCACAAATCACTATATTTCCAATTTACTGTAAGTCTATTACAGTCTGCCTCTGGCCAGGTTACTAGCTATCATGGCAACCATAAGGCACCCTCCCCTGATGTCACAGGAGTGCTGACTAGCATTTGAAAGATGGGGGTGCCCACATGTAGCCAATCCACCCCAATATATGTCATACTGTACAGAACCTGAAAAAAACAACTGTTTTAGAATTTTCTATGATGCATAATAACTAGAGATGAGCGAGCACTAAAATGCTCGGGTACTCGTTATTCGAGACGAACTTTTCCCGATGCTCGAGTGCTCGTCTCGAATAACGAACCCATTGAAGTCAATAGGATGGACTCGGCATTTGTTCAAGGGGACCAAGGCTCTGCACAGGAAAGCTTGGCCAAACACCTGGGAACCTCAGAAAAGGATGGAAAACACCACAAATGACAGGACAGCAGCAGCATGCATGGATGCCTCTGAGGCTGCTTATCGCACCCATTATGCCAAATTTTGGGCAACAGCCATGGCCATGACAGAGTGACAGAAGAAGCTAATAGCATCTAAAAATGCAATAATTGACCCTGACACTATAGGGGACGGCATGCAGAGGCGCGACAGCAGGCTAGAGAGTGGCCATGGCGACATACCTAAATGGACTCAGGCTCAAACCAATGGTTGGCGAGAGAGGAACCAAAGGAGGTGAGCAAGAAGCGCTCAAATAATATCGTACATGATAACAATTTTGCCAGTATATTTTGTGGATTACACAGCAGCGGTGGCGACAAAGTTAACATGGAACCCATGAAACACCCCAAATTGCCTGACACAGCTCGTTTATAGGGGGACCATGTATGGAGGCAGTGAACTAGTATAGATTAAAGGTTCTGCAGTTAAAACTATGTTAGTGGATCTTGCATGGAGTTGGCGCTCCGCTGCCAGGCGAGCTTTCGCCAATCCAAGCCCCGTCCTCTAGAGCTACTCCCAACAGCACTTCTAAAACCTTTTGTATAAGATCAGTGTAGTAGCGTTCTTATAAGTTTAGGATATGGCGGGTGAGGGAATGTAAACAGATGCGCAAGAGCGCTGAAATATATGGTAAATGATAAATTTATTAGTATAGTTTTGTGGATACAAGCTGGGTGGCGACAAAGTTAACAACTGTTGATGTGGAATCCATTAAACAACCCCAATTTCTGCCTGACAACGTCACCTCTTTGTAAAGGACGAGTATGGAGGCAGCTATTGGACGACTTTTGGAGGTAGCAATGGAGACAACGTGTGGAGGCTGCTATGGAGAACAATTTAATTTGGATAGTGCTGTATGTGGCAGGTCCCAAAAATTTTCAAACCAGAGAGGCAGGTAGGTGGACCCTCCAGAAAAATAAATCGATTGAGTGCCTGTATGTGGCATCCGCAAAAAGTTTCAAACCAGAGCAGGTAGGGCCCTCCAGAAAATTGAATATATTGAGTGCCTGTATGTGGCGTCCCAAAAAGTTTTCAAACCAGAGGAGCAGTAGGTGGCCCTCCAGAAAATTGAATATATTGGTGCCTGTATTGGTGCATTCCCAAAAGTTTTCAAACCAGAGGATCAGGTAGGTGGCCCTCCAAAAAATTGAATAGATTGAGTGCCTGTATGTGGTCGTCCCAACAATTTCCAACCAGAGGAGCCGGTAGGTGGCCCTCCAGAAAAATTCAATATGATTGAGTGCCTGTATGTGGCGTCCCAAAAGTTTTCAAACCAAGGAGCAGGTAGGTGGCCCTCCAGAAAAATAGAATAGATTGATGCGCTGTATGTGGCAGTCCAAAAAGTTTTCAACCAGGACAGCAGGTAGGTGGCCCTCCAGAAAATGGAATCGATTGAGTGCCTTTGTATGTGGCATTCCCAAAAAGCTTTCAAACCAGAGGAGCAGTAGTGGCCCTCCAGACAAAATAATAGTTGATGCCTGTATGTGGCACTCCAAAAATTGTTTAAAACAGAGGAACGGGTCGGTGGCCCTCCAGAAAAATTGATGATTGAGTGCGTATGTGGCACTCCCAAAAACTGTTTAAACAGAGGACCGGGCGTCGGTGGCCCTCCAGAAAAATAAATGCATAATCTATAGCAAAGCCAGTGGGCCCTGTCAAAAATAGCCAGTTTCCTCTGCTTTACGTACAAAGAGGAGGATGAAGGAGGAAATGATGGAGGAGGAGGGTGGATAAATTATTCAGTTTAGCTTCCTTCACCTGGTGGAGATTGGAAAGTTATGAGAAATCCAGTGCTTTATTCATCTAATAAGCGTCAGCCTGTCAGCGTCTGTCAGTCACCGTGTAGCTTATCTGTGATGATGCCACCAGTCTGCACGAAACCCGCTCGGACAAGACGCTAGCGGCAGGGCAGGCAAGAACCTCCAAGGCGTACAGCCCAGTTGCGTGCACATCCACGCTTATAACCCAGTATTTGTAGGAGCTTTGTGATGCATTTAGGACATGGTATGGTCAGCGTAAACGTACTCCCTCAACATCTTTCTGTAAAGATCAGCCCTACTCTTCGCGAGACTACTGTGGGACAGGTGACAGTGTCTTGGCTGGGGGTGACATAAAGCGGCAAAAGCCTTGTAAAGCGTACCCTTGCCAGTGCTGGCAAGCTGCCTGCTCGCCTACTCTCCCTCCCGCTACTTGCCCGCAGAACTACGCACATCTGCCGCTAGCGCTGTCGAGAAGGGAAATACTGTTTCAGCTTGTGCACCATGGGCCCTGTCTAGTGTATTCATGCATTCTCACACTCCTTTCTGTCTGCAGGGATGGAGTGGAAAGATTTGCTTGTACCGTGTCGCAGGGAGTCGAAACACCCAGTAATCGGGTGCTGGAATAAATCTCTTTGAACGCGAGTGTCACGGGATAGGCAGCCTATGCATGAATCTGCCATATGCCCAGCAGTACCAACGCTAAGAAATTCACTCCCTCACTGCCTGTACTGTCCATTTCCGCTCCTCCACTGCCTTCCAACCTCCAACTCTCTTTCTTCTGCCCATCACACGCGAACGTAAAGGACCTCAACAATGGTCCCCCTCTTGTGTCTCGGCTCGAACATTCTCCTCCTCTTCCTCCTCACTCCGCCTCCACCTCCACCTCCTCCGATATCGGGCTGAGAACAGACCAAGGGTGGCTTTGGCTATCAACAAGGGAATCTTCTTCCCCCGTCTCTTGTGACGAGCGTCAAAGTTGCCTTCCGACTTCATGCTGCTCAGAGAGTTTTTCATACCAGGCCAAGCAGCGGGATGGTGAGGGCTGATGATGCGGCAGCTCGCCACTGACCATCTGTGTTACTCCTCAAAGTTCTCAGTCACCTGCAGATCTCCGACATCCACGTCACTCCTCAAAATTGTAGACTTGAGGAAGCTGACTGACCTGACTACCATTTCTGTGGAAGTTACTCTGGCGTCTAACAATGGCTCGGCGCTGCTGGTAAACTCTGGATACATGGTCAGTTTGAATTTCCACCTCGTGGGCCCCTCGGCACAACAGTCGTGATGGGCAGTTGGAGGCGGGCGCTGCGATGCCGGCTATAGTGGACAATCTGTGCTGGACTTCCTGAAATGCGCAAGATGCGTCGCCAGACCTTCGTGAGCAATCTGACAGATGGGGTTTGTCATTGAGGAACGCTGAACTATCAGATTTTCACACTAATGGGTCCAGGCATGGCATCAGTGTGTCATCGCGAGTTGGCAGAGCCGCCACCCGATGGTTACGGCGCGTTGTCACAGCACAACCATGCCTGGCTCATGTGCAGGTTTCATCGGTGCCAGCCACAGATCAGTCTTGCCCTGATGGCCCGTGTAATAGCTCTTGGGCGGTGTGCCTTTTAATCCGCCTAGGCTCAGCAGTTTAAAGCACCGCCTGCTGTCGGCTTTAGCAACGGCACTGCTGCTGTGCCTAGCTAACCGACTGATGGCGCCGCCTTGCCCACGATGTAGTGTCGGAGGAGGAGGTGGGGAGGGTGGGAGGAGGATGAGTGCTAGTAGGCCTGAAACAGAACCTGGACTCGAGGTAGGCCCCGCAAGTCTCGGCGTCAGTGCAGTATATGCGCGCCCTCAGTGGTCAGACTCGGTCCGCATCCTCCACCAAGTAACCCAATGTCCGTCAGCGATATATAAGTGGCCCTGCGCCGGCAAGCACTCGTTCCGCGGGCCTGGTCAGGTGACCTTGTCAAAAACGGCGTTGGTCAGGGCCGGGTGATGTTTCTGACACGGCTGGTGTCAGGGCTGGGACGCACAATCGGAAAGTAGTGGGCGGCTGGTGACGCGATACGCGAGGGCGGGGCCGCCGCCATGAGGTTGCGAAAGCCTCGGTCTCTACTAGGCCTATAGGGCAGATCTCCAGGCTAAGCAATCTGGAGATGGCACATTAAGGGCTTGGGCGTGCGGTGTGGTGCACATATTTGCGTTTCGCGCTCTGTCAGCGTCTGGGTGTAATGGAGAGCGAACGCGGTGGATGCTGTGGAGGAGATCGTGGAGGCGACTAGGGGGTTGTTTGTGCAGGGTCCTGGCAGGGGGCTGAACATCATCTGACACAGGGAAGGCAGTGGTTGGCCGGCCGGAGGTGAACGGGCTTTGTTGCCACTAGTGGGTGTTTAGCATTCATCAGCCTGCGGCAATACTGGTGGTAGTTAAGCTAGTAGTGGTGGAACCCTGCTGAGCCTGGTTGGCAAATGTGCACACCACATTCGTTGGTCCATCCGGTGTTCTCCTTAAAAACCTCCAGTACTTCTGAAGATTCTAGCCCTCGCCGCAAGGCCCTCGCCACGGGAGCTTGCACTAAGTTGACATTGTCGGCTTATGGCACGCAGCTCCTGGCCTCCTCTCCGTCTTGGCCCCACCACTGCCTTCTTCCACCTGTTCTGGTCGAGGACTCTCCCTCCGTCCGTCCAGAAGCACTGTGTTCACCCTGCCTCTCCACCCATGCTTGGGTCTGTCAGCCGTCTCATCCTCCGATCCCTCAGTCTGCTCTCCCCTTCGACTTCCTGCCCTGACAAGACCAACTTCCCCACTGTCTGACAACCGGTCTCCTCATCGGGACACCTCTTTACACACTTCCACTACTTCAATAAGTCATCATCACCCACAGACTGTGACTGGTGTGAAACCTGGGCACGGAAAATTGCTCAGGGGGCAGCAACCGGACATTGGTTTTGTGACTGTGGGAAAGGGTCCCAGAACGTTCCTCCTCATGATAGCTCGGTTCTCAATGCCCAATTTTTCCTGGGAGGGGGCAACTGGGGGGGAGGATGCTAGGTGGCACGGAGCTGGAGGAGTGCCGTCTTCCGGTGACATGGGTGGACGCGTGGAAGACTGCTGTGGACAAATTGCTTCGAAAGCATTGTCAGCAATCCCGCATCAGCCGACCTGTTCGCACTGTTCTGGCCTGCCAACATGCTCTACCCCTGACAGCGTCTAGTTCCCAGTCACTTCCGACATGAACCTAGGGTGTAGCCTCTGCGGCGTCCCCTGCTCCCTCAAAAGCAGTGGTGTCTTCACACCCCGGCCAGACCACGGCCTCTGACCCCCTGGGCAGTATTGGACCCCACGTTCCCGCCCTCGTGCGCTTAGCCCCTAGTGCCCTCCGGGTTCAACATTTTTAAAAATGAGATTATAGCTTAATTTTTTTTTATTTTTTTTTGTTGTTTTTTTTTTTTTGTGTTTTTTGAGTTTTTTAAAACCCCAAACAATCTATCCTACTGCTATGGCTATTTTTCTAGCCAGATGAAAGACACTACATGCCATGAGAGATGATCCCGAGTTATTAAACAAAATAACGTAAAATAAAAAAGGACAATGGGCAGACTGTGCCTAATTGAAATCACCCCACTAATTTTCCCACTTCGTCTTTGCAATGGATAGTGCGTTCACGGGATAGGCAGCCTAGCATGAAATCTGCCATATGCGCCAGAGTACCAACGCGTAAGAATTCACTCCCCTCACTGGCCTGACTGTCCATTTCCTCCTCCTCCAACTCCTCCAACTCCTCTTCTTCTGCCCATACACGCTGAACAGTGAAGGACTGAACAATGGTCCCCTCTTGTGTCTCGCCAACATTCTCCTCCTCTTCCTCCTCCTCATCCTCCTCCACCTCCACCTCCTCCGATATGCGCTGAGAAACAGACCTAAGGGTGCTTTGGCTATCAACAAGGGAATCTTCTTCCCCCGTCTCTTGTGACGAGCGCAAAGCTTCCGACTTCCAAATGCTATCAGAGAGTTTTTCAACAGGCCAAGCAGCGGGATGGTGAGGCTGATGATGGCGGCATCGCCACTGACCATCTGTGTTGACTCCTCAAAGTTACTCAGCACCTGACAGATATCAGACATCCACGTCCACTCCTCATTGTAGACTTGAGGAAGCTGACTGACCTGACTACCAGTTCTGGTGGAAGTTGACATCTGGCAGTCTACAATGGCTCGGCGCTGCTGGTAAACTCTGGATAACATGGTCAGTGTTGAATTCCACCTCGTGGGCACGTCGCACAACAGTCGGTGAGCGGGCAGTTGGAGGCGGCGCTGCGCTGCCCTGAGAGTGGCAGCATCTGGGCTGGACTTCCTGAAATGCGCACAGATGCGGCGCACCTTCGTGAGCAAATCAGACAGATTGGGGTATGTCTTGAGGAAACGCTGCACTATCAGATTTAACACATGGGCCAGGCATGGCACATGTGTCAGTCTGCCGAGTTGCAGAGCCGCCACCAGGTTACGGCCGTTGTCACACACAACCATTCCCGGCTTGAGGTTCAGCGGTGCCAGCCACAGATCAGTCTGCGCCGTGATGCCCTGTAATAGCTCTTGGGCGGTGTGCCTTTTATCGCCTAGGCTCAGCAGTTTGAGCACCGCCTGCTGTCGCTTAGCAACGGCACTGCTGCTGTGCCTAGAGCTACCGACTGATGGCGCCGTGCCCACGGATGGTAGTTCGGAGGAGGAGGTGGAGGAGGGGTGGGAGGAGGAGGAGGCATAGTAGGCCTGAAACACCTGGACCGAGGTAGGCCCCGCAATCCTCGGCGTCGGCAGTATATGACCAGCCCCAGGGTCAGACTCGGTCCCAGCCTCCACCAAGTTAACCCAATGTGCCGTCAGCGATATATAGTGGCCCTGCCCGGCAGCACTCGTCCACGTGTCCGTGGTCAGGTGGACCTTGTCAGAAACGGCGTTGGTCAGGGCACGGATTATGTTGTCTGACACGTGCTGGTGCAGGGCTGGGACGGCACATCGGGAAAAGTAGTGGCGGCTGGGGACCGAATACCGAGGGGCGGCCGCCGCCATGAGGTTGCGAAAGGCCTCGGTCTCTACTAGCCTATAGGGCAGCATCTCCAGGCTAAGCAATCTGGAGATGTGCACATTAAGGGCTTGGGCGTGCGGGTGGGTTGCACTATATTTGCGTTTCCGCTCCAGCGTCTGGGGTATGGAGAGCTGAACGCTGGTGGATGCTGTGGAGGATCGTGGAGGCGACGATGGGGTTTTTGTGGCGGGGTCCTGGCCAGGGGGCTGACTATCAGCTGACACAGGGGAAGGAGCAGTGGTGTGCACGGCCGGAGGGGAACGCGCTTGTTGCCACTGAGTGGGGTGTTTAGCATTCATATGCCTGCGCATAATGGTGGTAGTTAAGCTGGTAGTGGTGGAACCCCTGCTGATCCTGGTTTGGCAAATGTGGCACACCACAGTCCGTCGGTCATCCGGTGTTTCCTTAAAGAACCTCCAGACTTCTGAAAATCTAGCCCTCGCCGCAGGAGCCCTCGCCACGGGAGCTTCACTAGTTGACACATTTGGCGCTGATGCACCAGCTCTGGCCCTGCCTCTCCGTCTAGCCCCACCACTGCCTCTTCCAACCTGTTCTGGTCGAGGACTCTCCTCCGTCTCAGAAGCACTATGTTCACCCGGCCTCTCAACCCAGCTTGGGTCTGTCACCTCATCATCCTCCGATCCCTCAGTCTGCTCCCCCCTCGGACTTCCTGCCCTGACAACAACTTCCCCACTGTCTGACAACCGTGTCTCCTCATCGTCGGACACCTCTTTACACACTTCTTCCACTACGTCAACAAGGTCATCATCACCCACAGACTGCGACTGGTGGAAAACCTGGGCATCGGAAAATTGCTCATCAGCAACCGGACAAGTGGTTTGTGACTGTGGGAAGGGTCCAGAAAACAGTTCCTCAGAGTATGCCGGTTCAAATGGCAAATTTTGCTGGGAGGGGGCAGACTGGGGGGGAGGAGGCTGAGGTGCAGGAGCTGGAGGAGTGCCGATTTCGGTGACATGGGTGGACTGCGTGGAAGACTGACTGGTGGACAAATTGCTCGAAGCATTGTCGGCAATCCACGACATCACCTGTTCGCACTGTTCTGGCCTCAACAGTGCTCTACCACGAGTCCCAGTAACTTCAGACATGAACCTAGGGAGTGTAGCTCTGCGGCGTTCCCCTGCTCCCTCATAAGCAGGTGGTGTCTCACCCCGGCCAGGACCACGGCCTCTGACCCCTGCAGTAGTTGGACGCCCACGTCCCCGCCCTCGTCCTCTACCCCTAGCCCTCGGGTTAAACATTTTTAAAATGAAAGTTATAGCTTTAATTTTTTTTTAACTTTTTTTTGTGTTTTTTTTTTTTTTGTGTTTTTGAGTTTTTAAAACCAAACAATGCTATCCTATTGCTATGGCTATTTTCTAGCCAAGTATGAAAGCACACTACTATGCCAGATGAGATGACACCGAGTTATTAAACAAAATAAACGTAAAATAAAAAAGGACAAATGGCAGACTGTGCCTAATTGAAATCCAACCCCTACTAAATTTTCCCACTTCGGTCTTTGCAATGGATATGTGCGTCACTAAGCGCAAAACACAGCGGTCGCAAGTCTCACTACAAATTGCTCACAATTGGCTAGAAGATGCACTGCAGCAAGTACAGCCACCAGCAGATCAACCAGAAATCAAGTATTAAGTAGTATGTAAGTATAATAATTATGTACTGTTCTGTATGGTTCCAGTGATGTCAAACATTTAACCAGTATACAGTGGGGAAATTAGTATTAGTAAGCTTCAACTGTGAGAGACAGAATCTACAAAAAAAACACGAAAATCAAATTGGGGGAGAGTCATTAAAGTGTCTCACGCTTGGACAGTGCAGAGCGGGTCTCCACCAGTATTGTGCTGCACCAGATTCTTTATTGTTATAATGAATACTGTCGAGTTCCACCTTTAGACCTGCCTTTAGTTGGTCTAAACCGTGCAACACATTTTGGCGCAATCTCCATATTTCCATACAATCATGTCCCGTTTCCCATTGTCATGCTGGACCCTATCACCCTTTTTCAATACACTAACTTATGGAAGAAGGCTGTTGGCCAAAATATCAGGATTTATGACCCCATCCATCCTTCAATATGATGGCGTTTGTCTATACCCTTTTAAGGAAAGCACCCCCAAGTACAATGTTTCCGATCCCATGCACCACAGTTGGGATTGTGTTATTGAGTTTGTACTCATCCTTCTTCGTATGACATTTTCAATATAATACTGTACTAAATATAATATATATATATATATATATATATATATATATATATATATATATATTCAGAATAAGGGATCAAAATTTTGAGCCATAGTAAAAAAATATATGAAATAGTGCAGCACTAAATCAATGCAATTTTTGTGTCACTCATAGAAAATCACATAAAAAATTAACAAAATTGTAAAATAAACAAAGTGTAACAAAACACTGCAGGGCTTTTGCAGCTATAGCGCTCAGAATAATGTAACAACTGCTCTGAAATATATTGCATATTTTGCAGTAGTATTGCATTTAATTACTTTGTCTGGTGTCTTTTATTACTTTTTTACACTTTGTTATCCCAGTTGAGACTTATGTGTCGCAATTGAGATGTATGTGTCCTAGTTGGCACTTATTTGTCCCAGTTAACACCTATTTGTCCCAAATTAGGTTTGATTGTCCCAGTCTCAAGATGAGACAAATAAGTCTCAAAACCTAATAAACAATCCGATAGATTGCCTTCAAAGAGTTTTAAACCCAAAAGTATCAGCAGAAGAATTGCAGCTGATGATAGTTGGACCCGCGGTTTGAAGGTAAGTCAGATAGTTGGAGCCACGGCTTACGTAGTAGCCCAAATTTATGCAGACTTTGAACTAAACCAGAGCATGTAGTTTGTAGGCTGATTTAAGCTGTGCATTTTCACTATAGCTTGGATTAAAGGTGATTCCTCCTAGTCATATAATGCTCACCATGTTTCAAAGCACATACTTCTTCTTTACTCGATAAAGAATGAATTTTCATTGTGATAGTACCTCAGGTTTTTTAATACTTCACTTCCATCTTCCATCTAGCATTTATACATAGGTTTACAGAATCTACTGTGTAGGCTAAATAGTGTAATTATTTAAAATAGCAGATCACTATGGACAAAGTCAGGTGCCCTGACAAGTTTGAGTACTATACGAATAGTTGATGAAACACTAACAGGGTTACAAAGGTGGACCAAGATGGCAGCCATAAGGTTCATTTGAGGCTCCTGGCTGCAATATCATTCCATTGATCACACTGTAGGGGGACAAAACCACAGAAGATAGGACAACGAAACACCTTGAAGCTACAGTTTCTATTGATAGCAGCATCTAAGAGGTTACATGATTGTTTATCACATGGGCTTCATATACAATGCATTTATTATTTTTTTTATCTCTGTTCTCCGCATCATTACAGAACCTTCATGGTTATTGTGCATTGAAAAAGAGAACAAAACACCTAACAGAAAGCTGGATCCTGCTGACATAAGGAAGTGATTTGATAATTATTGGACAGCTGTAAAACAATCAGAAGGTAGATACAACTTCTGTCTGTATGTGCAGAGGGATATCGTTTTCCTAAAATGCTCTATATAAATGCAAATTTCAATTAGAAAACCATGTGTCTCACAGTCATTTTGTAAATGCATTATACTCAGCTGGAAAATGTAATATTTATCTCAACCTATGCCGTGTTCCTAAACCCCCAAAACCATGTTTATTAAGCTGCAATAAAAGTCATCCAGCTCTTTCACTTCAAGGTCATACCTGATTGCAGAACGCTATAAGAAAAAAAAAGTTTCTGTCACCTAACAACAACTGTTCAATATGTACACAGAATAAAAATTCAGTGTTAGGGCTCATTGAGATGGGCATCTGTGGGGATGTCCCTATAGACAGCAATGGTGGCCCGGCGGCGGTAATGTGCCACACACGTGTGGTACCACTCCGCTGTACACCAGGAAAAGAAAAATAATGCTCTATCTTTTCCCGAGTCTGTGGCCGTGCGCTGCTGTTTCCTAAGGAGGGGGGAGGGGTCAACTCCTCCTTCAATCCAGCGCACGGCAGGCATACCGCCCCGTGAATGTACCCTTATTGATGAAATGGTGAAATGGTTCACAGTATACCAGATATCACTGGCTAAGGAAGATGTGACCTGTAGTGGATTATAATATGGGCAGTTAGGGCGGTAATATACTATGAATGACCTTCACACATGAAATCCTCGTACAGACGTTCCTCCACTCAATATACATGTACACAAGAGCCATTTCTCGACCTTTGAAGTTCCTTCAAAGGTTCTGAAACTGCAGATTGCAAACTGATAGAAGGGACACATCTTCCATTCCATTCTTTTTGGAAGAATGCAGCCATCTTTCCATAGCCCTGGACAACACCTTTAACCCCTTCCCGATGTGCACATTTGTGTCACACGCTACTTTTTTCTGTTGTGGCTGCACTATTCTTCAAGCAACACACATTTCTTCACTGCAGGGGGAGTTCTGGTGCTCAGTCGGACAGTAAGCCACATTTATCATGCCAAGTCTGACAAAAAGTGTTTTGCACGCCCCATGTTATAGGTGCACCAAAAAAAAAGTGGTGCACTCTGTCTGAACAGTGCAAAGCTGCACACTACAAAGACAAACTGCAAATAGTACAGTTTTCACTGTTCTTAGTAAATTTTCCCCATTGTGTAAAAATACCAATGAGTCCAAAGACTACTTAGCAATGCCTTTAAACACTTGTGGTGGAGTTGCAGGAAATGCAGATTTCCCTTTAGTTTGAAGTTGTAGATCCCAGAAATTGGACTCTATGTAATCATTTTGCACTAAATGATTCTGAACTTTTGCATTGTAAAGTTTGAATTCAGTTCTGGGATCCACAGAAATATAACATAAAGGCTCCATAAGATTTCTTTCTACTTTTTAGATGAAACTTAAACTCTGTGCTATCATGACACACTAGCAGAACCCTCAATTGGACAAGGAGACAAGGAGACTGCTGTAGTCGAATGGGCTCCTAACCCTGCTGGAAATGAAAGTTCTGCCTGTTAGTAAGCTGTGGAGTTGGCCAACTTCAACTTCCTCCAATCAGCCACTCTCTCAAACACTTGATTATGGCCAGTTTAACATCAAGGGAATGGTACAAAATTACGGTTAGAAAAATCTCCTGGGTTTTATGAAATTTAGAAACAACCTTAGGTACGAGGGATCAATAACCAAAACCACCCAATCCTCTAACACCTAGGTGTAGGGGTTCTTAAGGGACTGGGCCAAAATATCACCTACTCATCTAGCTGAGGTGATGGCCACTAAAAAACTGTTTTAAGGATTAGCAATTTTATTGAAATATCCTAAATTGGCTCTAGGGGATTTTTGATAAGAAAAATTAACACTAAGGATAGGTCCTAGGGAGGAATTACACATCTTTTAATGGGAGTAATATGAAAGGCTGCCTTAATGAATCTCACAACCCAGGAATGGGAGACTAGAAACCTGAACCTTGAGTGTTGCTGGTTTTAAACATTATTCTAACCCACTCTTCAACAAATCCAAGATCTTGGTCCAGGCTATTAAGTGCAGACTTCTGACATAGGGATGGAAAACTTGGCCTTGGGACGGGAGGTCGGGAATCTCTGAAAGGATCCAGGGATCTAAAACTGACAATTCCCTTAGGACTGAGAACCAGGCTCTTCTGTTGCAGAAGGAGCTATTACTATCACCTTGACCTGATTCTGCCTGATCTTCTTCAGGACCCTTGGCAACTGCATAAGAAGCAGGAAAGCAGACACCAGTTTTTGATATAACTTTACAGCTAGGGCATCTAGACTCCAAGGCTGGTCTTTTGGATTTAGACAGCAGAATCTTCGGACTTGACAGTTTATGTGGTCTGCAAGCAGGTCTATCTTCCGCAGTCCCCACACTCTCACAGTCATCTGTAATATTTCCCTCTTGAGGCACCATTTTCTATGTCTTAGATGATGGCGACTCAGAAAGTCTGCATTCCGGTTCTTTTTCCCTCCTATATGGACCACTGAAAGAGATTCAATTCATTTTTTCTAAGAAAAAAAATATCTGATTTTAGGTGCATTAGAGACTGCATCCCTGCCAAAAGCCACCACTGTCACATTCCCTGAAAGGACTTTTAGATCTGTTTACTGAATGAGTGGCAAGGCTGATTTTATTTCTTCTAGAATAACTTTTAGCTCCCTGTTTTTCTAAGAGCTGCCTGCTGTTTACTCCTCCCCTGACCCAGGAAAGATACTTGCCTAGCTGAGCTCCCCGTTAGAGGGCAGCTGTCATTTTAACATCCAGTGCATAAATAGGGGAATTTATGCCTATTGTCTAAGCACTCATGGTCTTTTCTCACAGAATGGATCTAAATGCCAAAAACGTAGAAGTAGAATAAATTAGTCTTATAACAAAAAACATTAAAAACAGAAAGTTTTTCCTATTTTGATTCTTCCGTGCAGTGATATTTAAGTTTTCTTGACAAAAGCTCTCATGCTGTAACTTAATTTAGGCAAGTTTGTTTACCTTCAGTCGTAGTGGAAGTACCCCGGTATGCTAATTAAAAGTAAATCATCGGGCCTATAAAGAAAATAGCAGGAAGTCTAAAATGAAGGCATTATCCAAGAGTTTACGCTCCTTAGTGATGCCATTTTAAATATTTCAGACTGTCTATAAATAATTAAAACTCCACCACTGCAAATTATGCCCTATTATGCAAATAAATAGCCTTCCCAGATTCATTAAATATTTTAAATGAGAGGCCTAGCAGTTTCACCATAGCTCTATACAAGGTATTTCAGTCTGTCAAAAGATATTTGACAATATTTGTAAATTAATGGCCTGTGGATTTATTCCCAATGCACTATTTTATTTGGATGAATATCTTTAATATGTGTCTTGTAAGTAGCTAAATTGCATCAGTTCGTTAAATATGATGTCTTAGGAAACTTTTCTGATAAACGAGTATTTACTACTTGGCAACTATTCTTTTTTTCGGAATTAATGCAAATTGAATATGGTTAACAGAAAAATACTGCAGCTATTAGCAAATGAAGTGAGAAGTATCTTAATTTTCGGAATTAAATTACTACTTTTCCCATCACCCATGTCAAGACTAAAAAGCTTGTTACGTTTAAATGGATAATCATTTACTTAAGTGATTACAATGATGTAGAAGAAAGTGTTTTATTTAAAGATTTAGATTAAAATAGTGTATTTTTATAACTGCATTTCCTAAAGGGCAAAGGTTAAGAATATTATGCTGGATTACAGAACAGGTTGACCCTTGACTTCTTCTAATGTACGCTACCGTACGGTAGATTTTAGTTTGGTCCTCCAACTGTTGTACAATACAGTATTTGCATAGAGCGTTAAATAATTTACTGTTTGGATGGAGACATATAGCATATCAATTGATGACACAACAATGTGAATATTGGGGCACATCTACCAAGAGCAATGCAAGCGGCACTATGTGCAGTTTGCCTGTATAGTGTGCAGGGGGCGCTAGATTATTTCTGGTGCTTCATGAATCTGGTGCTCCCTGCACTGCCCTAACAGAGTGCACCCCTTTTTTGGTGCACTTTTAAATAGGCCGTGCAACTCACTTCTGTCGGACTTTGCATGCTGAAACTGCCATAGAGATGGAAGATGTGTGTATATACAGAGGGCATCATGTTAGAAACAGGGAAAAGCTGCAGCTTTCAAAGGAGGCAAAGACACAGGTACATATACATGAAGAGATGTTTGCCGTCTAGCTGTAGAGTCCAGGCTGTACTGGAATACCCTTCATAAATGTTTGGGCTTTCTCAATGGGTATCTGCAGATTGCATCCCTGAAGTCTATTTTGGGGAGATCCCTGAATACATATTAAGTTTCCAAAGTGTGGAAACACAAATGTGGAGCACTTGAAAAGTTGTAAAAAGAGTTTACACGCATTGGCAAAGGCTTTGTCAATTATTTGATTTGTAAATTTAAAGTTGCCGATTATGGTGTAGACCAGCAAAGCTCTATTAGGATACACAGTATAAAATTCTGTGTCTTTATTTCATTTAAAATCTTATATTCCTGACATTCTGTTTGCAGTCACAGTATGCAATATGTTACAGACCATTTATGAAGCTTGCATGTGTTTTGGTTTACCAATTACCAATACAACACATAATTACATTTTATAACTTTGATATCATGTTTTCTCTTAGTGGTCTATTTCCACCTAATAGATCAGGGTTTATATGAGTGAAATAAAGGCAAAAGATGAAGCTCAATTTATTCTTTGGCTAATTTAATGATATTTTCATGGCCAATAAAACTGAAGTACTAATTTAAAATCTTTTCTAAATTACTTCCTTTTAATGTCATTAATGCACCGTTTGGCACGGCACAACACTTTACCTTCAGATAAGAAGCCTTCTCTAGGAGAGAACAAATCCGCAGCAATACCCAAGTACCTGAAATATGTAAACTAACAATGTAGGCCCTGAAATGTAATGTGATTAATTGTATTCATTGTTAAATTATTTCTAATTAACTACACATTGTTTGTAATAAAGTTATCATGTAACTGACATAAAACATAAAATAACTTAACAATTAATGTCTGCCTAACTTCTTGGATGACGTAACACACTACTAGTGTATTATATTTGTCATTTACCCTCCAAAAGCTTTATCCCTGTTTCTCAGTTTTCCATGACCTATTAGAGGAAGGGCAGCTGATGTCTCCACATATATTGCATGCTACAATGAATATGAATGAATATGAATGAGTATGAATAATAAGCCACCTGGGTGGCATAAAAAACTTTGTTATCTGCAGAAGTCTCTGTTTGTCTGGCGGCTTTTCTGTTACTCCCATCCTTAGACACATCTTTAGATGTGGACATGTAATTTTGCACTGTCAATGTCAGCTGACATTCCATTTTAAAGGGGTTTTCCAATTAAGAACAAAATTCATATTATTTGAGTAATGAAAAGTTTTATAATTTTCAAGCTTATATGTTTTATTTCCAGAGGATAAAAATTGGCCCATGTTCATATGATGTCACACAGGTGCATGGCTTTTTAGAATCACAGAGAGTAATCAGAGCCATGTGTTATTACACACCAGCATGACATCAAATGACCATGGACAGATTTAGATCCATGGAACAAAAACAATGCAGCTTCCTGTTCAATAACAGCTAGCAGAAATCTAGAAAATAGTGAGGAATTGATACCGATAGTATATTGGAACATTGTGTAATGTCTTATCCCACAAGCATTATCAATTTGCTAGAAGTTGACAACCCCTTTAAGAGACCAATATGGATTCAGCAGGGTTTACTGCTAGTTTAAATTAAGCCCTGCCAAGCCAAAAGGTAAGCAAAACACATACCGTATATACTCAAGTATAAGTTGACCCATGTATAAGCCGAGACCCCTAATTTTAACACAGAAACCTATAGATGCAATTATAAGTCAGGGGTGGGAAATGCATTGGTCACAGCCTCCCAGTATATAGCCAGCCCCTGTAGTATATAGACTGCCAGCTCCTGTAGTATATAGCCTGCCAGCCCACTGTAGTATATAGCCTGCCAAGCCCTCTGTATTATACAGCCTGCCCAGCCCCCTGTAGTATACAGCCTGCTCAGACCCCTGTAGTATACAGCCTGCCCAGCCCCCTGAAGTATACAGCCTGTCCATCCCCCTGTAGTATACAGCCTGCCAGCCCCTGTAGTATACAGCTTGCCAGCCCCTGTAGTATACAGCCTGCCCAGCCCCTGTAGTATACAGCTTGCCAGCCCCTGAATTATACAGCCTGTCCAGCCCCCTATAGTATACAACCTGTCCATCCCCTGTCCGCAATATAATTCCTGTAGGAAAAAAAACAAACACTGTACTCACCTTCAGATGCCCCTGGCAGGTCCTCTTCTATACTGTGATGCTCCGGCTTCGGCTCAGTGTCCCCGCATGTCAACCAACATCATAGTGACTCACTGACATCATAGTGTGTGCCGAGCTGCCGACATCACAAACCCTGCGATGGACAGGGTGGGGGCATGGAGCTGATGTCGGAGCATCGCGGTTTAGAAGAGGCCCTTATGGGGGGGCTTCGGAAGGTGAGTAGAGTGTATAAGCCGAGGTGAAGTTTTCCAGTATATTTTTGGTGCTTAAAAACTTGCCTTATACTTGAGTATATATATGGTATTTTAGAAGCTTCCAAGAAATTGAGTGGATCAGGTCCCCTTAAAGAGTTTTAGTTTAATTCAGAGTCTTAGGAGATTTAAATATTGCAATTTACATATCCATATGCACTGTGTCAAATCTCTTTCCCCTAAGTATGTTCCTGGGATATTAAGTAAGTTTGAAAATGGAAACCTGTCCTGAGATTAAATTATCCCTTACTATTTGTTACTTCATGGAGATGAGCGACACTTCAAACACACCTGTTTTACGTTCAATGGTACCATATTAAAGAAAAGGAATCTCATCTTTCAGTTGGAATCAGGCTTGTGCTTCCATGAGCTACATGCCAAAGAAAGTCACAGTTTAAGAGTGACCGTCATTTCAAAAAACTTTTGATATGTTGTAGAGCATGTAATTTTAAGACCTTTTGCAATTGGATTATTTTACTGATTCTTGCGCCTTCCTCTTGTATTCTGCAGCCTTCCCCGGTTTCTAGGCACACTCCGTCTTCACTGAGGACCTGACTATGGAGGGAGACACCCCCTTCACTCCCATCTCCCTGCACTCAGCTGTTTACCTCATGGCTTAGTACTTCAGCACTCAGTCATGTGCTGCAGGAGCCCTAACTAATTTAGTAACCACACAACTACACTTATCTCTCCCTCAGATTTCCCTACACTTGTATATAAATGAATAACCCACACAGACACAAGCTGCAGATCGTCCCCTCTCCTCCATCACCTCACACTCCACAGCACCCAAAAAACTACGTGTTCCATCTCTGCCTAGATACATAGATAGAGAGATAGATATGAGCTACATAGATAGATATAGATAGATAGATAGATAGATAGATAGATATGGTGTCATTGGTCAGTTATAGCATATCCAATTGATTTGACCACAAAACATGTGATCATGGGGCGGGCACATCTACCAAGAAGAATGCAACGCACTAGTTGCAGTATGCATGTATAGTGTGCAGGGGGGGCAGATTATCTGGTGACTTCATTCATGAATCTGGTGCTCCCTGCACTGCCCTAAACAGAGTGCCCCCTTTTGGTGCACTTTAAATAGGGCCGTGCAACTCACTTCTGTCGGTGATGCATGCTGAACTGCCATAGAGATGGAAATGGTGTATATAAGAGGGCATCATGTTAGAAAACAGGGAAAAGCTGAAGCTTGCAAAGTAGGCAAACAAGGTAATATACAGTAAGAATGTTTGCCTCTAGCTTGTAGAGCGCAGGCGGTACTGGAATTACCCTTCATACATGTTGTGCTTTCTCAATGGGTATCTGCAGATTGCATCCCTGAGTCTATTTGGGGGAGATCCCTGAATACATATATATGTTCCAAAGTGTGGAACACAAATGTCGGAGCCTTAAACAGTGTTAAAAAGAGTTTACACTGCATGTGGCAAGGCTTTGTCAATTATGTTATTTGTAAATTTAAAGTTGCCGATTAATGGTGTAAGACCAGCAAAGCTCTATGAGGATACACCGTAAAAATTCTGTGTCTTTATTTCTTAAATCTTATATTCCTTGACATTCCGTTTGCATCACAGTATGAAATTGTACAGACCCATTTATGAAGGCTTGCATGTGTTTGTGTTACCCAATACAAACAACACATTTACTACATTTTATAACTTTGATATTAAATGTTTTCTCTTAGTGTCTATTTCCACAAAAGATGGGTTTTTTGAGTAATAAAGGTCAAAAGATGACGCTCAATTTATTCTTTGGTCTAATGTTAATGATATTTTCATGGCCATAAACTGAAGTATCGATTTCAAACATCTTTTTTCAAATTACTTCCTTTAATGTAGTTATGCACCGTTTGGCACGGCCAAAAACAACACTTTCCACTTCGATAGAAGCTCTCTAGGAGAGAGAGAACAATCCGCAGCAATACCCAAGTACCTAAATATGTAACTAACAATGTAGGCCTTAAATGTAATTGAGTAATTGTATTCATTGTTTAATTATTTCTAATTAACTAAACATTGTGTAATAAAGTTATCATGATACAACTGACATAAAAAACATAAAATAAATAAAGGGCAAAAGTTAAGAATATTATCCTGTATTACAGAGCAGGTTGACCCTTGACTTCTTCTAATGTACGCTACCATACCATAGGTATTAGTTTGGTCCTCCAACTGATGTACTATACAGTATCTGCATAGAGCATTAAATAATTTACTGTTTGGATGGAGACACAGGGGGATATCTATCATACGATGGCGCCGCTGCAAATTCGCAGCCCGATACATCAAGAGGCTTCCGCCTCTTGATGTATCGGGGCGGGAGACTGCGAAGCGTTTATCCTACACCAGGCAGGGCCTGGCTAAGAAAAAAGCGCAGCAGCAGCAAGTGCGCAGGCACGGGGACAGTAACGCCCCACGCCGGCCCACTCCCGTCCGGTCGCTCCCTCCGCTCGGCCGGCCGCCCCCTCCCCCCCTTCACGCCCCTTCACGCCCCACTGGCGTGAAGGTGGCGGATTGGGGAAAATAATTGCAAAAGCTAGCAATAAGCTAGCATTTGCGATTATTTCAGGACCTCTGCGCACCGCCAGTGGCGATATGCTAATAACTAGAGATGAGCGAGCACTAAAATGCTCGGGTACTCGTTATTCGAGACGAACTTTTCCCGATGCTCGAGTGCTCGTCTCGAATAACGAATCCCATTGAAGTCAATGGGAGACTCGAGCATTTTTCAAGGGGACCAAGGGTCTGCACAGGAAAGCTTGGCCAAACACCTGGGAACCTCAGAAAAGGATGGAAACACCACGGAAATGGACAGGAAACAGCAGGGGCAGCATGCATGGATGCCTCTGAGGCTGCTTAATCGCACCATTATGCCAAAAGTATGGGCAACAGCATGGCCATGACAGAGTGACCGAATGAGGCATCTAAAACATCCAATAATTGACCCTGACACTATAGGGGACGGCACGCAGGGCAGCGGCAGCAGGCTAGAGAGTGTCATGGCGACACTATATGGACGACTTTTGGAGGCAGCTATGGCGATGACGTGTGGAGGTAGCAATGGAGACAACGTGTGGAGGCTGCTATGGTGTCCCCTATACATCAGATGCTTCCGCTCTTATGTATCGGGGCTGGAACTGCGAGCTGTTTATTCCTACACCATGCAGGGCTGGGGAGGGCTAGAAAAAAGCGCAGCAGACAAGTGCGCAGGCACTGGGACATAAGCCCCCACGCCGGCCCCCTCCTCCGGTCTGCTCCCTCCGCTCGTCCGGCCCGCCTCCTCCCCCCCTGTACGCCCTTCACTCCCCACTGGCGTGAAGGTGGCGGATTGGGGGAAAATAATTGCAAAAGCTAGCAATAAGCTAGCATTTGCGATTATTTCAGTTCCTCTGCGCACTGGTTTGCGCAGAGGGCCCGGATACATACCCACCATATAGTATATCACTTGATGACATCACAATGGAATATTGGGGCACATCTACCAAAAACAATGCAAGCGGCCCTATGTGCAGTTTGCCTGATAAGTGGTGGCAGGGAGGGCCGCTAGACTTATTTCTGTTGCTTCTCAGGCCTGCCCGTAATAGAAGTGCAACCCCTTTTTTGGTGCACCTTTAAATGGTTGTGCAACGCACTTCTGTCGGACTTTGCATGCTAAACTGCCACACGGTCCAACTCATCACCGTAATCCATTTCAGTGTAGAAATTTTGTGTTGCATAATACCTAGTGGCCGCCACGCCACACATCAGGTCACAAATTACAAATGTGCCAAGTCCGTCAAAAACTGCCGCAACCGTCTCTGTGCCTCCACGTTTTTAAAAAAGGTGTTTCATATTTTGTATTCACATTTCTGACTTTTCCCTAAGAAGTTCAGGTAGGACCCACTTGTTAGCAAGAGAAAACATTAGTGCAGACATACTGTAACTTTTAAATAACTAGACCAGTACAGGATAAGCAGGGTAGGTGTGAGTACACAAAGTATTTACATAATTGTAAGCCTCTAATTCAGCCATACTGTACTGTACTC
>CM033641.1:48523279-48569241 GCA_019512145.1 Engystomops pustulosus | reverse complement strand
TGTTCCCATTTGGCTTTCTTGGTTTTCTTTTTGTGTTTTTGTTCTGTTCTCTCCTTTATCTTTTTAATAAACAACAGGCTGAGCTGAAATTCAGACACATTATGGCACAGTGCCACTAGAAAGAATCTAAGACAGTTACAGTTATTGACGTAACAGAGAAAGATGTAAGGCAAAGAAATTTGTAAGATCTCTTGTAATGTACGTGTACAAGATTAGTAATATTGTGTAAAGCATATTATGGAAAAATAATTAAGTGGATGACACACTGTAAACAGCTTATAACCTTGTTGTACTATGCTATATGAAAAAGTTGAATAAAAATGTAATATACAAAATAAAAGGAGAAAGTCTTTGTACATTGCCATGTAGCATGGCTGGTTGTGTTTGAGAGTTTGAATAAAGCAGAAATGTGTATGTTTGAAAGTTTAATTGCACAAATTCAGACAGCGCTCAGGCTCCCCATCAATTCTAATGAATGGCTATCAGATCCTTCACATACAGCACAGAATATATACAGTTAAACTTCTTTGCATAGGAAAAGGGTGATCTGCAGATAGAAGGCAGATTCCATAGAGTTTAAAGGGAACCTACCACCACGAATCTACCTATAAAGGTAGATCGGGTGGTAGGTGGATCAATAGAACGTGAAGATAGCCCTTTTAAGGGCTAACCTTCACATCCTCACACTTTTTTGGTAACTTTTATTATCAGTATATGTAAATTTTGTTATGTGGCTACTGGGGCGTGAAGTAGCCGCAGCTGAGGCTACAAGGCGCGGCTACTCCACGTCCCAGTAGCCTCTTTAATCCTCACACCCACAATCTTCATCCAACGAACCTGCCATCTGCTCATGCGCAGAACAGTAGGCCTGCGCCTGTACAGCTCTGGCTTCGGAGCAGTGACTGCACATGCATGGGCCTGCTGTTCTGCGCATGCACAGACGGTAGGTTCGTCAGACAAGGGCTGCCCGCTGAAGATTGTGGGTAGGAGGAGTAAAGAGGCTACTGAGGCGTGGAGAAGCCGTGCCGTGTAACCTCAGCTGGGGCTACTCCACGTCCCAGTAGGCGCATAACATAATTTACATAAACTGATTATAAAATTTACCAAAAAAGTGCGGGGACGTGAGGATTAGCCCTTAAAAGGGCTATCCTCATGTCCTATTTATCCATCTACCACCCGTTCTACCTTTATAGGTAGATTCGTGGTGGTAGGTTTTCTTTAATGAAAAAAAATTAAAAAATAGTGATCTAATATATAAAGCTGAGTGTATATGTGTGTGTCTATATATGTCTGCTAAAGGAATCTGCACAATTAGCAACTTTTGCACAGCTGCTCTCTGGCACTCATGGAATGCCATAGACTAGCTTTAAGCAAAAATTTTCAGCCACCTTTGCCAAAATACACTTATTAACCACCATTTGCAGGAGGCATTGTCTGCTGCTGATTTGTGATTGGTTGCTATTTTGCCACAGGTCATTAATATGAGCTCTGAGCTTTGATTGGAAAGCATAGGCAATGAGTACAGAGATAGGGGGAGATTTATCAGAAATATCTGAGGTAAAACTGTTCCAGTTGCCCATGAAAGCACTGCATTGTCAAGTTAAAGGACACAAGGAGCTGGACAAAAATGAAAGGCATAAATTGATGCAGGCACTACTGGCGGAGTTCCCATTCAACTTTGAGAGCTAAGTGGCAGCACCAGGAAGAGGAGAAGAAAGTTGCCAACTCAACAGGAATACCAGCACCACCTCAGGAGGGAGACCTGTACAATTCTCTTTAAATACCACCACCATTGGATACAGTATCAAGAGTGACTGAGACTCCCGCTGCCTAATGATAAATAGCCCCCTGTGCCCTGCAGTTGTTGTCCTGCAGCAAGTGTTCTGTGGTCAGTGTGTTGGTAGTCTCTTCACTGTCAAGAGGATTTAGCTATTTACAGCCAATGTGGACATCCTGCCTTCATTAAAATGAACCAGAAATGGATCTTATGCAAATTTGCCACATTACCTGAATTTAAACTTTAAATTATCAAATTCCTTATTACCAGAATTTAAACTTCAAGTTCTACACTACTAGAATTTCAACTTGAAATTGGCAAATTTCTTACTACCGCTCTGTCAGTAAATGATGCACTAACAATAGTAACCAGGGATATCACCTACTATTTACTTATCACTTATTAATAATATTATTAATTATTACTAATGACACATAATATCAAAAAATTGTGCAAACCATGTCCTGTAAGTGGTCCATTAAGGTTATACATGTGCAACCTCAGGAAATAGTATCTATTTACTTGAGTCACAGTACCTTACTTCAATCTGGGTAAGGAGCTTCAGTCACATTACCCTAGGAGACATGTGCTACTCTGGGCCTCAACAAGCCCCTCAATAGTTCCCGCCCTTACAAGGGCAGTCCCCAGATTGTCCCTGTTAGTGTTGTGGCCCCTAACACATCCTTTAAGTGTTTTGTCACATTGTAACACATCAGAGGGAACTGGTTGCAAGAGTCCTTTCAAACACCTTCAAGTCGTAACTGACACGCTCTACTTCATAGTGATGGAGAAGCGGGAGGTAAGCTTTAACAAGCCTGGATGCTACTGGTGGCCCTAATGTATTTAGGGTAATGTGACTTAAACTCCTGACCCAGATTGAAGCAGGTTACTATGACTCACCTGAATCACGATATGACTGTACAGTTGATACTGTTTCCTGAGGCTGCACATGTAGTAACCTAATGGGCTAATTACAGGACATGGCTGCCACAACTTTTTGATACTATACATAAAGGGATTATTAGGAGATATACCGGGTTACTATTGTTAGCGCATCATTTACTGAGTAAAGAATTTGTTTTCAGTGGGGCTTGTGTTCAAAATCTACAACCCTGAATTTCACCCAACCCACTCATCACTATTTATAAAGCAAATGTCAGGTCAGGCGAGGGTTGAAGGTAAGTGCACCCTGACACTATTCCCTTGTAACTCTGCCTATCTACTTGATGACCCCACTAAATTGTCTGTAAACTGTATAATCTGAAGGATATGGAAGAAATAATCACAAACCAAATAATAATCAAAAACTAGACCATAGTTACAACCAGATGGCAATGCAGTAAAAAAAATCAATAAGAGCATGAGATTGTCAGGAAACATAGCTGACTTCAGGTCAAAAAGTATCCATAGACAGTCAAGTCCAAACAATTGACTGGCAGTGAGCTCTAGTCTCAGAGAGGTTTAATAGTTAGCTGATGTCTAAGAGGATGATCAAAACTACTTAATGTTTTAGCTTGCCCTCAACTCTTATCCCAGCACTACTAAGAAAAGAAATGGAGAAAAGAAATTGGAGTCCTAACTTGGAGCCAAACCCAAGACTGTCCCAGAAGTTCTTCACTAAGGCCAGTGTAGTGTACCTTCAAAGCATATAAGCAGAACTTCAGGGGCTTGAACAGTGAATCTGAGGTGTAGTTTACTAGCTAGGAGTACCAAAGATGAATATGATGGATATGATGGACTTATGAAATTAAATGTTATAGTGTGCCAAATAATGGCAACAATAATTCTAAGATTTTTTTTTTAGAACACATAATTCCACATTTGCTTGGACTATTCACCTTTTCATTTTTCTACATTTATTAATTAAAAAAATATTTTTTTGATTCTATTTAAGCACGGCATATTGATTGACGTTGGACTAAATTATCCAAAGTTAATTTCTGTGTAATTCAACACTATAATTGGTGACTAGGTTATTGAATAAAATTTTATTGTACTGTGATAACAATAATTCATTATATATATATTTTTAGATTATTCTGTTAGAAGCTTGATCCATGTCACTGTACCCAGAACACTCCTACTTCTGACCTTTGAATATTTTACTGTACTTTAAATAAATATAGCAAATTCAAAATAATATTATATATTTTATTAAATAAAAAATGCCCACCATCACCCACCCCCACTGGTAACACTGGTGACACTGGTAACACTGGCAATCGATGGCATGATTGTGTGTACTAACTCTTTAAATGCCACTAGCACAGCTTGTGTGCCCCTATTTTCCCAAGGATCATCGCTACCTGATGATATCATGGCTTTGACATTGCGATCGGAAGAGTTACAATCTGCGATTAGTACCAGCACCAATTACAGGCATTACCAGCGTGGTTGAATGCTCTGGTTCTGTAACGGAACCTGAACAGGTCTGAACAATGTCTAAGCAATTGCCAGATGAGTCTGACATCTTTGATCTGCTCTTCTCACTGGAGAAACAATGACCTTCCACTGAATTAACTTTTTATGTATTGTACTATGAAATATTAGCCATCCATACTCTAGCCTACCTTGTCCATATACATGCATTTGCTGGGAACTGTTCTTGATTAGCTGCTTTGTATATTTGATGCAAAAACACTCTCAATAATGGTCTTTTCGGGATAACCCTTTTATAGGTAAAACAGACTAAATGCTAAAAAAATGTATTAAATAGACGTAATAAAAATGTACAACATTGCTAAAAATTTACTTAAAAATCTCTTTATACAACAAGCTTCTCTGGTCTTGACTATAATATAATTAAATTAAACAGGCGATTTTTCCCATATGTCCTCATACAAGGCAATTTATTCTGAGTAATACTGCTTTGCAAAGAAATCTAATAAAGTATACTAAACAAAGACATAAAAAATGAAATATATAAAAACACAGTGTGGCAGCCACACACTGTCCCAAATTGTGACAATGCCTTTTAGGCACCAGACTGCAAATACACATCAGACCAACAGATGGTTGAAATTTCCCAAGTGCAAAAAACACCTCTCAGTGCAGCAGATGGAATTGCTGGAGAGATTGTTTTTTTTTTCCATTCCATCCAGTAATTTTGAACTCTTATTGCTATTAAAAATTACATTATAAAATAAAAAAAAGCCTTTCTTCATAACAAAAAGTACATATACAGGCACAAAATTTATTGGTATATAACATTGAATTGCTAAGAATATCATGGTATTTTCTTATAAAATTGACAATGCAATGTAGATGCAAATATTTTTTTAAGGCATCTTTAATTTCCATAGTGCCTTATATGCATATCTTATGGAGATAATATGCTAAAGATAAGAAAGCAAATGGGAATAAATATAAAGGGGAAATAAATAACAACATAAACATATTTAAATTGCTAAAACAGGAAGGCAGTAAAGAAACACAAAAAATTAGCTAGCTAGAAATAGATTATGTAAAAAAACGAATAAACAGAAAATATGTAGAGAGAGAGAATGAATGTCAAAAGAGTAAACAATAGATAGGATTATAGATGCAGACAGACAGATAGATAGATAGAAAAGTAGAGTTCCAGTCCGCACAGCTTTGTGGAACCCCTAAAGGGGGGGGGGGGCAAAGTCCGCCAGGGTCCTGGCTTGGTCCTTACGCAGATACAAATTGGAAAAAGCGAGCAGCACTCCAGAGGTAGATAGAAAGATAGTTAGATAGGCAGATAGACAGAGAGATAGATAGATAGACAGATATTTAAAAAGATAGATACAGAAGAAAGATAGATATATAAGATAGATGGATATATACAGAAGATAGAAGGTGTGATGGATTGAGCGGAGGGGTGGTACGTTTCAGTATAACACTCATATCTAGTTGAAAAAATTATATTGCTGGTATTAGCTTGTGATTGAATAAACCTTTACCTTTTCACTTATTTTTGTATATGTTTTCAACAGAAGGAAGGGCAGATGAGGGGCACTGCACTTAGGCGACCCTTAACCAACAATTGCATCGATACACATTGCTCAAAAATCGGTTGGGGAACTAACTTGTTAAATCACAGAGCGGTGTTCTAGCTCACAAAGTGTCCATAAAGATGCAAATAACCATTCAGTAGAAGCAAAAAAGTAGAGCTGGCACTCACCAATAAAAGTCAATTCTTTATTCCGACATAGTTACAGCGACATCGTTGCGGTAAGGATGCAAAATACTGCAGGAGCCCACAGAAGGCGACAGTCCGTTTCACGCTTCAGAAGTGCTTAATCCTGCCACAGGATTAAGCGCTTCTGAAGCCCAAAATGGACTGTCGCCTTCTGTGGGCTCCTGCGGTCTTTTGCTATCCTCTCGCAACAATGTTGTTTTAACTATGTCGGAATAAAGAATTGATTTTTATTGGTGAGTGCCAGCTCTACGTTTTTCCTTCTACTGAATGGTTATTTTTGTACATGATTTAGCCTCTTAGCTACAAACTCCACATTGGCCTGTGTGTGTGTGTCTAAGCTATGCTATCCATGCACAAATTTTGGTCTCATCGGTAACTTATGATGGTTTTACAGGAGGCAGGTACTTAATTGGGACTTTGAGACAAAACGCTTTGATGAATAATTCCCAGAACAGGAGAGAAAATTTAAACTATGAAAAAGTATGGGTATGGGTATGTGCATATATGTTGCTTGATATAGTGGAAGCGAACATCTGGTTTCAACTGTATGAGATGTATGAATCACTTTGTTCCATAAGTAGATTGCTCAGGTTCCTGGCAATCTCATAACTAATCTGAGTGAAACAGCACTAGCCACCATTTTGCAGAATTTGTCTGAAACAAATAAGAAAATATTAGGATTTGAATAAGAACTGAGAAAATGGCAGATTCATGCTGCATCTAAGAATCAACTAGTGATTTATCTCATGTTGCTGCCAGTAGGTCAGTGTGGGTGGCACAGCTGGCATCTCTGCCAATCAGCTGTGTACAGGGGTTTTAGGCCACCTTTTCCCCGGTGATAGAGGACTACAGGAATAGGTCTCAAAGAAGTGAAAGCAAACTGTAAAGTTCTGACAGATACTCTATGTATGGACAACTTATCATCAGGGATTCTGATTGTCACACCCCACTGCATTACGATTAGTCACCTAATATACGGATAGGTCATTGATAGTTTAAGACCCTGGAATCCCCTTTAAAATGTATGTTTAACCTTCAAGTCCTTGAAGCTGACCAATTCCAAATACTGCACTGCACAGTAGTATACTTGGTAGGAAGTGTAGAGACTATAGTATTCATACGTAGTCTCTTTACTTAACAACCAATGGACAACTCAGTTTTATATATTTTATGTATAAATGGTCCTTATGTAGAATTTATGGTACAGTATAGAGAAACTCTTATTTATAGAACAAAAAAGTGCTGTGTATGAATATACCCTTAACTTTCCAGGCCATGTAAAGTCTGTATCCTGGCTTATGATAATTTATGTCAATAACATAAATTTCAATATAACACCATGAAAATGAATGAATTATTTGAAACAGCAGTGTCAAACCCTGGAATAAGTACATATTTTTCCCTGTAAAGATGCTGGAAACAATTACTAAGGATGTGAAGACTCAGGGGAAGTGTTCAGGAGGTAAAGTATTTATGGCCAAAAAGAAAAATAGCAGTGGAAAAGAACAATTTGGAAAGATGTTTAACAACCACGAGGAAAGCCATTTGTTTCTAATAATTAAAAATTTGGCCTATTTTTTATTATACAAACAATTGGAAAAGTCAGATCACCTTTTTCAGTGGATGAATAACAGCTGTCTCTGAGCGAGCGAGCACCAGAGCCCCTCAGGTAAGCATATAGAGCTTGTATCAAATGGACATAGATCCTGATGCAGAAGATCTTCATATAAAAATGTATTCTTTATTCCACTCTTAAAATCCATGTATGCAACAAATAGCAGGAATGTACATGTGGGTAAAAACCTAGGCAAAGCCTACGTGTTTTGACATAATCTTACTCATGTCTAAGCATATCAGCATATTGATGCAGCCCCTCCGGCTGAGGCAAACCAAGGAATCCTGAATGAACATTGCAGCAAGAATTTTTTAGATTTACAAAAAATGGATGTCAACATCGGGTGAAGAGCTGGTGTCAGCACTGGTCATACCTTGGCAACTACTGGGGCCCAAAGCCCATAAGTAATCCATATGGGTTAGGAGGGCTGTTTGTAATAAATCCAACGGGTGTGAGATGGACGTTTATAAAATAACCATGAAGGGGCTGTTTGGTATGATAAACTAGGAGATATTTCAGGGTGAAAGTCCAAGTCAGCTCTACTTACTAAGGGAATAGGAGACTGTTTTAGTTTCAAAATTTTTAATGCCACCACGTAAGTTCAGTGCAAGGGGCCTACTGAGGCTCTGTTGCCCACGGGGTCTACTGAATCCTGGAGCTAACCCTGATTGGGTGCATAATATATAGTTCCGCTTTCACTCAAAATGCCCCACTTCCTTGTATACATTACAGGATATGCAAGCTATAAGTATAGCACATCCAGTAAACTGGATAGACGCCTGCACTTCATCAAGAAAATAACATTACATCTTGTTTTTTATTCAATCCTTGAGGTACTTGTGTGTCTAAAGTAAACATCCAGAAAGTTTTTCTATTAAGTAGTTTTCTTTTGTGATCACCCCCTTTGTGTTGGTTTACATACTTTTTCTAAAGCCAAAAAGGTAAGTAATTTGCGATCACCGGCATGGAAATCTCAAAAATGTTTAGAAACTGCTGAGATGTTTATAACACTTCAATTATCTTTGTCAGATAAATGTCTCTTTATTGTCTGGCTTTTAATGAATTTGTTGTACAACCGACGCACTGGATTTAACAAATGCTACAGGTAACTAAATATACCACAAGGCTGGCATTGCAATTTATATACTCCTGTATGTTACCTGAAGCATTGCAGATGTTATGTCCACAAAACCTTTGGTTATCAACCAATGTATTCACAGAGTGAAAATACATCTCATTTTGGATTATCCTGGGACCTTCAGTTTGTCTCCTCGGAGTGTGCACCCACCGTATTAACCTGAAGTTACATGCCTGCTGGATGCTTGAAATTACTATTTAAACTTCAGATGGTCACCATTTATGCATGGTAGCTATCCTTATTACGTAAATTATATTACTCTGTGCCATATTCTTGTAAAAGAAACCAACATTGTTTTTACAATTTTAGCTTTTTTAAAATATCACATAAAAATAGCAAAACTTCACTCCCCTCCTGATGGATAAGCTTTCAATTATTTTACTCTTCTTTCAACTATTTAGAAATTATTTCAAAAGAAAGTAGCAGACAATGCTGAGTGGGGTAACTCTAATAAATCTGATGGACAATGGAGCTCTAAACCCGGTCATAAAGACATTGCAAGGAGTCTTGCTAATGATAAATAACCACCAATGTGTGATATCCACAAACTGATGACCACAAAAAAAAGGAAACAGGTCACCTTCCTTTCATACAGGTTTACAAAACCACCAAATGCATGAAATGCTTGGTTAAATCCCAGGATCAGTAAGAGCAAAGACCAACAGACCTTTGCATTTCAATCTTAAAGGGGTATTCCCATCTGGGCATTTAAATTTAATTTAATGCATTTGCCATATGTAAACATTTCTTCAATTGGATGTTACTAAAAAAAATGTTCCTGTATGAAGATAATTTCTCATAAATGTAGCTATGTTGTCCCTTAGAAACGAGATGGCTTCCTCGGATACGACCACCTCACACTCTGACAGCGGTGGCCAGACATGCGCTATTGAGCCCTGCCTGACCTTCTGGATTCAGCAATCATTACCAGAGGATGGCTGTGGGACCTGCAGTAACTCCCAGACATTTCATATACAAACACCTTTTGTTTTCTTTGTGCAATCCCTCCAGCAGCTGTGACCGTATCCAGGGAGACAGTCCAAGTAAGTGATCAGCATGCGCAAACTTATGTTACTATTTTAGCTATTATCCATGTTACCTGTATGCTGGAATCAACCTGGAAGTTCCATCTTGATTTGTATGCTTTACATTTTTTTCTCACTTTTCTTTTCTTTTTTTGTCTAAGAATTTAAACACAAAGCGAAACCTGCCCAATTGTGTTTACCAGATCACCCTGAAGTTTAGTCAGTGGGCCACCCAGAAGAAGTTCACTTTTCAGTCACTATGCCTCAGGTATAGTGTACTCAAAGATCTGTAAAGCTGATTTCTGTATCTAGTAAGTGTGAGACACTGAAGGGGTTAACTGTGGATGGGCAGTATGTTTCCCCTAGGTTTTGCTTCTATGCAAGGCCTTAGTGCTGAGCGGCATGGAAATCTCAAAAATGTTTAGAAACTGCTGAGATGTTTATAGCACTTCAATTATCTTTGTCAGATAAATGTCTCTTTATTCTGGCTTTTTATGAATTTGTTGTACAACCGACATACTGGATTTAACAAATGCTACAGGTAACTAAATATACCACAAGTCTGGCATTGCAATTTATATACTGCTGTATGTTACCTGAAGCATTCCAGATGTTATTCACGCCTCTTGCAGGCGTCTATGCCCTCCTCCTCCCTCCCCTTCCTCTGCCAGCAAGCTGTTGACGAAAGCCAACTCACAGAATTTGGTGCTCATGATAGTGCTCTCTCTTGGACGGGGAGGGGTGAAAGGGGAGTCATGGGAGTCTTCAAGAGTGAAAAGTTATTGAGAGCCCCTGAGTCTTATTAGCATATTTTGAAAACTCAAATTACTTAAAACTGAAACATTTTTTGAAGCAATAAGGAAGCAATACACAATTGGTGATATTTGAACAAATTGAGTGAGAAATGTTCTTTTGACAAGTAAAAAATCTTAATGGTATTTGAAATGTTTCAAACATCCTGTAATCCCAATAGCTAAAAGAAAGGACCTTTATGAAAGACAGCAGGGAGCTACCCAAACCATAGATGAATGTGTTACAAAATTACATTTGATAGCAAAAGACAGAGGTTTTATGACAGTGATCATATGATAAAAGTGAAGTCTGGTGGGATCAAATTCAAAAGAAAAGAAGGAACAGAAAAAGTTCTTACAAGATGATTTCACCATAGGTAATGCAATTAAAATAGCAAATGCATGTAACATATCTAAGGCAGAAATGAAAGCAGAGCACATAAGAATTATACAATACACACAGAGAAAGTGAATAAGATCAACCACATGGCAGGACGCAGAAAACATTACAATGTGAAACCCTGAGAACAAAGCTGAGACATGAGCATCTCAAATAAGTAAAGCTTTAAAAGCTTCATGTTTCAGATGCCCCCTTAAACAGAAATACTTACCGTAAGTATTTTACAGTCATCCATATAGTAGAAATACCAAAATAAACAATCCCCAAACTCCCAAATTCCCTATATAGGTCAAACTTAATACATATTTTGTAATGTATCTTTTTTGCATTTCATAGGGGGACATGTATTTTTATTTCTGCTAGTCAAATTGTCTCAAACATCAAATTTTGTCGTTTTTGTGACTTTTCACTGCAACTTTTGGCATTGTTTTTCAAGGACACCTTGAAAGGCCCCTTGTGCAGTGCATTATGTATCTTTATTTTCCAGATGTTCCAGATGTTCCGTGTGACTTTTCACTTATGTATCACTTTTCATTTTTGCGACTTATAGACGCACATATGCACCTGGTCCAGGGCAGGTGCAAAGGAAGGATTTTTTCATGGACCATGTTTTAACGTGTAAATTGGAATTATTTCACATGCTTTTCACATTTCAATCAAATCATTTTTACAAGCCCCTGTACAAGACCCAGGAAGTTATGCCACTCAGTCATGTCCCATCCTATCTCACAGCAGATAGCTCAATCTAATATTGCCCCCCTACTATTGTATCACTCCCTCACCAATACCACCTACCATCTCTCAGCAGACAGCTCAGTCGCACACTCCACTTCCCTTCACATGCTCAATCTGATCAGCAGCATCTATCCTGCTTCTCTCAGACATGCCCCTCCCATCTCACAAGAGGCAGCTCAGTGTGATACAGCTTAATTCCCTTTTTCATTCACACCCCTCCCTCTGCTACACTACGAAAAGCTCATTGCAAGTAATCAGATAAGTATTTCTACAGAAAATTAGCACCATTTAAGTCACTTCCTGGGGTATACTCAAACGAGACTCAGATATTGGGGAATTAATTGGAGATGCTCCTCAGATTACCTTCCGTAGGGGTAGAAATCTGGGCGATAGCTTGGTTCATAGCCATCTATTGCCAAGCAAAAAATCTACCTGGCTTCCAAAACCCCTACCAGGCACCTTTAAATGCAAAAGATGCCAAAATTGTAAGTTCATTCAAGAGGGGACAACTTTTCAGAGCTCAAATACTGGCAAATTATTCCCCATCAAGAAATTCATCTCTTGCAGGAGTACGGGAGTTATTTATCTCCTAACCTGCATATGTTCCACCCAATATGTTGGCAAAACCATCCGTGAGTTGCGAACACGGATAGGTGAACATGTCAGGGATATTGTCAACAAACAAGATTCCCCGGTTGCCAGGCATGTCTGGGAATGTCACCAAGGACATCCCGAGGTGATCAGCTTCCAGGGCATAGAAAGCGTTAACCCTCTCAACAGGGGGGGCGATTTTGACAGACTAGTCTGTCAAAGAGAATCCCGCTGGATATTTACCCTGGATACAGTTAAACCACGGGGTCTTAATGACTATATCCCATATGCCTGTTTCATATAGGTACATCACCCTATATCCTCCCATTGCATATGCATCCATGTAACTGGCTCACAATGTCCCTACTTACCATCACAGAAGACACAATCTCCGATACCTCAGCACCATTCGTAATCGTTTCCTCCACTTCTTATCTGCCAAATACTTAGAAATCCTGATGCACTCCATCTCCATGGAAACCGCACATGAGTCCGATCATGTGACTATGTTCGTGCGATCATGTGATGCGCCCCAGTGATGTCATCACTTGGAGGCGTGCTGCATGCTCAGTCACGTGCCTCCCCGCAGTGGGATGTCTTACAGGGAGTCACACGGAGCGGCAGCGTTCAAAAGCCGGGCGACTCCGGTCCAGGACTCCATGTAAGTAGCTACATAATAGCAACGGGTTGATGGCTTGTCCATCAACCATGAGCCGGGTTTTCAATCTGCCCCCCGGTGGTTCCCCGGGAAGGGGTGGAGACTACCCCATAAAACCCCCGGCATCAGAAGGCCGCGTTACAGCCTGCTACAATGCCGTGGGGGGGAAATGCTGCGGGTGTAAACAAAAAACAGGTTGCACCTTTAAAGCACCAAGTTAGCACCTCTGAGGACGCATCCTAAAATGAAATTAGGGATGCAGAAACGCGTTAGGTGCGAAGCAAATTAATACAGCATATAGGTTACTGCCCATCACCAGTGCCATTTATTTATGTCTGGTCTAAAGCAACAAACAAATTGTGTTGCATGTTAGACCTTCTGTGGCTCGCATACAGGGACAGTGTAAAATAATAAAACACTATCAAACACTGTACCTCTGTAGGACCATAATACTAGTCCAATTTGCTGGCCAACAACTGAACAAAGTATATATTGAACAAGACTAGTCTGATATAATTTTAAATTAATTCTAATAAAGATTAATCATATTTTAGACGTTCTAGTCAGGCAGAAAATTTGACTTCTAAACCTCTTTAGGGTTCAAAGGCTATGCTCAGATCTGTGCAAATAAAATCAAAGTTACAATAACTTCTGTCAGTATTGGACCATTATGTGGTGATTGGGTTATCTACTGTACAGTGCTGTAAGGCTTACTGCTCCATGTGAGGGCCACCAACATAAAAGTAGAATTCTTATTTCTGAAACTGATGGCACTGATCACTTGGTAAAATTGGGGTTAACAATTACAAGGTCCCTGGTGTGCTCCTCAACTGTAATCACACCACTATTTCACTTAGAAATGATTGGGCACAATCAATATATTATTATTAATTTCATTTCTAAGTAGTTATTTCCTTCCTAATTATTATAGACAATCTGCTGCTTTGGATTAAATCTTAATAGTTGGATCTTCCCTTGTTTATGATTGTCTTTTGTCATATAATAAGCATCTATTAGTAACATTCAGTGCACGGTGAGTCATTGTTTTCTCGAACATAGTTACATGATTAATACAGAATATTCTATCTCACTCTTTAATTTTATATTACATAAAGGGCATATTGAACTGAAATCAATAAAATAAAATATTTGAAGCAAGTATTGAAGCTTATTTTGAACCTTATTAACATCTGTAATGTTTCAGTTACCGTAGTATAATGTAAAATATCCTGCTGGGTTGTACTTTTGATTATAATCTATTACATTGGTCAGTTTCCACAGTGCAGCACTCAGTTTAATTTTCCTAATTAAGCCAATTTCTTAAAGGTCTCAAGCTCACAGTAATAATAGGGCTTCTCTTTAATTTCATAGGAGCTGGTCTGTAAGCCTCTAATTTCATATACTGTAGTGGCATACAATGGTGTTATCTGATGGATTTTATATACTTAATATTGAAATGAAAAACAGCCTGGCATATTATTTAGACACATTCTGGCCTAGGAGTAAAGATCTTTGGATATAAATTATATCACTGTACAGAATAACATAGAAGGACAGTGAAACTTTTTAATAAGACTTTGCTGTATAGATTCTATTGTAGCCATAACCCTAGGTAAGAATATACCTGTATATATTGATTGAAAGTTTATAGAGAATGCAATTCGTTGCTTCTGGCGTCCTTGTTCAAAGGACACAAGAAATTATAAAAGAAAGATGCAGTAGTCGATGTGGTTATCAATTGCATGGCAAGCTAAGAATATGCAATACCATCCCTATAGTATAGTGTGCAGCTGGAAGGCTTGGGACACAAATGGTGAAAGTATTATAAGTTAACTCTTTGCTAATTCCCAGATGTTAACATGTGCAATTTACAGTTGCAAAAAGTAAATGGATTTAAAAATTTTTGTTTGCAGGTTTTTACGAGAGTGCGTTCACAAGCCACTTAGGAGTTGCGAAAATGCTTACACAGCAAAAAACAAGAATCTGGTTTTCTTTGCTGCAATTTTATTGAATAAAGATATAATGAAATAAAATGCTTACAGTTGTGAAGCCAACAACAGGCATTGTGAGAGGAAATCACATATTTTTTATTAGTATTTTTTTTTTTGCTTGTGTCTGTTTCTGAGTACTACATCTAAGACAATAGTCAACAATTTAACAATACAGGATATGAGCAGCAAGAGGATGGAGCCAAATGGGGGAGACGGAGGGTGCACATAGATGGTGCAGCCATGATGCAGATGTGGTGGCTGCATCAATGACTTATGAAAATAATTCAGAACTAAATTCTTATTCAGCAACAGTTTAATGTACTGTGAACATGATACTGTCACTAAGTAATACATTTCTTATAAATTATAGTCACAAATAATTGATGCGCCAGCCCCATCATGCCTGTGTCATGGCAGCACCATCTATCCCCACCCTCATGGTACATGTAGAACTGTGACCATTATCCCAGTGAAAGATCATCTTTCTAGCTATCATACACTAAGACCGGAAGAAAATCTAATCCTGCAGAAGTGAATGGTCCTGAGTAATCAAATATACATCCGAGGGAGTCCAGAGGGAGTCAATGTTCTCCAGGTTGTTCTAACGGGACAGTTAATAGTTTAAAATGATGAGTCTCCTTAGTTCTTGGATAAAGCTCCAGTATAATTCTGTAATGTTCTTGCCCCATGTGCCTTGGATAAAAAAAGTATAAACCTTTGCTCAAAAGCTTCATGACTTATGTGCTACCCAAAAATAAATGTCCCCTGTTAAGTGGCTTTACTAATTCTGAATATATCATATGCCTTATATTAACAGTTACTGGAATTGTAAACTTGTGAGTATAAGTCATTGCAAACATCTCATCCAGCAAAATATTTAAAGAGATAAAAGAACAAATAGTTTTGTTTAAAATAACGATGCAAAACAGTTGATTCATACAACACGGTAAACAGAGACAGGAATACGGTAAGCTGCTGCTGCTGACATTTTAGTGATTATTCATGTCAATCCTTCTAAAATTGAACCCTGAAGATTTTATATACTGTTTACGTATTGTTGTAGGTCCATACAAATAAAAAAGATTTTTTCCGGACCACTGCTATTTGGTGTATAATTTGTTCAATTGTAGCTGCATTTTCCAGTTACTGCATTATGAGTAGCATTTTTATACAGCAAAATATTTGTGAATAATTTGCATCCAAAACCACAGCAAACTTTAGTTCATTTACTTACATAACCTTCATGACATATGTAGCTCTCTTTATGGTAAAAAAAAACAACAAATATTTATTATATATATAATATAAATTGGGTTATAAAACTATTGATACTTGTTTTATTGACTTTTTGATATGATCCTGATCTTGATCCAGCTCCTACTGTTAGCAGGGGGGGGGGGGCGTTGTGGAGCCGCACAGAACAGAAAGCAGAAAGCCCGATAGGAGGAAAATCGAGGAGGAAATACCAATCAAATTGATCCTGTGATGTCAGCGAGTAGATGTCGCCGTGCAATCCCCACCCGCCCCGTACACTCGTCACCCTCATGAGACACGGTGACGTCACAGAACCAGGAAGCATCACAAAGGAAAGATATAATTAACATAGACCTGTAAATGGATATGTGAATCTAGGGTTCTCCATACCTTTATTTGAAAATCAGGGTTCTTTATTTTCAGAAATATATTGCAGCTATTAGATGGTGAGGAATGGAAGAAGGTTTGAATGTGAAGTTAGTTTTTGAGATTAACGTCACAGTTTTTATATAGGCAATTAAGTCTAATACTGAGGAGATGGATAGTTGTCTTTATGTTCCTGCTACACAGACACCGACCCGAACAAGGGACTCACTGTTAATATTCTTGTAGCTCCCGGATGTTACTCTACATCTATAATTATTCATGTTGTAGATATGATGGCAGAAACATATACCATGTTTCTGCCTTAATGTTAATTGTCTTACGTGTTGTTAAGGTATATTATTGGAAAACAACACATTTCTTTTTTTTAATAAGTGAAAGTGTGGAGAACTGTCATATTTTCTGTTTTGTTTCATTTTATAATAGTGGAATGAATTTGGTAAATTAAATATAAAGTAGCAGAGAAATACTCAATTTCTATATTTTATCTTAAACTCAAAAGATAAATAATTTTTCATATTCACCATTTATATGCAAAAAACTTGAGCTTTTAAAAACCAAGAAACTCTCTCACTCTTTTTAGACAATGATAACTTCACTTTTCTTAACATATCCAAAACACAAGACAAATTGCCCAGAACATATTTTTGTCGAGAACGTTTAATCGATAATCTGTACTACACTTTCACTTTGAGCATAACAAACTTCTAATGTTTTCAGCTTGTGTTTGTCTTTTCTGCACCAAGGCATTTAAGACGGATAAATTATTAAGCAGCATATCAATGGATTCTGCATAATCAATAATGTTTAAAATTCTATCCACATACCAAGTGCAGAGAAAAATCTGTTCGCTTAGCTGCAAAATGCTACTTAAAAAGGGAACCCAAGCAATGTTTCTTTTACTGGTACAGGCAGTCCTCGGGTTATGTACAAGATAGGGTCCATAGGTTTGTTCTTAAGTTGAATTTGTATGTGAGGAATGGAAGAAGGTTTGAATGTGAAGTTAGTTTTTGAGATTAATGTTACAGTTTTTATATAGGCAATTAGGTCTAATACTGAGGAGAGGGATAGTTGTCTTTATGTTCCTGCTACACAGACACCAACCCGAACAATGGTCTTACTGTTAATATTTTTGTAGTTCCCTGATGTTACCCTACATCTATAATTATTCATGTTATAGATATGATGACAGAAACATATACCATGTTTCTGCCTTAATGTTAATTGTCTTACGTGTTGTAAATGTAAATTATTGGAAAAAGAACAAATTTCTTTTTTTTTTAAATAAGTGAACGTGTGGAAAACTGTCATATTTTCTATTTTGTTTCGATTTATAACAGTGGAATGAATTTTGTAAATTACATATAAAGTAGCAGAGAACTACTCAATTTCTATATGTTATCTTAAACTCAAAAGATAAATGATAATTTTTCATATTCATCATTTGTATGCAAAAAACTTGAGCTTTTAAAAATCACGAAACTCTCTCACTCTTTTTAGACAATGATAACTTCACTTTTCTTAACATATCCAAAACACAAGACAAATTGCCCAGAACATATTTTTGTCGAGAACGTTTAATCGATAATCTGTACTACACTTTCACTTTGAGCATAACAAACTTCGAATGTTTTCAGCTTGTGTTTGTCTTTTCTGCACCAAGGCATTTAAGACGGATAAATTATTAAGCAGCATATCAATGGATTCTGCATAATCAATAATGTTTAAAATTCTATCCACATACCAAGTGCAGAGAAAAATCTGTTTGCTTAGCTGCAAAATGCTACTTAGAAAGGGAACCCAAGCAATGTTTGTTTTACTGGTACAGGCAGTCCTCGGGTTATGTACAAGATAGGGTCCATAGGTTTGTTCTTAAGTTGAATTTGTATGCAAGTCGGAACTGTATATTTTATAATTGTAATGCCAGCCAAATTTTTTTCAGTCTCTGTGACAGTTGGGTTTAAAAATGTTGGGTTGTCATAAGAACCAGGATTAACGATAAATCCTTAACTACAGACACCTTTGATAACAGTTATAGCTGTTTATTGTAGCCTGGGACTAAAGTACAGTAAATTACCAACTTCCAGCGGTCCGTTTGTAACTAGGGGTTGACTGTAAGTTGGGTGTTCTTAAGTAGGGGACTGCCTGTACTTAGAAATTGGAAACAGTATGGCTTTTGATTTGTTAGGATACTAAAACTATTAAACATAACTCTATTTCTAGTTTCTGAAAAAGTTTCATTGTCATTTCTGGAATTATGCATACCAACTGCTAGAAAGAACAGGCTGTACGGGTTAAGACCAAAGTTAAACATTGGCTTGCTTTAAAAAATACAAAAAACATTTCAGAGGACAACCTCTTTCTTCAAACCGCAGGAGGGAGGAAATTCTTCTCTAAAAGGTGTATGTTGCATTTTCTGTACGATGTTAAAGCTGTGTTGCACAAGACATCACAACACACTTGATATGTGTCTTACCCATGATGCAAAGAATAGGAGGAAAGCAAAGGAGATCCTAACATATATTTTGCTGGTTACTCTTTTTAATTTGGTTAGCATTATGATTCCAGACCAACCAGGAATGCATTGGGTTGACTGAGTCATTCTTCCTGCTTTTTGCAATATGGGTAAGACACGGTATTTGTACTAGGAACAATAGCATTATGATGCTGAAAAGACCATCAGGCCAATTTAAATTTTCCCTTTTTTCATTCTCTAGTTGTCTATTTTTTTTTAAACTATGGTAGTTTTTTTAAACTAATTTGTATTAGATGGATTCTCCTTGTGTGAAATTGCACCTGCACCTGTTAGTCTAACTTTGCTCCCTGGTGTGGAAGATGTGATTGGAAAAAAAAGCTAATTTTTGCGGAAAAAAGGTCTCACAGACTGCTGTCCGATAAATCACCCTCTTTATTTATCTATCTCTGTAGTTGACAGGCAAACACTATTTATTAGAAATTGCATAAGAAGTGTAGATTTCACAGTTGCCAACTTAATAGCTCGCACAATGCTGTCCAAACTGTCCTGCAATTGAACTTGCTTGCCAGCCAGTGCTCTCTGTCAGTAAGAGGGCCATTGGTTAATTTGCAGCCTCAATAATTATTTGTGGGTTATCAGTGGTGAGATGGAGGTTTCTGTAGAAATGGGGAAAAAATTTGTGACCCTAAATTTTTCTTTAAATAAAGAACAAATGCTAAAAGAAAAACTATTTTAGGTCCCTTTTTGTGGCCATTCATATACAATAATACAACAGTTCTCTGACATACCAAGGATAGGAAAGCCCAAAGTCTTGGGGGTTTTCCAATCTGATATTACCATCCTGTGGCTGGGGCCAGTGCCCACCCATCACCAGATTATTGGGTAACACTAACCCTGCACTTCACAAAACCCTTAATGCACAGAGAGGTCCAGGTCTCTCATATGAATGCAGTGTTGATATGCAAGTATGACTACACTCCATTTATGGAATTGACAAAGAATGTTGTTCACTAGCAGTTGGTGAACCCCTTAACCAAAATGAAGAGTAAAAGTGAAATTAAAACATTAAAGTCTATTTTATTGAAGGCAAAATGGCAAGTAATATTTTTTAAAAATTGTAATTCTACAGCCCTATTCACTTTCATTAACTATAAAGTTTTGACTGAGAAATTCAAATGTATTTTTTAACCTGTAAAATAAATGAAATGTACCGTATATGCCGGCGTATAAGACGACTGGGCGTATAAGACGACCCCCAACTTCTGCCCTAAAAATATAGAATTTGGTATATACTCACTGTATAAGACTACCCCTCTCCCAAATGAAAAAAAGTCTGCTTAAAACTTTGCAAAACAAACAAGAGAGCAAGTGCCTGGTGATCATAACTGTAAGCTGCGATATTAATGAAGATCCGACATGCTTCTGTAAGTGCCGCCTGTGACCCCCAGCTCTGATGCCGACCGCTGTGACAGGGTGGCTGCATTAGCATACAGCGCGCCGCCCCATCAGCGCGTACTAAGCCCAAGTTTACTTTTCCATACATAGTCATAACCGCAAAAAACGTAATAACTAACATCACTAAATGTTAATTTATGTGGACATGGTTTTAGCTACTCTTATTATTGTAGGATGTTATGGGGCTTGAACATTAGGTGCCGATTTTCACATTTTCATAAAAAACGCAACATCTGCTGTTGAGGGACCTGCTCAGGTTTCAAGTCACTTTGTGGAGACCTAAATAAAAGTAAACCCCATAAATACCCCATATAGGAAACTCAAGCATCTCAACGTACGTGAAAACAACTTTATGAAGTTTGTTAACCTTTAATTGTTGTACAGGGGTGAAAACCAAAACGGATGAAATTTGGAAAGAAAACTTTTTTTGGCTAAGATTAATTATGTTTTTTTCAAAAAATTTACAAATTCTCATGTGGATAAAATACCAAACGCTCACAAAATTGATACCCAATCGCGCCCATGTATTAGGCATCCCCAAATGTGGCGGTAAACCCGACTGTTGGGCACACGCCAGGGCATCGAAGGGAGCGGCCCCGCCATTAAGAGCAGATTAGCATTGGTCAATTTATGGCAACAATCTTTATTTTGGCAATTGGACATATAAGGGCTTATTTTTGCGAACCTTGAGAGCACTTACAAATATCATGATAGTGGGTCCATGTTTTAGCTTATTGATGAATTTTATATCTCTTGAATGTATGGGTGAAAAGACAATTGTCATTTGGGTTTGTTGACCCTTCTTTTCATGTATTTTTTGGGGTCCGTACACGTACACTAAAAATAATATTATCTTCATCCTATAGGTCACACGATTACGGTGATACCTATTTAATAGTTTTCATTCTTTTTACAATTTTACTGGATAAAAATATATCGGAGGACATTTTTGTTTTTGCATCGCCAGTTTTGGAGAGTAACTTTAATATTGTTTGACAGAGCTAGTTTAGGGCTTTTTTTTACGTGTTGAGTTGTCTTTTCGTGCGTACCATTTTTGCGCCAATAACTTTTTTGATAACTTTTTAGAAACATTTTTGTGTAGAGATTTTATGAAAATGTACATTTTGGCGTGTTTTCAGTTTTGGTTTACGGTGTTCAACAGCGGGTCCAATAATGTTTCTGAGTATGTAGCGAGTGTCTACGGATGCGGGCGGGAAAAACCAAATATGTGGCGGATTTTTGGCCCCGATTTGTGTTTTTTCACTTTATTGCACTTTAGGGGACTTCTTTATTAACTTTATTTAATTAATTATTTATTAAAAAATGATTTTATGTAGTGTTGTAACTTTTTTATTAACTTTTACGGTTAAGCTGAACAAGTGATCCACTGATCACTTGTCAAGCTCTTCTTCACATGTACACAGTTGTTAATACAGATGTATTAAACTGTGTATGTAACACACTGAGAATGATGGATATTGCTAGTGTGTTACAGCGGGTCCTGTCAGAAGGCAGGAAACCGGCTACGGGCGGAGGATCGCGCAGCCCGGGCCAACCGGCGTCCCGGGCGCGATCGGAGCAGCGGACCCCCCAGGTAAGCCGCGGGGGGTCCGATTCTTCTGAAATGCCCCTCACGCCGCGGTCAGCGCGACCGGGCGGTCAGGGTTAACACCCGCGATAGGAGAATTCTCGATACGCGGGGGGTTAGAGGCAAGTGTCGGCTATATATATAGATGACACATGCAGCTTCTGGCGCCGGCTCGTAAGGAGCCGTTGCCAGAAGCATGACGTATAGTACTGCATTTTGCGGGAAACGCACCTCCCGCGAGCAGTACTCTATTACGTCAAATGCTCGGGAAGGGGTAAAGGGTTTGTCCCATTCAGCAAAAAAATGATGTTGTTTGTGTAATAAAAAGTATACAATTTTCCCTTAACTTTCTGTATAACCCATGTGTTTTTAGACTCTGTACTGCTGTCACTTATGTAGAAAGACTTCTAGGTTTACTTCCAGTGGCATAGACATCTGCCCTTGGTCACCGTGTGCACAGCTCATTAGTATCATAGAGCTAATCGAGATATGTGTTAAACGAGCCATGCACCTTGTAGATTTAACAATGGACATGGATTTCTGTCCACTGGATGTAATCATAGAAGCTTTCTATAGAAGGACAACAAGCAGAGAATTGAGAACGTATATGGAAACATTGTATACATTTCCACCAAACAATATAAAATATTTTCTAAGTGGACAACCCCTTTAACATCTTATACACCTATATGTGTAAAAGAAAAAGCTAATTTGTATGTTTCTGGGGGGGAAAAAATTAAGAAGTGATGCACGCTAGTGCCATGGTTCTTTCTTGGATCAGCATATGTAATGAGGAGAAGAGCCTTCCACGCTTTGTATTCAAAAACAATACAACACTCTAAAAATCCAGTGGTGGTCAGTTCTGCCTTTTGACATGTATATATAATTATGAAAGTGGAAGAGTCTAGAAGTGTTGAATAGGTCCATAGTAGACAAATGCTGAGCGAATAGGCCAGGAGTGAGTGACATGCTTTGGAAAAAAACAGAGATTGATTTATTTTTTGTATTCACATTTTACGTGGTCAACATAATGTAATTATAAAGCATAGAACAACTTTCTTAAAAAAAATTACAGTTATATCAGCATTCTACTTAAAGTGTTATTTACAATGAATTTCTTAGATGTGAAATAGTTATGAAATAGTACACTACTGGGGCATGACTATCAAGAAGTCTGTAAAGTCAAATTTCCAGTTGCCCATGGCCAACAATCACAGCCAGCTTTCATTTCACCAGTGCTCATGAATATTTTAAAGGGGAGCTGTGATTGTTGCCAGGGCTAACTGGAAATATTATGACTTTCAAGAGCCACTGATTATCTCTGAAGGTGTGTGTGAAAAAAAATTTGCGAAAGCTCAGACTTTTGAATTTGTTTTTGAGAAACATATCTAATCCAATGAGCTGTATAAATGAGTTCCAAGGGCCATAAATTCATCCAAGAACCTCATAGCAAAATATTGAATAAGGTCTAATTCCATTAAACTTATGATTAAATAATGATTAGATATGAAAAGTTATTATTTTAATTATTTTAATTTCCCCTTAGCATACGTTAGCTTCCTTTAATCATCTAATTCAATGGAATCATGTTGTATCCCTTGTATATATTTGGCTGGACACTTCAATATTGGGTCACAAAGTCACCAAAATGAATATGCCTAATATTGTTTGTGTATATCCCAAGTGATAAGTGAAATGTCTTGGGATGTTAGTCCAGGCAAGTTTGAGCTAACAAACACTTGTATTAACCAGCGTGGCCCCCGAACCTTCCAACTGACATGTAATATGTCTGTGCTATTCACTGCGTATATCATTGCCATTTCCTATCAGTTAAATTCCCTTACCGGCAGATCTCTGTGTTCTTGGTTTTCTTTAGCAGGGTCGGCAGCGGACGAGACTGGGCGAGGGGTATACACTGAAAGGTGGAAAATAACGCAGAGCGGTAAACGACGAAGCTGGAGGAAAGAGGGGGGGGTGTCAGATGACTGCCCTGAAGAGAGCCAAGGCACACACGGGCCAAGCAAGGGGGGGGGAGCAAGACGGAAAAGCAGAAAGAGGGCCAGGAAGACAAGGCAGACTGCTGGAGCGGCCGAGCGAGAAAACAAAGCAGAAGGGCCCTCGTTTCTCAACGCGTCCATTCTCCCTCTTAGCTTCGCCTTTGACTTTGTGTATTTCCACCTTCTCTCTGTCCGTTCCTGAGGTCTTTCATTCTTCACCCTAGCATTACCCTATTTCATTTTTTGTTCCCTCTCTCCCCCCTCGTTTTACTTCGTACCACCCCTCTTTCGTCATCCTTTCCTTCCTTCTTTTTCGCCTTTTTCCCTGTCTCTCTTTCTTTCATGTTGCATCTCTCTTTCTCCCCTCTCTTACCTTTTTCCTGTTTTATAACTCTTTTCCTTTACACGTACTCCATTTTTACGCTCTTGTTTTCTGTTTTTTACTATTCCGTTCCTTTCTCGCTCTTCTGTTTTTTTTTTTCTTTCTCTGTTTCTGCGTTTTCCCTATTTGTTTCCCTATCTCCACTGTCTGTCTCTCTCCTCGTTCTTTATTTTGATCCCGCTCCTTTTTCCACGTTTGTCCCTTTTTGTACTCTCTCAAGTTTCGTGTCTCCTCCCTGTTGCTTCCTCCTCTTGTCCTTCATGTTTTTATCCCGTACTCCTCTCTTGTTGATCCTTTTCCCTTCTTTTCTCTCTAACTCTTGTCTTTTATCCTGTTCCGAAAACCCAATCCTGGAATAAAAGTTGAAGTTTTATGTACCCTCAGTTTCTGGAATTATTCATTCTTATTTCAAGTATGGCTATACGAAGGCCATTTTATTTCATCCTTGTCTTATGAAAAATAACAGAGGTGTGGTTTATATTGTGGTACTTGTGTGCCTTTTTTGGGCGTTTAATGTGTTTTAGCACTTGTTAAATCTTGCTTTTGGTTTGGTTTTTTTTTACGTCTCAATCATCTGCAACCGTAAATCCTAGCACCTGACACCCAAAATGGAGTAGAGTGTTTTTGCACAAAAAAGGCAACTCTTTTGAGAGACATGAAACAAATTTAAAGACTATCATCTGATTTTAGTGTTAAATAAGGCACAAAACAACTAAAATGATAACTAAACGCAGAAAACTTTGCAGCGGTGAGTGAGGCAATAAAATAAATGCAAATACCCAGTTGCCCAAAAAAAGCTGCATACATTTGAGAAAAAGGAAAGCAAAAAACTGGATAACTCATCCCATAAAAGTTAACAAGAATTTGCAAAATTTAAAAGTAAAGGCACTGAATATTCTATGATTGACCAGTAACAAATATGATCATTATCATCCCAGATATGGTAAATTATATGTTAAATAACTAATTACTTAATTTATTTTTTTCCGCATAAGAATTTTTTTATGTACAGGCAGTCCCCGCGGGTTAGGGGATAGGGTCCATAGGTTTCAGCCTTATATGCAATCTAAGACTATAGTAAAGTATCAGAGAGCTTCACCAGAGGTCATAGGGGGCAGAGGGGTCCCTCTTAAATGGGGGTCGTCTGTAAGTTGAGTTTCCTTAGATAGGGGGCCGCCTGTACTAAGATTTCTGACCCAAGTCAAGTTTTATTGATAACTTGTAACATAACTGAAAATATACATGTCATTCTGTAAACTATTTGAGAACACATGGATTTCCTACATCCATTATCTCCAAATTCTAAAAATCCAATATTTCAACTTAATTAAAAAAACATAATTCTTGGAGCAGCCAGGCTTCATTGTTAGTTATTTCATTTTTTCAAACACTTGTTTGTTAGAATAAAGTCTGAGCAGTTCATGGTATCTTAGTGTAAAAGGCCAGTGCAGGTCATTGTAATTATTAACTAAAAGAGAAGCAAGCTTCTTCCATTTACTGAAGTAATGAGCTTGTTCTGTGCCTGTTTCTGTTGGAAAAAAAAATGGTAAATTAAATGTAGTAACTGAATTAAGAAGTAAATGTTAAATGTAGCTGAAGTATAGAACTGCTATATTTTAAAACCTGCCTCAGGGAATAATAAAATATTAAAGAGTATTTTTTTCCGATGGCTCTGTGTTCTATAATGACATTTTTCAAAAGATGTATAATGAGTCACTTTACTCTAAGAATCTTTTGTTTCAAGTCATGGTAGTTCTGATTACTTTTACAATCTTTGTCTACTTCAAAGCACAAACACATTTATATGCCCAGACTAAATGTGTTCAATTCACATTTCCACTTGTTGCTTTTATACTTTCCTAACGAGATTTTTTTCACCGGATTACACTTGTCATAAAGTCAGACATCAACTTTTTATGTTAAAGGGACAGTTCATTACTGTCCTTGCTGACAGCAAATTAAAACTAAATATCTGGTATATTACTTATTACTGGGGATATGGATGGGAAATATGGGTTATGTCAATTATAGTGTATCAGCATTTCACAAAAAGTTGCAGTCTGTTTTCAGTACACTTCTCAAAGCAATGAAAGTATAACCCAGCAAAGTTGCAAATGAAAATAGACAATAAATCCTGCAAAGCTTGTATTAGTATATTAATGCATTATAAGTAGTTATTGGTCCTGCTCGGGGTTATGGCTTATGAGGACATAAACAAAAACCTTGGTATATTTAAAAATAAAAAGAAGTAAGAAAAACTACTTTTTTATATTGGAGATTTCTTAATGATATAGAAAGCTGTACAGGAAACCCTAGAGACGTTAACAATGTGCAATTGTATGGAGCAGATCATGGGTCTTTTACGTCAATAAGTCAAATACCGTATTTTTGGTCATTCATCCTTATAATCAGGTGAGCCTTATACTCCAGTGCGCTTTAATATGAACCTAGATGTTTTAGCAGGCATTTATTGATGGTACGCCTTATCTCCAGTGCGCCTTATAGTCCGAAAAATTACTGATAATATATATATATATGTAGATGTATATATATGTATATATTATATATATATAATATATATATATATATATATATGCTACAATATATAGTATTGATAAATAGATATACTTTTTTTCCTAGTCCAATCCAAGCATCAGTAACCTGAATGTCAAAAGTGTTAACCTTTTCAGGTTAAGGCTTTTCGTTTAGAGTTTCTGTGCTGCCATTTTTTACACCTATCATTCCACCAGACATCTTTATTATTTTCTCATTTACATAATTGCACAACACCAAGATACACAATTCATATACTTTGGTTATGTCTTAATCTTAATCTTAATACAGACTTGTCTGTATTGCCATATTCTGACAACCATTGAATTTTTAGAGATGCATAAGGTGTGATGAACTTTTCAATGACTATTTGCCATTCTGAGAACTTTATAACATTTTTATCACTTTTCATTCAAATGGTTATGGGTGGCAAATGGTAACAAAGTGTCTTTTCTGGAGCAGTTACACCAGATTGTAAAATGTATATATACTGTACATATGCTATGAGTAAAGGAAACTTCCACTAATCTACATATTTTGCATACTAACATTAATTTAAGCTTCACTTACAGAAATTTCCAGGATATTAATAACCACAACTTTACACTGATAATTTATACATGTTAAATTGTTTTCTCTGTTTTTAATTGGTGTACAGTCAATAAATTATTTCTTTAACAGAATCAGCTTTTTTGGTAGCCATATTTCATCATTATTTTACTAACTACGGAGTTCACTTATTAATAACTGTATTTGAGTACTGTAATATGCATTTTTGATAAGCCAAAAAATGTTTTTTAGGTTATGTTAGAATGATTTATTTTATAAAACGTTTTTGAATGTATAAAAACAAAGTTAAATTGTTTGTGGCAGGATCAGGGAACTGACTAGAGACTAGACGAGACAGGGGCTCTAAGACATAACCCTTCCCAGGTCTCTTGCCTCCTTGCCCAGCCTTCCCTAGGTAGTGGCTAGGCAGCTAATGGAGCTCCCTACTTGAGCCAAAGTGCAAGCACAGAGATAATAACGCGACAATACAAACATAAAAGGATGGTCACCAAATGCGGGTCAAAACCAAGAGGACAAAGTAATTATCCAAACCCTGGCTCTAAACCTGGTCCGGAAGGAGATGGGATCAGTATTCTTACATGAGGATGGTAGTGGACAGAAACCATAGTTGTACAGAGGGTGACGGTGACACCGATTTTGCAAAATTGTCCTATTATTATTACATAATGACAACATCTGAGATATATAGACTCATTCATTCAGTTTTCTCTATTGAGCTATATTCTGTACAAACCCACAATATTTTTAGCAGGAAATAAATACTTGCTTTTCATTTGGAATGATGTGAGATATTGATAGCTTACATTGAAGACATTGATACGCTGTTAATTTTAATTGCTTTATTAGGATTGCATAGAATTCACAGAAAGAAAGAAATATTGTCAGTCAGTGAAGAAGTTATGAGATACAATACACAGAATATTTTAAAAATTTGCAGGCAATTTTTTGAAGCAGAAATGTTAACGATATTGTATCTTTTTTCCTCTCCTTCATCCTCATGGCAGATATATTTTGTTCTAAATGTTGTACAAGTTATTTTAATCTATGACGTGCATGGGACATTATCTATTCTAGATAAATGTTGGACATAGAACAGATGGCTGTCCCCCACCGGTGTACATTTCATTAATTGAAAAAAAATGTATGTCTTTTAATAATAAGTAAAAGGGTAAACTGTGAGTATTTTTATATATTACTGGAACATTTATTTGATATCTTTTTATGTTCACAATGGTAAGTTATATGCTGTATATAAAATAATGTTATAGTTACTAAAATAAATTATACCATTTTCTGATGATATATTTGAAGATTTGTATTCTGGAAATTGTAGGGTTAAAACTTTGACCCTGGAGACAGTAAAAGATGTTATCTCAATTCTTGTCTTAAACACCTTAGAGGAAATATGGACCGTTTCAGTAAAAAGAGTTTTCAGTAATCAATATACTGTATATACTGGCGTATAAGACTACTTTTTAACCCCTTAAAATAATGGCTACAGTGGGGGGTCGTCTTATACGCAGGATATACGGGGGCGCACTGTGCAAGGTGTTTTTTTCCCCGTCAGAGCGTAGAGAGCGCCTCCTGCGCGGCACCGACTCTCACAGTATTAGAAGAGGCGAACTGTATATTTTATAATTGTAATGCCAGCCAAATTTTTTTCAGTCTCTGTGACAGTTGGGTTTAAAAATGTTGGGTTCTCATAAGAACCAGGATTAACGATAAATCCTTAACTACAGACACCTTTGATAACAGTTATAGCTGTTTATTGTAGCCTGGGACTAAAGTACAGTAAATTACCAACTTCCAGCGGTCCGTTTGTAACTAGGGATTGACTGTAAGTCGGGAGTTCTTAAGTAGGGGACTGCCTGTACTTAGAAATTGGAAACAGTATGGCTTTTGATTTGTTAGGATACTAAAACTATTAAACATAACTCTGTTTCTAGTTTCTGAAAAAGTTTCATTGTCATTTCTGGAATTATGCATACCAACTGCTAGAAAGAACAGGCTCTACGGGTTAGGACCAAAGTTAAACATTGGCTTGCTTTAAAAATTTTAAAAATTTCTACGCTATTACTGATTGAAAGCAGTCTGTTTTCTAAGACCCTCCTCTTCATTATTCTTAAAGGGAAGATGTGCTGTTAGTGAATGTGGCCATGTTAAAGCTGTGTTGCACAAGACATCACAACACATTTGATATGTGTCTTACCCATAATGCAAAGAATAGGAGGAAAGCAAAGGAGATCCTAACATTATGATTCCGGGCCAACCAGGAATGCATTGGGGTGACTGAGTCTTTCTTCCTGCTTTCTGCAATATGGGTAAGACATATTTCTTTTATGATGCACTGTTATTGGGTATTTATGGGTTACCATGGTATTTGTACTAGGAACAATAGTATTATAATGCTGAAAAGACCATCAGGCAGATTTATATTTTCCAATTTTTAATTTTCTAGTTGTCTAGTTTCTTTTTTAACTATGGTAGTTTTTTTTAGACTAATTTGTATTAGGTGGATTCTCCTTGTGTGAAATTGCACCTGTTCCTATAAGTGTAACTTTGCTCCCTCTTGTGGAAGATGTGATTGGAAAAAAAAAGTTGCAAATTTTTGCGGAAAAAAGGTCTCACAGACTGCAGCCAGAAGACAGTTCACTGGCAGGTTTTTATTTGTTTAAAAAGAAAAATGTATTTAAAAAAAGAATAGCAATCAGCAGTTTTGTCAATATGTCCAAATTTGCACAACTTTTAATGTTTCTAAATAAAACATTTTAGATCCAAAATGTTTTTACCTACATTTTTACATTGCTGTCTAAATTAAACTTTTTGATTTTTTTTTAATTTGAACATTTTTCAAGGTAGTGAAGTTAGACCGGTCAGTGCTGTCTAAGATTTGCTACTTTTTTTGCAATTTTTAAAAAGTCCTAGTTGACAAATACTTCTATGGCTGCATTCAGACAAACGTATGCCTGCCGGGCCATAGCCGGGCAGGCATGCTTCCGGTGACCCCTTTGGTGACCCCTCCCCTCTCCATAGAAATGCACGGCATATGGGCTGTAACATGGGGAAAAATAGGATATGTCCTAACTATTTCCCCTGTATGGAGTGGTGGTGCCACCTCTGTGCAGCCATTGTTGTCTAAGCAGGACGTATGTATGGCCGCAATCTTGCAGCCGTACATACGACACCCATATGGTCATGTGAATGTAGTCTTACTTTATTCTAAACAGATGGATTTGTAAGATACATGCAGTAAAATCAATTGAAAAATGGTGCACCATGAGTTGTAGTGCAAATGTGGAAAAGTCGCAAAAAAGTGCACAAAAATGACATTGTGCAAAATCTGCAACTTTTTTGTTATAACATTTAGAAGAATGGCAGAGATAAATCTCCCCTTAAAGGACACCTGTCATCAGGTCTCAGTCACTAGTTCTGTCACCTCTACCTGTCGAACTTCTCACATGGATTCCATCCTAGCCTTTATCTATCAATTCATACATTAATCATTGTAAAATCATCTTTTCTTTATTATTAAAATGAGGCTGATCACATGGCCAGAGGCAGTGATGTCACCCCTGTTACCCCTCCCCTCTCCTCCCCTCTCCTCCACTTTCCCATGTCTGTGTGTAATGTATAGTAAAGCATTGCTAGTGTCTGTGCTTTATCTGCTGACATCCTATGTCCTCCTAATACACCTGTGAGAGACACAGACATCAGCTACACAAGTACCTGCTATAACATGGCTGCATGGAGCTGTTGTATCTCTCATAAACACACACAGGCTGCAGTGGGCGCCAGCACCAGGAAGCACATTACACCTATTACACCATTATACAGGCTGTCAGTCAAGCACTGGGGGTGTGGCTGTGCCTCCCATTCATGAATAAGCAGGACAGCTCAAATATGATAATGACTCATTGGACATTTTTACAGGTCATTTTTCATACAGCTTTAGGTTCTCTTTAAGACTTTTTCAAGACTATCTCTGTAGTTGAAAGGCAAACACTATTTATTAGAAATGACATAAGAAGTGTAGATTTCACAGTTGCCAACTTAATAGCTTATGCAATGCTGTCCAAACTGTCAATTGAACTTGCTTGCCAACCAGTGCACTCTGTCAGTACAAGGGCCATTGGTTAACTTGCAGCCACAATAACTATTTGTGAGTTATCAGTTTTTAACCCTCCGATTTCCAGAATACAATCTCCAAATATGTCATCAGAAAATTGTATAATTTACTTTAGTAACTATAATATGTGATGAACATTATTTCATATATAGCATATAACATACCATTGTGAACATAAAAAGATATCAAATAAATGTTCCCCGTTTATATGTAAAAATGCTCATCTTTCCAAATGAATGAAATGTACACCAGTGGTGGAAAGCCATCTGTTCTATGTCCAACATTTATCTAGAATAGATAATGTCCCATTCACGTCACAGATTAAAATAACTTGTACAACTTGTAGAACAAAATATATCTGCCATGAAGATGAAGAAGAGGAAAAAAGATACAATATGCTTAACGTGTTTGCAAATTTTAAAAATATTCTGTGTATTGTATCTTATAACTTCTTCACTGACTATATTTCTTTCTTTCTGTGAAGTCTATGCAATCCTAATAAAGCAATTAAAATTAACAGCGTATAAATGTCTTTAATGTAAGCTATCAATATCTCACATCACTCCAAATGAAAAATAAGGCTTTCAAAAGTATTTATTTCCTGATAAAAATATTGTGGGTTTGTACAGAATATAACTCAATACAGAAAACTGAATGAATGGGTCTATATTTATCTCAGACGTTGTTATAATGTAATAATAATAGGACAATTTTGCTAAATCTGTGTCAGCGTCACCCTCTGTACAACTATGGTTTCTGTCCACTCCCATTACCATCTTGTCTCATGTTAGAATACTGATCCAATCTCCTTCTGGACCAGGGTTGTAGACTTTGGATTATAACGACTTCGTCCTCTTGGTTTTGACCCGCATTTGGTGACCATCCCTCTATGTTTGTATTGTCGTGTTATTGTCTCTGTGTTTGCACTTTGGCTCAAGTAGGAAGCTCCATTAGTTGCCTAGCCACTACCTAGGGTAGACCGGGCAAGTAGGCAGAGAAGACTGGGAAGAGGATTAGTCTTAGAGCCCACTGTCTCTGTCTATGTCTCCAGTCAGTTCCCTGATCCTGCACAACAAACAATTTAACTTTTTATAAATTCAGACAACTTTTTAAAAATAATTCATTCTAACATTAACCTAAAAACATTTCTGGCTTATGCCAAAAGATGCATATTACAGTACTCAAATACAGTAATTAAATAAGTGAACTCCGTAGTACAGTAGTTTGTTTAATAATGATGAGATATGGCTACATAATAGCTGATTCTGTTAAATAAATAATTTATTGACTGTACAGCAATTAAAAACAGAGAAAACAATTTAACATGTACAAATTATCAGTGTAAAGTTGTGGTTATTAATATGATGGAAACTAAGTAAAGCATAAATTAATGTTAGTATGCAAAATATGTAGATAAGTGGAAGTTTCCTTTACTCATAGTATATGTATATATATCCCTGTTTCAATCTGGTTTAACTGCTCCATAAATATATATTTGAGGTTTACTGATCCCATGGCAAGGAATCCTTATTATCCTTGAAAATATAGTTTTTGCTGTTGAAAAACAGATGTCCCTTGTATGTCCCCCATGAATCAATCTTCTCATGGATAAATAAAAATACTACTTTTCTTTATTTTTATTTTTTTTTACAACTTGACCTTTTTTGTTTAGATCTTTCTATTTTAATTATTTTACAATCAATCAATTTGGAAATTGTATCAACGGTTGTCTAGGATATTTTGAGAGGGCTTATGGGCGGAGTCCTCTTCATACAGACCACAGCTACTTAATAGTGTGATGTCATCAGTGGGTTACAATTTGTGTACTTTCTTCAGACATAGCTTATCCTGCCAGAAGCCCCTGAATTGACCTGATGAAATGCCCTCAATATGTTGTTCTTACTAAACAGAATTGATATGACCCAGAATTTGAGTCGCTCTGCGCTGTTGGAACACCGACCATTTTGTCTCTGGGTTCCTTTGACAATCTTGTCTAAGACTGTAAAAAAAAAAAAATCAGTATTTGCATATAATCGAGTAACACATCTGTATTGCTGTATTGCAGTGTATAGCATATGCCATCAGACACCCAAGGTACAAATACCCTAGGGCTGCAGTCACACATGGTGTTATCGCATGCATTTTAGAATGTATCACAAAAGCTGAAGAGAGGAAATTTCCCTCACTACATTGCTGTCAACATTGTGATTACATATGTGTCGTTTAAACGCAATGTTGACGGCAATGTAAGTAGGCAAATATCCACTGCCAAGCTACTTAAACGGATGTGTTTAAACTGATGCATTTAAAAAGGCATGCATTACAGCCATGTGTGAATACACCCTAGGGCTAAAACAATAGATCAAAAAATAGAAAACATTAAAAAGTAAAAGCTCACAAAATCCCCGTGTCCCACGATAATTATCCCATACAGGGAATACTGTAATGGAAAAAAAGCCAAATGTACAAAGGACACTTTGTTACCATTTGCCACCCATTACCATTTGAATGAAAAGTGATAAAAATCTTATATAGTTCTCAGAATGGTAAATGGTCAATGAAAACTTCATCTTTTACCAAAAAAAATCACACCTTATACATCTCAGAAAATTCAATGGTTGTCAGAATATGGCAATACAGACAAGTATTAAGACATAACCAAAGTATAGGAATTGTGTATCTTGGTGTTTTACAATTATGTAAATCAGAAAATAATAAAAATGTCTGGTGGAATGAGAGGAGTAAAAAATGGCAGCACAGAAACTGTAAACGAAAAGCCTTCCCCTGAAAAGGTTAACACTTTTGACATTCAGGTTACTGATGCTTGGATCGGACTAGGAAAACAAAGTATATCTATTTAGCAAAATATATATATTGTTGACTTATTGACATAAAAGACTTAGACCCATGATCTGCTCCATATAATTGCACATTGTTAACTTCCATAGGGTTTCTTGTACAGCTGCTCTATATGGTTAAAGGGGTATTCTCATCTGGGCATTCACATTAACTTTCACTAATCTTCCATATATAAACATTTCTTCAATTGGATGTTATTAAAAAAAATGTTCCTACGTGAAGATAATTTCCCATAAACATAGCCATGTTGTCCCTTAGAAACGAGATAGCTTCCTCGGTTACGACCACATCACATTTGGGCAGCAGTGGCCAGACATGCACTACAGAGCTCTGCCTGACCTCCTGGATTCCTGATCATTACCACAGGACGGCTATAGGACCTGCAGTAACTCTCGGACATTTCATATACAAAAACTTTTTGTTTATTTGTGAAATCCATTCAGCAGAGGTGGCCGTATCCGAGGAAGCTATCTCGTTTCTAGGGGACCATATCACTACATTTATGAGAAATTATCTTCACACAGGAACATTTTTTTTAATAACATCTAATTGAAGAAATGTTTTTATATGGAAGATTTATCAAACTGAATGTGAATGCCCAGACGAGAATATCCCTTTAAGTAATCTTCAATACAAAAACAATGTTTTGTTTTTTTTACTACTTTTTATTTTTAAATATGCCAAGGTTTTTGTTTATGTCCTCATAAGCCATAACCCCATGCAGGACCAATAACTACTTATAATGCATTATACTAATACAAGCTTTGCAGGATATTATTTGTCTATTTTCATTTGCAACTTTGCTTGGTTATACTTTCATTGCTTTTGAGAAGTGTACTGAAAACAGACTGCAACTTTATTGTGAAATGCTGATACACTATAATGTGACATAAACCATATTTCCCATCCATATCCCCAGTAAATAATGTAATATACCAGATATTTAGTTTAATTTGCTGTCAGCAAGGACAGTAATGAACTGTCCCTTTAACATAAGAAAAGTTGATGTCTGACAATTTATGACAAGTGTATCCGGTGAAAAAAAATCTCGTTAGGAAAGTATAAAAGCAGCAAGTGGAAATGTGAAATTGAACACATATTAGTCTGGGCATATAAAATGTGTTTGTGCTTTAGAAAGTAGACAAAAGATTGTAAAAGTAATCAGAACTACATGACATTGAAACAAAAAGATTCTTAGAGTAAAGTGACTCATTATTACATCTTGTTTGAAAAATGTCATTATAAGAACACAGAGCCATCGAGAAAAAAATACTCTTTAATATTTTATTATTCCCCGAAGCAGGTTTTAAAATATAGCAGTTCTATACTTCAAGCTGACATTTAACATTTCTTACTTAATTCAGGTTACTACATTTAATTTACCATTTTTTTCCCAACAGAAACAGTGCAACAGAACAAGCTCATTACCTTCAGTAAATGGAGAGAAGTTTGCTTCTCCTTTTAGTTAATAATTACAATGAACTGCACTTGGCCTTTTACACTAAGAATCCATGAACTGCCTTCAGACTTTATTCTAACAATGCAAGTGTTTGAAAAAAAATGAAATAAACTAACAATGAAGCCTGGCTGCTCCAAGAATTATGTTTTTTAATTAATTGGAAATATTGGATATTTTAGAAGTGGAGAGATAATGGATGTAGGAAAATCCATGTGTTCTCAAATAGTTTACAGAATGTACATGTAATATTTCAGTTATGTTACAAGTTATCAATATAAACTTGACTTGGGTCAGAAATCTTAGTACAGGCGGCCCCCTATCTAAGGAAACTCAACTTACAGACGACCCCCAGTTTAAGAGGGACCCCTCTGCCCCCTATGACCTCTGGTGAAGCTCTCTGGATACTTTACTATAGTCTTAGATTGCAATAATAAGCTGAAACCTATGGACCCTATCCCCTAACCCGGGGACTGCCTGTACATAAAAAAATTCTTATGCGGAAAGAAAATAAATTAAGTAATTTAGTTATTTAACATATAATTTACCATATCTGGGATGATAATGATCATATTTGTTACTGTGTCAACAGTAAGAATATTCAGTGCACTTTACTTTTAAAAGTTTGCAAATTCATTGTTAACTTTTATGGGATGAGTTATCCAGTTTTTGGCTTTCCTTTTTCTCAAATGTATGCAGCTTTTTTTGGGCAACTGGGTATTTGCATTTATTTTTATTGCCTCACTCACTCGCTGCAAAGTTTTCTGCGTTTTAGTTATCATTTTAGTTGTTTTGTGCCTTATTTAACACTAAAATCAAGATGATAGTCTTTAAATTGTTGCATGTCTCTCAAAAGAGTTGCCTTTTTTGTGCAAAAACACTCTACTCCATTGTTGGTGTCAGGTGCTAGGATTTACGGGTTGCAGAATGATTGAGACGTAAAAAAAACACAAACCACAAAGCAAGATTTAACAAGTGCTAAAACACATTAAACAAGCCCAAAAAAAGGCACAAAGTACCACAATAGAAACCCACCTCTGTTATTTTTCATAATGACAAAGGATGAAATAAAAGTGGCCTTCTATAGCCATACTTGAAATAAGAATGAGATAATCCAGAAACTGAAGGGTACATAAAACTTTAACTTTTATTCCAGGATTGGGTTTTCTATTATGAATTTGTTTTATAGATAAGGAAGAGTAAGAGTTGAAGTATTATGGACTCTTTGCTGATTTTAAGTATGTGCTACAAACACCACTTGATTGGAACGTGTGTGACTTTGATCTATTAGGGCAGTAAGCTGACACACACAAAATAATTTCAACAGCTTCGTAGTCTTAAAGATCTGAGTTAATTTCAACAAGTTAAGTGTATAAAATGGAAAAGTGATAGTCAGATGCCTACCACTGCTAAAGAAAACCAAGAACACAGAGAGCTGCCGGTATGGAATTTAACTGATAGGAAATGGCAATGATATACTGCAGTGATATCACAGAACATATTACATGTCATTGGAAGTGTTCTGGGCCACGCTGGTAATACAAGTGTTTGTTAGCTCAAACTATGCCTGGACTAACATCCCAAAACATTTCATTATCACTGGGGAGATACACAAACACATATATAGCATATCATTTTGTGACTTTGTGACCCAATATTGAAGTGTCCAGCCAAATAGATACAAGGGATACAAAATGATTGCATTGATTAGAAGGATTAAAGGAAGCTAACAAGTAATGGTTAGTGGAAATTAAAATAATTAAAATAAATAACTTTTCATATCTAAATCAATTTAATCATAAGTTTAATGGAAGTAGACCTTATTCAATATTTTGCTATGAGGTTCTTGGATGAATGTTATGCCCTTGGAGCTCAGTTATACAGCTCATTGGATTAGTAGAAGTGTCTCAAAAAGTAATTCAAAAGTCTGAGCTGAATCAGAAGTTTTCACACGCCTTCAGATAATACAGTATGTACTATTTCTAGAACTATTTTCACAACTAAGATATATTCATTGATAAATAACACTTTACAGTAGATGCTATATAATTTTTTTTTAGAAAGTTGTTTAGCTTCATAATTACAATATGTTGACCAGTAAATTGAATAAAAAAAATAAAGAACTGTATATTTCAAAACATCTCACTGCCATCATGACTGTTCACGGCATTTACTATAGGACTATTCAAGAACCACTTCTAGAATCTTCAATGAATAAGTATGTATATGATATATTATTTTTCAAGCAAAGTGTTCCTGTTCCCCTTGTTTAGCTTTATAATTACAATATGTTGACCAGTAAATTGAATACAAAAAATAAATCAAGCTCTGTTTTTTTCCAAACATGTCACTGCCCTAATGCTGCTCATGCATTTATCTACTATGGAACTATTCAAGCACTTCTAGAATCTTCCCACTGTCATAAGTATGTATATACATGTCCAAAGAGCCAGAACTGACCAACACTGGATTTTAAGAGTGTTGTATTGTTTGAATACGGAAGAGTGGCAGGCCTACTTCTCCCTTCATTAGATATGCTGATCTAAGAGAAGAACCATGCACTACTTTAAATTTTCATGCACCCCTATTCTAGTGGATCGGTGGATTGGATTGGTGTGTCAGTGCTTCACTTCTTATTTTTTTTCCCCCCAGAAAAATACAAATGAGCTTTTTTCCTTTTACAAACATTAATAAGGTGTATAGAGATGTTAAAGGGGTTGTCCACTTTTAGAAAATATTTTATATTGTTTGTGTAAGGAAATGTAATACAATGTTTCAATATACTTTCTCTAGATCTCTGCTTGTTGTCCTTCTATAGAAAGCTTCTATGATTACATCCAGTGGACAGAAATCCATGGTCATGTAATGCATACAGAGGTGCATGGCTCGTTATAACACAGATCTCTGATTACGCTCTATGATACTAATGAGCTGTGCACCTGGGTGACCAAGGACAGATTTCTATCCACTGGAAGTAAACCTAGAAGCTTTCTACAGAAGGACAGCAAGCAGAGATCTAGAAAACCATGAGGAATTGATACAATAGTGTTATTTCAATGTGTTCTTACAAGTAAAACATCTGCAAACATCTGGAATTTTTTTTTTGCACTGTTCTTTTACTGTTCAGTTTTATTAAAAAAATGCTCGGGTCTCCCATTGACTTCAATGGGGCTCGTTATTCGAGACGAGCACTCGAGCATCTGGAAAAGTTTGTCTCGAATAACGAGCACCCGAGCATTTTAGTGCTCGCTCATCTCTAAATATAATGTTTCAATATACTTTCTCTAGATCTCTGCTTGTTGTCCTTCTATAAAAAGTTTCTATGTTTACATCCAGTGGACAGAAATCCATGGTCATGTGATGCATAGGTGCACGGCTCTATTATTACTCTCTATGATACTAATGAGTTGTGCACCCGGGTGACCATGGTCAGATTTCTATCCTCTCTAAGTAAACCTAGAAGCTTTCTACAGAAGGACAACAAGCAGAGATCTAGAAAAACGTGAGGAATTGATACAGAAAGTATAATGGAAAATTGTATAACTTTTTATTACACAAACCACATCAATTTTTTTGCTGAAAGTGGACAACCCCTTTAACTCCTAATTAACAGGACCTTAGACACATTAAGATATCAACACACAAAAGCTGCAAGCGTCAGCATGACCTAACAATACAAACTGAGTGTTAACTTCTGGTTAACAATTTATATCAGTCATGAAACTGAATACTATACCAGTAATTTTGCCCATTTTAAGTAAAAAGTTTAATAAACAACAGAATACATAGTTGTTCTATAGTACAATAATAAGGCATATACTTTGCTCAGAATAGTACATGTTGTTGTCTTGCAAAAGACAAAATCTCATGCAGCACAAGAGATGTTACAGAACATTTTTTCTTTATTATTTCACGCTGACCACAATCTGACAGCAATTTTTTCGATACACAATGCATTTTTCAGCGGTCCAAACAATAACAGATACAGCACTCGTCAACATGACTTAAGGTGCCTCCCCAAAAGGACTGTCACCTGTATTACCTAATACTTAACACCAAGTTATCACATATGACTAACATGTTAAGCCCATTATTCCTATGAAGTGGTTCATCAGTGTATTTCAAAAAATATTATTTTGCTACAAGCTTACCTTAAGACACAGTAGTTTGAGTTACCCACCTCATTTATAAATGAGTCCTGCAAATTAATGCAGGATTTTTCAAAATATTTGCCTCTTTTTATAACCAAAAAGTAAATACATTCATATATGAAACAGGCCTCCGTCTTTCTTTCCTATTATTATTCTTCATTTCATTCTATATTTACTAAATTGAAAAGGCTGGAATATTTTAGAAACTTTATTTAAAAAAATGTGTCTAGTGCATTTATGTGGTAAACAAGTCAATATTGGTTGATTTAGTGCGATCTGAACTGTAGTGTCTTCTATTTGATTCCCAGACAAACAGTTCTTCTTGATCATTTTAAACACAGTTTGCCATTGCTCCATCTGCTGGATATCTCACAGTTTCCCACTCCTTAAAGTGCATTAGGATAAACAACTGCAACCCAGCAGGTGGGTCTAGTAATTTTCCAATATTACTTTTCTACAAAGATGTCTCTAAAAAAAAAAACACCAAGTACAACTCATCTAAGAGTTTTTGAAAGTGAAATGAAAACAGAATGGGAAAACAGTGGACATTGAAATAAACTGTGAATAGAAACAGATACAAACTTAAATGTAATAAAAACAAATAAACAAATCACTTTTATCATAAACATCCATTGTTCTAAAAAAAAACCATAGATTGTCCTGACAAATCTATAGATGGTGTGATGAGAAATGTGTATACTGTACAGTTTTCAAAGTTACTATATTATATATAGTAACATATCATAACAAGTATATAGTGAAATAAGACCATAGAAAATGACATACTTTGATTAACATATTATATACTTATTTTAATGCATTATTATGAATTTCCTAGTAGGCTATGTGGGGTAATCCATATGTAAAACTAAATAGCAACAGGCAGTTATGTACAAGATAGGGTCTGGGGGTTTGTTCTTAAGTTGAATTTGTATGTAAGTCGAAACTGTATATTTTATAATTGTAGATCCAGACAAAAATATTTTGGCCCCAGTGACAATTGGAGTTTAAACATTTTTTGCTGTAATGGGACCAGGGACTATCAATAAGACTTCATTACAGACACTTTACAGCTGATAATTGCAGTCTGGGACTATATATAGTAAAGCATCCACAGAGCTTCACCAGAGGTCAGATGGGTCTGTCTGTAACTATGGGTTGTCTGTAAATCGGGTGTCCTTAAGTAGGGGACCGCCTGTACTTCCGAATTTACATGTTTGTAAGTGGCCATGCTTAGGGAATGTGATCCATGAGGAAATTACAGACCAACTTATGTTTGCACGTAAAAAGAACCTATAGGTAACATTTAACAATGACTGACTCATATATATATGATTTTATGCAGAAACTAAAATAATAACATCCACTCGACAAGATAAAGATCTAACTTTATAGTCACTTCAATAACTAATTAACCATTAGTATGCACAACACAAGCTCTCATCATATTCTTTGTGCAGAGGGCACCTGAGCAATATGACATCTTATGCTAAGATTTTAACTCCAGATTAAAATTTTCCACCAATTTAATATATTTTCATAGGATCAAATTTGAAAGAACGTAAAAATTACAAATCTTCAAAAATGTGTCGATATTGGTGACATACAGTACATTTCCTAAGAAAAAAATTATAATGCTAATGTTTATAAGACACTTTGACTATGCTTTGAAGACAAATTTAGATCTTTAAGGAAATTACATACTTCACACATTTACAAATGCAAATGTTTCAATAAGAACAAAAAAAATATTTTCATAATAAACATCAATTGTGCAAAAATGTTTACTAGACTCACCTGACAAATGTATAGAAGCTGTGATGAGATATACTGTATCAATGTATTCTGTACCGTATCCAAAGTTTCTATACTATATAAAGTGGTAACAAGTATGTTGTAAATTAGGCAAAAGAAAGTGATGTATTTTGATTCACATATTAGACACAGACACCCAAATTACAGACACCTCCCTAGTTAAAGATGGACCCCTCTGCCCCCTGTGACCTCCGGTGAAGCTCTCTAAATGCTTTACTTTAGTCCCAGACTGCAATAATCAGCTGTAAGGTGTCTGTAATGAAGCTTTATTGATAATACTTGGTCCCATTACAAAAAAAAAAAAAAAAATGAAACTCCAATTGTCACTGGGACAAAAATTTTTTTGTCTGGATCTGGAATTATAAAATATACAATTTCGATTTACATACAAATCCAACTTAAGTACAAACCTATAGAACCTATCTAGTACGTATCCTGGGGACTGCCTGTACTCATTTTAATGCACAATAACTAATTGCCAAGTATGCTATATATAACCACATATCGTCTCTGAATTTACATATGTATAAGCAGGCCATATTTAGGGCTTGTGGTACATGAGGACATGGCTAGGTGTGTATAAAAATAGTATTCACTTGATTTTCCCAAAAGATCAGGTAAAGAGTATCCTACAATCAGTATTCCCAACACCAAATCTATTCGTATTCTGAAGGCAGAGGACACCTGAGCAACATGACAGCTTATACAAAAACTTGTGTGCTAAGACTTTAACTCCAGGTTGAAATTTGCCACCAACTCCGTGAATTTTAATTTTTATGGTATAACATTCCTATGTATTAAATCCAAAATATATACCTTACAATTCTAAATGTATGATATTTACTATTAAATGGCTCTACAAGAATCAACAATAATAAAACTGTAAAAAACACATTATTGTGCGTTTCTTTTAACAGAACATAGACCTAATTTCCCAGGGGACTCACATTATGGCTACAGCTGGGTACAGTATTACTATGTACACACTAGGCTAATGTGCTACTTATTATTACCAGAGGGTTTATAGCATATTTACACTCCCTCCTTGGTTTTATCAATCAGTAAGTTAATAGGCAGCTCCATACAATCCGCTAACCTTGTTAAACTATACAATTCACTTATAGTGAAGGGATGAAATTCCTTTCCAAAATATAACATTTAGCCCTGGGAAAATATTTATCTGCAGCGGCTTAATTGTAGCACTTTCAAACAAACCCAACATTGACAAGATACTAGATTTACATCCCAAATGTCAAGGAAGTTGGTAGCCATTAATTCTTAAAGTAAAAAATAACATTCAGTAGAAATACAGTATATCAGATATTCATAGAGATATAGTCAAAATCTAATATATTATCCATTGATATTCAGTCTGTGGAATCTTCTATAAAAAAAAAAAGTTTTGCCTTTTTTAAACCTGAAGAAGTCAAAATTCTACCAATTTGTAGCTTAAAGGGGTGTTCCCATTTCAGCAAATATATGTTATTGTTTGTGTGATGAAAAGTTATACATTTTTCAAATACAGGCGGTCCCCTACTTAAGGACACCCGACTTACAGACAACCCATAGTTACAGACGGACCCCTCTACCCACTGTGACCTCTGGTGAAGCTCTCTGGATGTTACTATAGTCCCAGACTGCAATGATCAGCTGTAAGGTGTCTGTAATGAAGTTTTATTAATAATCCTTGTTCCCATTACAGCAAAAAATTTGAAACTCCAATTGTCACTGGGGCAAAAGAAAAAAATTTGTCTAGAACTTCAATTATAAAATATACAGTTTCGACTTGCATACAAATTCAAGTTAAGAACAAACCTCCGGACCCTATCTTGTACGTAACCCAGGGACTGCCTGTATACTTTATTCATCAATTGTTTATGGTTTTCTAGATCTCTGCTTGCTGTCATTCTATATAAAGCTTCTTGTTTTCTTCCAGTGGACAGAAATCTGAGCATGGTCACACAGGTGCACGGCCCATTATATTACACTCTGGTTACTCTCTCTGATACTAAAGAGCCGTGCACCGGTGAGACCATGATCAAATTTCTGTCCACTGGAAGTAAACAATGTAGCTTTCTATAGAAGGGCAGCAAGCAGAGATCTAGAAAACTGTGAGAAACTGATACAAAAAGTGTATTGTAAAATTTTTCATCATACAAATAATAAAATTAATTTGTCGAAATGTGCATACCCCTTTAACTTAAATTTCCAGTAATATCTCACTGTTCATTGTTTTTTAATATATTATTATTCATTTTAGTTAAATATTAAATAGTCCACTCACTGTGAAACATTTCTACTTTCTATACTCAGTACTACACCTTTTCACAGAGTGTAATTTTGCTAGTGTGTGGAAATCATCAAGGCATCAAGACTCAAAAAGCTCTGAAGAACTGCTAAAAGTTATCAAATGGGCAATATGTGTGACAAAAGTAGTAGAGTTCATATTGAACGGTTTATGAATTCACATTAATGACACTACTGCGTCTTTCATTTACTTTATGATTTGCATTGATTTGCATCGCATTGATACAAAGAGTGTGTCTGATTTCTGCTATGTAACTTTAGGCCAAGGGATGCATTGTATGTTCACATAAAAAGGACTAAACCAAAACTTAGTTATTCCTATAGTTTTGTGTTTGCTTGTTATTTAAATAACTTACAATAATTTTCTTTACATAATGTTTGCTGAATTTTTTTGTACATGTTATGCATGGAATTTTAAATTACAGAATAAAACTTGCTGCACCATCTGCATGTAACTCTATACATAAACACTCTATCTCTCTAAAGTAAGGAGTACTATAGATAGATAGATAGATAGATAGATAGATAGATAGATAGATAGATAGATAGACATTGTTGACATTGTTGACATTCTTTCATAAAACAATGTAACAACTTAAATGGTATGATGGAACAATTTTCCATTTGTATAATAATAAATGCATAAATACAATATGTAATACATCAAAACCTATTTATAGTATTAAGAACTACAGTTACAGGATTACAAAACTTAGAAAGAAAAAGGCACAGAAATTGACACATCGATTACCTTCAATCATGAAGTCATTGAGAGAATCACTAAACTTAAACAGACCCTTCAAACAATTATAGAAACTTCACATTATCACAAGTATAAATATACATTTCTTAAGGGCCAGAATTGACCACAGTCTTTTGCATCCAAGAAAAGTCTTCTACCTCATCTACAAAATAGCAGCAAGTAAAAGCCAATTGCTTTCCTCCAGCCGACCACTGGCTTCAGTCCAGCTCTTTAACTTCACCTGCCATAAGATGCGGTCAGAAGATCGATTAAAAACTACAGAGCAAAACTGTCAAATTACCCAAGCAAGAAATCACTAAACAGCTAAGCAGAGGGAGGGTCAGTGTCCTCAGAGTACAGCAGCATCACTCAGAGGACCACAGCTCAGCTCACACAACAAGTTTGCTCAGATACCAGACATCATGTAACCTACCTTGGAGCAGGAGTACTAGCTGGCACAGATGGCACATATGAACACAGGGCTGCTAGCAAGAAGCTTAGGAGATGACTTTAGATGCACTTCAGCCTTCCCATGGAAGCAACATGTGTAGAAACTTTACAGTTCCGCCCCTTCTGGACAGATATTAGGTGGAGATGAATAACACAGGGATCTGTCCTATCTTCTGGTGTGTGTAGCCTGCCCCTCCTGCAGGCACATACTGTACTGCTGCCTGGCTGCACTCCGGCTCTGGTGCAGTGCTGGGGATAAGTATGAAGGTGTTATGTCAGGACTTCTCCCACTGAAGGTAGGAGGAGGGGAGACACTAGAGGGTGGGGAGGGTGTGGGTGGGTGGCACAGCTCCTTCTGCCTTCAGGCTGGCACTCACTAGAAAGACTGCAAAGTAAAGAGGAGGATTTGTGAACAAGGAGGCAAATGACAATCCTGCAAAAGCATGAATGAAGCAAGAAACATTGAATTGGATATTTTAACAGCCAAGCACAGAGACGCATGAAGAGTTAACTA